>OU342733.1:64114985-64452826 GCA_910589765.1 Avena atlantica | reverse complement strand
GAGCGCGCTAACCATAGGTGGGGAGATATGGGCCCCCCATTGATTAGTACCTGATTTCAAAGTATTGTACTGGGGGCCACAACTAGTTTGAGGTTTTATTTACTATCCTGTACCTATGCCATGCTTTACTGCTTTATTTACGATTGTGTGAGGAGCACGCTGTACTGTTTTGGAAGCGGAGTGTTTTCGCGGTATCGACAGTCCCCGTTTGGGGATTTGCTGTCGTTTACAGCCACTGTCGCAAACCCTAAGTCCGTCTCGGAGACCGGCCGACTTCGTTGCGGGTGTACTTAGTGGGGTGGCCCCCCGTGCTTGCTTTGGGTCTGGGAACGTCGTGACTTAGGCCCCGCCGACATACCGATGGGTGTATGTTAACTGATCTGGCAAAAAGGGTCGAAGTGCTTGTGGATACTTTGGTGCACCCCTGCAGGGTTAAATCTTTTCGAGAAGCCGTGTCCGCGGTTATGGACGATTTGGAGCACAGTGCTTGATCATAGACAACTATAACTAAAGTTTACTGTTATAAATTGACTTGTATCCGATATGACTAGTAATCAGCTTCACTGCAACGGAATGGCTAAATAAAAGTGCCAACAACTGCTGGGTTTTGGGATATCTCATGCTATTTGTATCTGACTAGTAAGTGTTGCAACTACAACGGAATGGTTAACTAAAACGGCCCACTGCTTATTTTATCAGGATGATTATCTATACCTGACTAGTAATTGCTGCAACTATCACTGAATAAATGAAACTGCCAACTGTGTAAGTTCCTTGGTTGACTTCCTCGTTTGGTCTCGAGGGGGAAACACCAGGATGGGTTTGTTTGATGGTAGCACCAGGTTGGGTCCGAATAGGTCTTTCTTACCCCCCCTCTCTGATAGCCGCCAGTTGTATCGAGTCTCTATAGGTTGTTTAGTGCATGCTGCCGCTGCCGCTCAATCCACCATACCTATGTAGGCGAGGACCGCCGAATTCTAGCCTCGCCGTGTACTGGCCTCAGTACTGACGCTCCTCTTTTCCTTTGCCCTTTGTCGGCACCCCTTTTGTTTAAGCAGGTTTTAAGATCGGCGCCGTTAGCAGGGTTACCCTTCCGGCTTGGCCTGGGCAGGGTTATGGACGCCATTGGTTATTCTTCAGGGCTCTTAGCCCCATTTGCATCTTGCCCGTAGCCGGACGCTCTATCGTTTTAAAGGTGATTTGGATCTTTGTATATTGTATCTGTATTCTTGACTCGTTGAGTCGCTGTTGTATATATCTGTTCTGTGGGTCCCATCGAGGACTGTTGTGTAATGTTATTACTTCGTTTTCCACCCGCACGAAAGTGCCTGGTGGGCACCTTTGAATCGTTTCTATGCGGGTTTGGCGGGTTTCGCTAAAACTTGCATAGGGCCGATTCTGAGGGTGTTACAGCGTGCGAACCCGAGGTGGCCGGCGACGGCGTCTGCTGCGAGGTGGCGGTGGCCGCGCCGGTGGAGGCGGCAGCGGTGGTGGGGAGGCCAGAAGAACTCATCGAACCAGAGCAATCTGATACCAAATTGGTAGAGGCTATGGTTCTACCAGATCTCGGACGTAGATTATAGGGGTGGAAGTGAGGGCGGAGAGGCTGCAGGCGCAGACGCCGGCGGCTGAGCGCCGTCGCTGCGAGAGGGAGGAGGCGTCGGCTAGGGTTTAGGGCTCCCGTCTCCTGAGGAAGACGACAACAGAATATATTTAGGGAAAATTTGCTAGAGGACACCGTTATTTTCCGGCGTTTGCTAAAACACACTATTGGAATGTGGCTTTGCCCAGTACCATTATTATTTCGTGACAATTTGCTAGAACACACTGTACTGCCCAAAACGGAAAGTTTGACGTTTTAGACCTTTTTACCTTGTTGCAAATATGTCTAGAATTTTAATTGAAATGCAAGATGTTTCGGATAAAAAAAACTGTCCAGCTTTTTCCCAATTCCCTCGTTGATTTTTTTTCTTAGCCACGATGCTGCATGCTGCAATGGATGGCGACTTGGCGATGTTCCAACTTGATATGAACTTACGTATAGTTTCTAATTCATGTTCGGTATATGCATATGCTGGATTTGGTGAATTTGAATTAGAGAAAAAGTGTTTAAACCGGACATATGTCAAACTTTCCATTTGTGGCATGCAGTGTGTCCTGGCAAATGTGCCATGAAATTATAATGGTACTCAGCAAAGACACATTTCAGCGGTGTGTTTTGGCAAACGCCAAAAAATAACGGTGTCCTCTAGCAAATTTTCCCATATATTTATTGTCTGAATATAATCAAAGGGGTACATGCGTTTATATAGGAGAGCAGCTTCTCTAAACCCTAGATAACTTGGGCTAAGCCCCTAATTGGACCTCTTTCATGTATACTGGAGCCCGACCATAACAACATGCCACACGAGGTTTACACATGTTAGCATCTTAGAATTAGATGAAAGAAAACTTCAAGTATGCATGCCACATGCGGTTTACACATGTTAGCAGCTTAGAATTAGATGAAAGAAAACTTCCGTTAAACAACAAGCTCAGCTGAATAATTAATGGATGCAACCTGTAGATTTAGCAATTGTATGAGAATGCCCATAGATAAACAAGGTTGATCTTTGGGGAAAATTTTCCCATTTCTGTGAGAAACTAATGTTACAAAATATACCTTTCGAAACAAAGTGTTTTTCTTTTATTTCTCTCTTTCTAACTTAGTGTCAAAATATGGGAAGCAACAGCGAAATGGAGACCACATGAGATACTAAACTGGAGCGAACATACATGGAGCAAACCACGAGCTGAAGAACCGGCGACACATCTGTCGACAAGTGGATCCAGGTAGATGCACGCATCTGACTGATCAACACCCAATTTGAGACTGAAATGTGTCCAACCAACAGTCCATTCTTCTCTGACGTTTTAGTTGCATACATGTATAAAATGAACCGGCAACAGTCTCGACTACTTTGTGTTAACTGAAGAGGTATTGGGCTGAAGAGGTATTCTGGACATGTTATTGGCTTGGCCCATTTGGCCCACCTAACTAGTATATATGTGATGTGTGTGTTCTACCCCTCAGTTGAAAACCCTAGCCGCCACACACAAGGCAGCAGGTTAGAACCCTTGTATCCTACATGGTATCAGAGCATAGGGATACAAGGGTAGAGACATTGGTGGCCACCTTGACGGAGTTGGTGAAGATGGTGGCGCATGAAACACTGGTTCCATCCAGGAAGTGAAATCTGTTCCAGGAGAAGCTGCTGGTGGTGGAATCAAGTGAGGGAAGGCTTAGAATATGGAGGGTGAGATGAGTCAGGTGCTGAACAAGCTCGTAGATCTGGTTGCTGCTAGGGCTGAAGCTCCTGGATCTGGCACAAGGGAGGTCTCACAAGTTGAGGTAAACCACAAACTTGAGCTCATTCCAAATGAGGTTAAGCTAGAAGGCGTTGGGAATTATTTGAGTTGGTCAAGAAGGGGTCTGAGAATCTTGAGAACCAAGGATGTTGAGGGCTATGTTCTTGGGAAGTATAAAGCACCAGAGGATGAGGAGAGTGTAAAATGGAGGAAGTGGAGGGCTACTGATTCATTGGTGCTTACTTGGTTGTTAAATTCTCTGACCCCATCTGTTGCAGCTTCTGTGGAAGCTCTCTCTACAGCTGCAGAAGTTTGGAAGGCCCTGGAGGAAATGTACTCAGGAAAAGGGAATATTATGTTGATCTCTCAAATCGAAGACAAGGTTCATGACCTGGTCCAAGGCAACAAACCAGTAATGACATATGTGGGGGAGCTAAAGCAATTGTGGGCTGATCTTGACCATTTGAATCCATTGAAGCTAGAGCATGTTGAATGTGTGGCAACTACAAACAAGTGGATTGAGGGGAAGCAAGTATTAAAGTTTTTGAAGGGTCTGCATCCTGCATTTGAGGGCAGGAAGGCAACATTACTGCACCAGACTACTCTACCTTCACTGCAGGAAGCTATTGTTGTAGTTGCCCAAGAAGAATCAAGGTTGAGGGAGAACGTAAAAGAAAAATCAGCCATGAAACCAGCCTATCTTGTTGCAGATTACCGAAACTGTCATAATTGTGGAGTGAAAGGTCATTTGAGTAATGATTGCACGGCACCTTGGCATGGTAGAGGAAGAGGATATGGCAGAGGAACCTACAACAACTATAGGGGCTATAGAGGCAGGAGAGGTGGTCATGCATATCAGAGGGGAGCAAGAGCTAATATGACAGTCACCGAGGAGCCATCTAGCTCAGCTAATATTGAGAAGAAAGGTGAGCATAACAATGGCAAGAAGAAGGAAGAACAGTGTGATGATTTTGGGCAATTCGCACACTTTGTCTATACCAATGAAGGTAATACTGAATACGCATCTGTAGCAGTACATAGATCTAATTCTGAATGGATTTTAGATTCGGGAGCAACTAAGCATGTTACTGGTAATTTAAAGGAGTTTGAAACTTATAAATTATTCCCCTCAACACATTCTGAGACTATACAAACCGCAGATGGTACTGCACAACAAATAAAGGGAGTTGGGTCAGTAGAATGCACACAAGATATCAATCTATCATTTGTTCTGCAATGTCCTGCCTTTCCCGTGAACTTAGACTCGTTGAGTGCATTGATAGATCAACTAGACTGATGCATAATGTTTAACAAAAGGGCTTGTCTAATTCAGGAGAGTCTGACTGGAAGGAAGATTGGATCAGAAACCAAGCATAGAGGTCTGTGGTACCTAGACCAGGACAAGTCAAGGCAAGCGGTGTTTGCAGCAACCTCGGTTGAGAAGGAAGCTCTTGCGATGATTTATCACTGTCGAATGGGTCATATGGCTTTTGATAAGACGAGTAGAGTATTTCCATATGTAATGAATGGAGTGGATAAGACTCACCTAAAATGTGATGCATGTGAGTATGCTAAGCATACTAGAACATCTTATGTGAGTAGAGGATTAAGTATTTCTTCATTTACTCTTGTTCATTCTGATGTATGGACTTGCCCTATTACATCAGTGGGTGGAATGAAGTATTTTGTAATTTTTATTGACTGTTACTCGCGGATGGCCTGGTTATATCTTATGAGACACAAAGATGAGGTGTTTCAATGCTTCCAGAATTTTTATAACTATGTGCAAACACAATTTAAAGTGCAGGTACAGATGGTTAGAACTGATAATGGGACAGAGTATGTCAACAAGTTGTTTGGAAGTTTCTGTTCAGAAAAAGGCATCTTACATCAAACCTCTTGTCCTGACACTCCCCCACAGAATGGAGTAGCAGAACGGAAGAATAGGCACATTTTAGAAGTTGCTCGCTCACTGATGTATACTATGAATGTGCCAAAGTTCTTGTGGAGTGAAGCTGTTCTCACTTCAATATATCTTATCAATCATACTCCCTCAAAGATTCTAGGTATGGAATCTCCTTGCCAATTATTGTTCGGTCAAAATAAATTCATTGTTCCTCCCAAGGTATTTGGTTGCACCTGTTTTGCCAGGGATCATCGGCCATCAGTGAGTAAGTTGGATCCAAGGGCGGTGAAATGCATATTTATTGGTTATCCATCAGGACAGCAAGGATATAGGTGCTGGAATCCCACGGAAAGGCGAACCTTTGTCAGTATGGATGTTACATTTTGTGAATCTGAACCTTTCTATGGTGAACGAACAGAACTAAGTGGTCTTTTTGAAGCACGTGACCATTCTTTGTCAGGAAGGAATGGTCAAGAGGGGGAGAGTTATTCTCAGATTGAGCAGCGAACTACTGGAGCAAGTGGTGTTCAGTCTCAGCCTCTTATTGTTGGGACCATTCCTAATCCTCTTAGAGAAGGTAATGCAAGGATAGGGCCTACAAATCCTGCTTCTAGAAGAACTGAAGGCAAAGAATTGCAAGTCTATTCTCGAAGGCCTCGTATTGAAATACAGGGGGAGAAGCAGCCAGTCGCAGAGCAGGGGGAGCAGCTGCAGCAGGCCATAGAGCGGGGGGGGGCAGGAGCAGTCAAATGAGCAGCAGCTGGATGCAGAACAAAGAATTGATGAAGTGCAAGGGATATAGCAAGATCAGTCACAAGATTCACAAGATTCAATTGACGATGGTAGTTTGTCAAATGCATCTGAGAGTTCGTTGGACATGCCAATTTCCCTAAGAAAAGGAATGCGTGTAGCAACAACAAAATCTGTGCAGAGATACGGGTTTGAAAATGATATTAGCAACTATATCTCTTATGAAGCTCTATCACCATCATATAGAGCCTTAGTGGCTGCACTTCAAGCTGTTATCATTCCTTCAGATTGGCAAACATCTAAACTGGACCCAAAATGGTGTGCTGCAATGAGAGAGGAGTTGGAGGCATTAAGGAAGAACCAAACCTGGGAATTAACTACTCTTCTAAACGGCAAGAAAGAAGTCGGCTACAAATGGGTGTTCACAATCAAGCAAAATCCTAAAGGGAAGATTGAGAGATACAAAGCAAGATTGGTTGCTAGAGGGTATAGTCAGACATATGGTATTGACTATGATGAGACCTTTGCTCTGGTGGCTAAGATGAATACAGTAAGGATACTAATTTCATGTGCAGCTAATTTCGGATGGCCCTTGCATCAGTTGGATGTGAAGAATGCATTTTTGCATGGCGATCTACATGAAGAAGTCTATATGAAAGTCCCTCCAGGCTTAGCATCTTTTGGAACTAAAGGAAAAGTGTGCAGACTCAAGAAATCTTTATATGGCTTGAAACAATCCCCAAGGGCCTTGTTTGACAGATTTAGGCGTGCAATATGTGATATCGGGTATGCGCGATGCAATTGTGACCACACTGTCTTCTACAAGCATTCATCATGCAAGATTACTATTCTAGCAGTATACGTTGATGATATCATAATTACTGGTGATGATGATGAGGAGATATTAGAACTCAAAAAGTGTTTGAGCAAGACCTTTGAAGTAAAAGATTTGGGTCAACTGAAATATTTTCTGGGCATAGAAGTGGCAAGGTCAGAGAAAGGAATTGTTTTATCACAACGGAAATACACCCTTGATCTCCTTAGGGAGACTGGGATGATAGGATGTAGAGCTGCTGCTACCCCTATTGATCAAAACGATAAGATCACAGCTCAGTCTGGAGAACTTGTGGACAGGGAGAAGTACCAAAGGCTTGTAGGAAGATTACTTTATTTATGTCACACAAGGCTTGACATTGCTTACGCTGTAAGTATAGTAAGCAGATATATGCATGAACCTAGGAGTGCACATATGGATGCAGTCCAGAGAATCTTAAGATACCTAAAGGGGACACCAGGGAAGGGTCTGCTATTTAGAAGTAGTAGACATCTCACCATTGATGGTTATAGTGATGCAGATTGGACGAGTTGTCTCGATGATAGATGGTCCACATCAGGATACTGTGTATTTGTTGGAGGCAACTTAGTAGCATGGAGAAGTAAGAAGCAATCGGTTGTGTCAAAGTCAACCGCAGAGGCGGAATACAGAGCTTTGTCCCAAGGGCTAAGTGAAATGTTGTGGGTTAGAAATCTTCTAAGTGAATTGAAGGTGTTGAAGTCAGGGCACTTAAATGTCTGGTGTGATAACAAATCTGCCATATGCATTGCAAATAACCCAGTTCAGCATGACAGGACTAAACATGTGGAGATAGACAGATTCTTCATCAAGGAGAAGTTGGATGCAGGTATAATCAAGATAAACTATATACCCACAGGCCAGCAGGTTGCAGACTGTCTAACAAAAGAATTGGTAGCAAAGCAGAGCAATGCAGCATGTAGCAAGATGGGAATGATCAATATATATCACCCATCTTGAGGGGGAGTGTTAACTGAAGAGGTATTGGGCTGAAGAGGTATTCTGGACATGTTATTGGCTTGGCCCATTTGGCCCACCTAACTAGTATATATGTGCTGTGTGCGTTCTGCCCCTCAGTTGAAAACCCTATCCGCCACACACAAGACAGCAGGTTAGAACCCTTGTATCCTACACTTTTAAATCTTGGTAGTTTCAACTGCTGCACAGAGAGTACACATCAAGTTTCTTAACAATATATCATCTAAGCCGGTCCAGTAGAATATTTTGAATTGGTGAAATGAGTAGCAGGTATAGGAGCCATTATGTTTAGTTGTTTACAATGAGAAGGCCATAAATACAAGAAGTAACAAAGTAGGAAGAAAGACACAAAATGGAAGAGAAAACAGGGTTTACTCCACAAGTATTTAGGGGTATAAGGCAGATTTACTTTTGGGGAAAAACAAGTGATGTTGTTACTTAAAAGTTGAATGTCCTACCCACAAAACTTTATAAGTGCAAAATTTAGTAGATGCATGTCATTCACTTCAGAGAATGCAGCTGGTTGAGGGCCGAAAGGAAAGTGCAGAGAAGGAGCTAAGGAATGGCTTCCACATGCAATGCTACAACTCAGTTAGGCCATCAATAGGACTGGGATATGACACTGTTCAGCAAGTTGTGTGTGTTGCATCAATCAACATCGTCCCTTTCACACCTAATCAAATTTTAACAACACGCACCGAAGCACAATCATAAATCTAACTAAGTCAGTATATCATCTGCCAAAGGAAAACTATTGATAACTAACATACTGGCTAGATTTCCCTAAATATGTCAGTGTCGGTGCATAGTGATGTACCAGTCACAGTTTTTTTCTAGTTTCCTCGATACTCTATGAACTATTGTGAGACCCTGGCGCATGGCTCAATAGTATTGATAGGAAACCCATACCAACAAGTTGCAACTTCTTTTCCGAAAGCTCATTCGAAAAGAACTCTAAGGTTAAGCGTGTTTGGCCTAGAGCAATTCTAGATGGGTGACCGACCGGGAAGTGGGTACCGGGTGCGCACGAGTGAGGACAAAGTGCACAGAAAAGACTAGTGTTGGTCTGTGGGGTTAGTCTAGAGATCATATTGAGCTGCCAGAAGTGACAGCCGTCGGTCCGGAGTGACCGGGGGTGTTACAACTATGTTAGAGGATGTGTCAATCGAATTCTTTCACAGAAAATTTGTCGCTTTTGTATCATTTCCTGTGATAACCGAATCTTACATCAGACTCTACAGAACTCCTAACCAAAATTCAGTTTCTAAGATAGTTAGCTAAGTACAAATAGCAAATTGATGGCTGAGTTCCATTGATGGCGCCATGCAGCTAGTATTGTAGCTGTGGCAGTGCCCAGCAATGGAGCTCAAGAACGCCCTCTCAACCTCCTCGGACGCCTCTCTCCTGACTAGGCACAAGACATAATCCATCACCGTGGCGTCACAGGGTAGCGTGATCCTGCCTCTGTGGCTACCGCTCGCGAAGCCAAACTGCTCCTCGGACATCCTCAAGAGCTCGGCAAAGACTGTCGTCCCGAGGTACGCCAAAGGGACCTCGAACCTTGCTCCATCGGCAGTGTATACCACACAGTGGCCCTCATCGGCGACCACAGATGACGTTGTGCTGCAGCATTCGTCGTCATCCATGTCTAAGGCCTGCCGGCGGCGGGCACCAGCTCTGGACACCAACATCCGCTGGCACTTCTTGGCCAGCTGAGCAATCTTCTTTGGATGGATCATGGTTGAGTCTGATGTGTTTCTGGCTGGCTAAATGTCACTTTGGCTCTGAAAGTCTGAAGGTGTGTTGTAGATTGTGATGTTGCTTGCAGATGAGATGAAGAGGTTTGTGTTGAGCAGGCCATTGGATTTATAGTAGAAGTAGATGGGAGGGCTCAGGGCGGTGCATAGTGTAGGTTGTATGTAGCTATCAGCAAGAACGGTGGGCAGGAGACAATGCCATGAGTGCTCTGCATATGCAATGTTGCTGCAACTAGCTGCAGACCATGTGATGAATGCTTTTGATGAGATTTCAAGCACCATCCATGTCTGAAATGTGCTTGTGGATAGAGAGACCCATGGGAACCTGAGAAAAACTATCACCACGGTCGTCCAGCCCAAGCTCTGCCGAGTTCCAAACACTTGGCTAGCAGAACCTGATCCAGATCGCATCACCGCACCATCAGAACCGCAGCACTGCACGCATTGTCTCCTACCCAACCATCACACTCAACTGTGTGGGCGACCGCTTTACCCTTAATTAAGCTATAAATCCATGGCTAACTGGCCTCCAAATACACATCTTCACTGACAGACAAAGCTAGCAGTTCCAATATCCAACTCGCAGAAGAATTTCTCTCATTCCAGGAACAGAACAAGTCAACATGATGAGTGCCAAGACACTTTCTAAGCTGGCCAAGAACAGAGGGTGGCGGCCATCAGGAGGAAGAGGCTCACCTGCTTGTCATCGACGCGGTGGAAGAAAACGAAGGGTCGTGCTCGTCAGTGGCTGACAAGGGCTACTGTGTCGTGTACACTGCTGACAACACGTGGTTTGAAGGTGCCGCTGGCATTCCTCGGCACAACGGTCCGTTGGCGAGCTCTTGCGGATGACCCAAGAGGAGTTCGGTTTCACGGCTGTTGACGGTGGCAGAACAATGCTTCCCTGTGATGCCTCACTGATGGAGTACACAATGTGATTGCTCTGGAGAAGCTCCTCCACATATATGGAGGCTGCGTTCCTCAGCTCCATCGCGATGCCATGCCACTATCATGTGGGCATCATCTGGGAGTTAGCCAGAATTTTGGTGTCTGTTGCTCCTGACTGCCAACCAACTGCAGAGATAAAGGAACACACAAAAGGAAAATTTGTTCATGTGATGCATTTTGATCTTGCAAGCAAAGTATTCACGGAATATGGACAATAGTTAGAGATGTTATTCATTCGATATATATATACTTTCTTGCAAAGATAAATGACAGGTCACAGATTTTTAGGACCTAAGCAGTACGTGTAAAAATTTCTTCTATGTTGTTATATGGCCTCAGTCAAATACAAATGTTACAAAGAAAACAATGAGGTGGGCAAGAAAATCATAAAATAGAGAGAAGGGAGCTGACCTTTTGGATACTAATGCGTCTTTTTCAACTATAGAAAAAACAAGCACCTCAGCTCTGTAGTGATGCCTTGCCAATATCCAAGCTGTGTGCCACCTGCAGCTTGTAGCTCCTGAACATATGGACAGTTTGTCCTTCAGTGTTTTCTATTCTGCATCTCTTATCAAGACTGGAGAATGAAAGTATATATTAGCATACCAGTTTGTTGCATTATACGATGTACCATTAACTACAACTATATAGCATTAGGACATAGCGCGGAAGAAAGAAATTTACTTCAACATCACAATTCATCAGAGTATAAATGTCTCGCTCATATAAGCTAACGCCTAGCAAGAACCACTGCCAATATAAGAATCAAATATGTGATTCTATTCTACAATAATAGTAATAAATTACTTTATTCATAATTTTGATTCTATTCTACGATAATAAAAACAAAATTACATTATTGATAAAGTAACAATTTCAAGAGAACTAAAATCCACACAAGCTTTTTCATTGTTTCATGATGCCGTATTGACCCTTTGCCACTTGCTATACCGCTTTCAGTGGAAACAAAGGTAGCTTTGTAATCAGTTTGATTCTAGTCCTGTACTCATGTACCCTACACAGTCTTAGTCTTAGGCTTCGGTTGAACCAAACAAGCAATTTCTCCTTTTTGCCAAGAGATATGCAATGAAATATGGAGCAGCCACCATGCGAGACCGACGAAACCAAAACAGATCATGTGCTAGACCAGCACAAGCTCTCAACTGAATGTGCAGAGTAAAAATAAATTGCTAGGAGCATGAAGCATGTCACAACTCCTATCAGGATCCATGAACCACTGTCAGACCAGATATCTCCATCTCCTGGGCCACTCTATATACTTCTTATCACTAGGATATCATCAACACCTAAATAATAAATTTGCATCTCGTTGCACAATCACAAACAGAAATGGACCCAATTTACAAGTGGTCCTTTATCTTGGCCACTACTTGAAACAGGTCAGTGTGGAAGCGAATTGGTGACCAAGCACCCAAGACTACACTGCTAGTATCTATAATGTCCAACAAGTGGAAAGCTGATGGCCCCAGAGAAATCAAATCAAGATCACATTGCTTGCCCCTGCACTCTTGCAGCATTGCATGTTCTGAGGTCATGGTTCTGTCCCTTGCCAACTTGACATACAGATTAATCAGCTGCACCTAAACTGCATGATGCTTCTCCCCTTTCTCACCTATAAATTCTATCATCTTAGCACCATCATCTCATCATCAGTTCATCCAGAAGGCAACCACTACAACACCTAGCTGAGACAAAAGTTTCCCTGAACTTTGAGCCAACAAAGAAAGAGAAGCAACCATGGTTAGTGCTAAGAGGCTTGCTCAACTGGCAAAGAAGTGGAAGAGAATGGCGGCCATGGGAAGGAAGAGGATCCCGCAGACTACGATAGTGAAAACAGCCTCCAAGGAGTGCCACATAACGACATCAGTAGCGGTGAAAGGACACTGTGTGTTGTACACCACTGATGGGGCGCGGTTCGAGGTGCCACTGGCGTACCTCGGCTCCTTGGTCTTCGGTGAGCTCCTGAGGATGTCTGGGGAGGAGTTTGGGTTCGCTGCAAGCAAAGATCATCGGATCACGATGCCCTGCGACTCCGCAGTCATGGAATACTCCATGTGCTTTCTTAGAAGAAATGCCTCAACAGAAGTAGTGAAGGAATTCCTGAGCTCCATTGCAAAGCCATGCTGCTTTGACGGCGGTGTGGTGGCACCATGCATAGGGCTTAGCCATCATGTAGCTGTTTGTTAACTTTTTGAAGAACAGCATCTTCTTGGCTAGCTCCGCTGGCGGGCACCAGCTCCGGACACCAACATCCGCTGGCACTTCTTGGCTAGCTGAGCAATCTTCTTTGGATGGATCATGGTTGAGTCTGATGTGTTCCTGGCTGGCTAAATGTCACTTTGGCTCTGAAAGTCTGAAGGTGTATTTGTAGATTGTGATGTTGCTTGCAGATGAGATGAAGAGGTTGTGTTGAGCAGGCCATGGATTTATAGTAGAGGTAGAAGGGAGGGCTCAGGGAAGTGCATAGGCGTGTAGGTTGTGTGTAGCTATCAGCAAAAACGGTGGGCAGGAGACAAGGCCATGAGTTCTCTGCATATGCAATGTTGCTGTAACTAGCTGCAGACCATGTGATGAATGATTTTGATGCGATTTCACGCACCATCCATGTCACTAATGTGCTTGTGGATAGAGAGCCCCATGGGGTTCTCGTGCCATTTCCTCACATAAACGATCACCACGGTTGTGCAGGCAAGACGCCCAGCCCAACCTCTGGGGAGTGCCAAACACTTGGCTCCAGGCCTCCAGCAGAACCTGATCCAGATCACATCACGGCACCTCCAAAACCGCAGCACCACACGTACCATGCCCATGGCATTGTCTCCTACCCAACCATCACACTCCACCGTGTGGGCGCCCGCTTTACCTTTGAGCTATAAATCCATGGCTAATTGGCCTCCAAACACCACACCACCTCTTGCTTGACATGCAAATCTAGCAAATCCAATCTTCAGTTCACAGAAGGATTTCTCCCATTTCCAGGAACACAGGAAGCAACCATGATGAGTGCCAAGACACTCGCTCAGCTGGCCAAGAAGTGGCAGAGGGTGGCAGCCATCGGGAGGAAGAGGCCCACCTGGTTGTCATCAACGTCAGTGGAAGAAACTGAAGAGTCGTGCTCGTCAGTGGCTGTAAAGGGCTACTGTGCGTGTACGCTGGTGATGGCACGCGGTTCGAGGTGGCACTGGCATTCCTCGGCACGACGGTCCTCAGTGAGCTCTTGCGAATGTCCCAAGAGGAGTTCGGTTTCACTAGCGCTGACGGTGGTAGAATTATGCTGCCCTGTGATGCCATGCCACTATCATGTGGGGCCTCATCTGGGAGTTAGCCAGCATTTTGGTGTCTGCTGCTCCTGACTACCGACCAACTACAGAGATATAGGAAAATGGAAAAGGGGAAATTGTTAATGTGATGCATTTTGATCTTGCAAGCAAAGAAGTAGTCAAGGAAGATGAACACTAGGTAGCGACATTATTCCTTCAATGTAGTATAACAGGTCACAGATTTTTAGGACCTAAGCAGTACTCGTCGAAAATTTCTTCTATGCAGTTATATGGCCTCAGTCAGATACAAATATTACAAAGAAAACGTTGAGATGCGCAAGAAAATCATAACATAGAGAGAAGGGAGCTGACCTTTTGGATGCTACTGTGTTTTTTTCAACTATGGAAAAAACAAGCACCTGAGCTCTGTAGTGATGCCTTGCCAATATCCAAGCTGTACCGTGTTCAACTATGGAAAAAACAAGCACCTGAGCTGAGCTCTGTAGTGATGCCTTGCCAATATCCAAGCTGTACCGTGCCACCTGCAGATTGTAGCTCCTGAATATATGGACAGTTTGTTCTTCAGTGTTTTTCTATTCTGCATCTCTTATCAAGACTGGAGAATGAAAGTACTCCCTCCGTTTCAAAATATAAGATGTTTTAGTTTGTTAAGAAAATGTATCTAGACTTGTTTTATATTTAGTGTGTAGATTCACTCAAAACCCGAATGAACCTACGTACTAAAAGAAGCCTAGATACATTTGCTTCACAGAGCTAAAACATCTTATATTTTGAAACGGAGGGAGTATATATTAGCATATCAGTTTGTTGCATTATACCATTAACTACAACTATATAGCATTAGGACATAGGGCGGAAGAAAGCAATTTACTTCAACATCACAATTCATCAGAGTATAACTGCCTCGCTCATATAAGCTAATGCCTAGCAAGAACCACTGCCAATATAAGAATCAAATATGTGATTCTATTCTACGATATTAAAAACAAACTTACATTATTGACAAAATAACAATTTCAGGATAACTAAAATCCACACAAGCTTTTTCATTGTTTCATGATGCCGTCTTGGCCCTCTCCCACTTGTTATACCGCTTTCAGTGGAAACAAAGGTAGCTTCGTAATCATTTTGATTCTAGTCCTGCACTCATGTACTAATGTACCCAAGAGATATGCAATGAAATATGGAGCAGCACCATGTGAGACCGACGAAACCAAAACAGATCATGTGCTAGACCAGCACAAGATCTCAACTGAATGTGAAGAGGAAAAATAAATTGCTAGGAGCATATGAAGCATGTCAAAACTCCTATCAGGATCCATGAACCACTGTCAGACCAGATATCTCAAATCAAGATCACATTGCTTGCCCCGCACTTTGGCAGCATCGCATGTTCTGAGTTCATGGTTATGTCCCTTGCCAACTTGACATACAGATTAATCAGCTGCACCTAAACTACACGATGCTTCTCCCCTTTCTCACCTATAAATTCTATCAGCCTAGCACCATCATATCATCATCAGCTCATCCACAAGACAACCACTACAACACCTAGCTGAGACAAACGTTTCCCTGAACTTTGAGCCAACAAAGAAAGAGAAGCAACCATGGTGAGTGCTAAGAGGCTTGCTAAACTGGCAAAGAAGTGGAAGAGAATGGCGGCCATGGGAAGGAAGACGATCACGCAGACTACGACAGCGAAAACAGTCGCCGACGAGTGCCACACAACGACATCAGTAGCAGTGAAAGGACACTGTGTGTTGTACACCACTGATGGGGCGCGGTTCGAGGTGCCACTGGCGTACCTCGGCTCCTTGGTCTTCGGTGAGCTCCTGAGGATGTCTGGGGAGAAGTTTGGGTTCGCTGGTAGCGAAGATGGTCGGATCACGATACCCTGCGACTCCGCAGTCATGGAGTACTCCATGTGCTTGCTTAGAAGAAATGCCTCCACAGAAGTGAAGGCATTCCTGAGCTCCATTGCAAGGCCGTGCTGCTTTGATGGCGGTGTGGTGGCACCATGCATAGGGCTTAGCCAGCATGTAGCTGTTTGTTAACTTTTTGAAGAACAACATCTAGATCTTTGTTCTAGTCACCATTTTTGTTCGATGCAAGATGTAAATATGAAGTGAGTAGATCGGAAATGGAACAAAGATTTGATGAATTTTGCATTTTTCTGCTCAGGAAATTTGTTCAATTTTTGTTTCAAAGGCGGGATGCAACTGACAAAGTTCAGTAATACAGCTATATGTGAAAGCAAATACTCTGAAACTAAAGTTGTTGTGTGTTGCTATTTTAGAAACTATAAAACTACTGAGTAATACACATATGATTTTTTTCTTAAAGACCGAGACAGGAGATTTGCCTATCATTGAATAGGAAAGCAAGGGTGATATATTCAAGTATGCATGTGGTAGAGGCTATGGTTCTACCAGATCTCGGACGTAGATTATAGGGGTGGAAGTGAGGACGGAGAGGCTGGAGGCGCAGACGCCAGCGGCTGGGCGCCGTCGCTGCGAGAGGGAGGAGGCGGCGGCGGCTAGGATTTAGGGCTCCCGTCTCCTGAGGGAGACGACAATAGAATATGTTTATTGTCTGATTATAATCAAAGGGGTACATGCGTTTATATAGGAGGGCAGCTCCTCTAAACCCTAGATAACTTGGGCTAAGCCCCAAACTGGGCCTCTTTCGTGTATACTGGAGCCCGACCATAACATCTCTCCCCGCCTTCTCAAACAGCTCGTCCTCAAGCTGAACATCTGGAAACTGCTGACGGAAATCGTCGAGCTGCTCCCAAGTTGCTTCCTCCTCGGGCAGGCCGGCCCATTGCACCAAGACATGCCATACGCCGCGACGCTGCTACGCCTGCATCACCTTCGCCACCTTCGCGGGAGCTGGCAGAAGTCGGCCATCCGAAGTAGGAGGAAGGGCCGGTGGCGCTGCAGGAGGGTCCCCGCTGTAGGCCTTCAGTAAGCCAACATGGAAGAAGTCGTGGAGGCAAGACCCAGCTGGAAGCTCAAGGCGGTATGCGAGTGTGCCAACACGCTCCAGAATACGAAAGGGACCGGCGTAGCGGGGTCCCAATTTGCGCTTGGAGCGCAGGTCCAGGGACTGCATGGTCCTGTGAAGGAGGCGCAGCCACACCCAATCGTCCACCGCGAACTCCGCCTCTCGATGATGAGCATCATAGTACTTCCTGGCCAGCTGCTGTGCTTGGAGAAGACGCTGGCGCGCCTTAGTCAGGATCTCGTCGCGGGTGCGGAGTAAGTCGCCCGCCGTCTCGGACCGAGCCGTGCCAGGCTCAAAAGGAAGCATCGCCGGAGGTGGGTGCCCATAGACTACCTCAAAAGGCGTGGTATGCAAGGCGGAGTGATAGGAGGTGTTGTAGCAGTACTCCACCCACGCCAACCAGTCCACCGAAGCTCATGGACGATCACCCGTAACACAGTGCAAATACATGGTGATCACCTTGTTGACCACCTCGGAGTGGCCGTCCGTCTGAGGGTGAAACGCCGTGCTCATGCGAAGCTTCACGCCCGCCAGCCAAAGAGATCCCGCCACACGTGACCTGTGAACACAGGATCACGGTCGCTGACGATGGACGAAGGAAACCCGTGGAGGCGGACGATGCCGTCGAAGAAGGCCCGCGCCACGGATGCGGCTGTATAGGGGTGACCGAGGGCGATGAAGTGCGCGTACTTGGAGAAGCGGTCAACCACCGTGAGGATGACGGATTTGCCGCCCACCTTGGGAAGGCCCTCGATGAAGTCCATGGAGATATCCGCCCACACATGGGAGGGTACGTCCAGTGGCTGTAGCAGACCCGCGGGTCGCAATGTCTCCGTCTTGTTCCGCTGGCACGTCATGCATGACCGCACCCAGTCACGGACCAGCACACCATCACCGGGGATGTAGAAATCAGCACGGAGGCGATGGAGGGTCTTCTGCATGCCCTCGTGTCCTGCAGAGTGTGCCAGGGACAAGACCTGGTGGCGCAGGTCACCATGGTCGGGCACGAAGAGGCGGCGCCCGTGTATAAGCAGCCCATCATCCAGGCGCCAGGGCGCCCCTAGCTCGCCGGCGTCAAGGCACCCGCGGAGCGCCTGTGCGTCCGCGGCAGTAGAAGTTGCCCGACGGATGTCGTCGATGAAGGCGAAGGACGGCCCGGATCAGATGCACAGGACGGCGCCCGCCATGGCAACGTCGTCCGTGACATCCTCAGTGTCGCGGCGGGACAAGGCGTCGGCAACCGTGTTGAGACGGCCGAGACGGTACTCGATGGTGAAGTCGAAGCCGAAGAGCTTGTTGATCCACTGGTGCTGCGGGACGGTGGAGAGGCGCTGGTCTAGCAAGAACTTGAGGCTGTAGTGGTCCGTACGCACACGAAACGACCGGCCCCAAAGGTAAGGTCGCCAGTGGCGCACTGCCTGGACCAGCCCGATAAGCTCGCGCTCGTATGCCGCGAGCTTGTGATGGCGAGTGACGAAGGGGCGTCTAAAGAAGGCCAGTAGCCCTTCACCCTGGTGGAGGACGGCGCCGAAACCAATGCCGGAGGCGTCGCAGTCCACCACGAACGACATGTCGAAGTTCGGCAGCTGGAGGACGGGTCCCATCGTGAGCGCCCGCTGGAGAGCTTAGAACGCCGTAGTCGCCTCCTCGTCCCAGGAGAAGGCGTCGCGGCGAAGGAGGCGCGTCAATGGCGCGGCGATGAGGCCGAAGTCCCGGATGTACTTCCGGTAGTAGCCGGCGAGGCCCAAGAAGCCGCGGAGAGCCCGCGGGGACCACGTGGTCAGCCACGCGGCGACGGCGGCGACCTTGTCCGCGTCCATCGCGACACCTTCCGCCGAGATGACGTGCCCCAGGTACGCGACGGAGGTCGTGCCGAACGAGCACTTCGAGCGCTTGAGGTGGAGACGATGCGCTCGAAGCTCGTTGAAGATGATGGCCATGTGCTGCAGGTGCTCTGCCCAGGATGAACTATAGATGAGAATGTCATCAAAGAAAACAAGCACAAAACGGTGCAAGTATGGGCTGAGCACGTCGTTCATCGGGGCCTGGAAGGTTGCCGGCGCGTTAGAGAGGCCGAACGGCATCACCAGGAACTCGAAGTGGCCATGGTGAGTACGGAATGTCGTCTTCTCGATGTCGTCCGGGTGCATGCGCACCTGATGATAGCCCGAGCGCAGGTCGAGCTTGGTGAAGAAGCGCGCTCCGTGTAGCTCGTCCAAGAGCTCATCCACGACAGGGATGGGGAACTTGTCCTTGGACGTCATGGCGTTGAGGGCGCGGTAGTCGATGCAGAAGCGACATGTGTCGTCGGGCTTGCGCACAAGGAGCACCAGGGCGGAGAACGGCGATGTCGAAATCCGGATGATGCCCTGCGCGAGCATGACCGCCACTTGGCGCTCGAGCTCGTCCTTCTGCAGCTAGGGGTACCGGTACGGGCGCACTGCGACAGGCGCCGTGTCCGGCAGCAGGTGGATGCGGTGGTCACAGGGCCGCGCAGGTGGGAGGCCCTGTGGCTCGTCGAAGATGTCGTTGTGCTGCTGCAGGAGGTCGGCCAGGAGCGGATGCGCCTCGTCAAGTGCGGCCGCCATCAACTGAAGCTGCGGGGTCGCGGCGCCGGAGCCGCCGATGCCTGTCCACTGAACGTGACGGCCCGCGCGCCAGAAGATGAGGGACATCATGTCGAGGTCCCAAAGGATGGGGCCTAGTGTGGACAGGAAATCGACGCCGAGGATGAAGTCGTAGCAGCCCATGTCGATGCCGACACAGTTGATGGAGAATGGCTCGTCGCCGATGAGGACGGGAACCTGCCGCGCCACGTCGTGGCAAGTAAGGCTGTCCCCGTTGGCGACGGTGACGCTGAACTTCTCCGCGTCCGTCGGCTGAAGTGCGAGGCGGCGCATGGCGTCCCTGGACAGGAAGTTGTGCGTCGAGCCCGTGTCCACGAGCGCGGTGAGACGCTCCCCGTTGATCGTCACCGGAAGCAGCATCGTCTTCGCCGTCTTGATGCCTGCCATGGCATGAAGGGAGACGACGAAGGCGGTTGCATTGACCGGCCCGTAGGTCGTGACACCGACCTCGGAGAGTGTGGTGGTGTCGAGCTCCGCGGTGAGGGCCTCTACCTCCGCGTCGTCGACGGTCTCCAAGTAGAACAGGCGGGCGCACGTATGACCCGGCGCATACGGCTCGTCGCAGTTGAAGCATAGGCCCTTGTGGCGCCGCTCGAGCTGCTCGGCTGACGTCAAGCGCCGGAAGGTACGCGTCGACACGGGGGCGGCGGCAGTAGCGGCCGGCAAAGCAGGGCGCGTCGGGGTGGCGGCCGCCGGTGCTAGGTGGGTCGGGGAACACGCGCCGCGGTATGGGAACGCCTGCTGCATGGCGTTGGCGCGCTGCTCGTACACGCGTGCGTAGTACATGGCCGTCTGCAGGTCCTGGGGGTTGCGCATCTCGACGTCGACGCGGATGTGGTCGGGGAGGCCGCCGACGAAGAGCTCGGCGTGCTGGCGAGCCGTGACGCCAGGCGCATGCCAGGCCAACGTCTGGAAGCGGTCGGCGAAGTCCTGCACCGAGGTGGTGTAGGGGAGGCGACCGAGCTCGGCCAAGCGGCTCCCACGTATAGGGGGGCCGAACCGGAGGAGGCACAGGTCGCGAAAGCGCTCCCACGGAGGCATCCCGCCCTCGTCCTTCTCAAGGGCGTAGTACCATGACTGTGCGGCGCCACGCAGGTGGTAGGAGGCGATCCACATGCGGTCGGATGCCATGGTCCGCTGCCCCCGGAAAAACTGGTCGCACTGATTGAGCCAGTTCAGGGGGTCGACGGTTCTGTCGTAGGTGGCGAACTCCATCTTGGTGAAGCGAGGCGGCTGATGTACGTGCGGCGAGGCCGTGTAGGCGCTCTCGTGGCGACCCGTCGCGGCAGGAGGAGAGTACTGCGGCACCATGGAGCTCCCGACGTATGGGTCAGTATACTCGCTGAAGGTGGTGGCGGGCGGCGGCAGCACCGTCGGCTGTGGCGGCGCCGACGTGTAGATCGGCGTGTCGATCCACGTCGGCAGCGGGGAGGGCGACGACGGAAACCTGATCTGGGTGATCGGGATTCCCTGGGGCGCGGCGGTGGACGGTGGTGTTGGCGCAAAGGGCGCCGCCGGCGGGGGAGGTGGCGGCGGTGGCGCGTAGGGAGCCTGGAGGAAGGTCCGTAGGATCGAGACCGCCAGGGTGAGGTCGCGGATCGCTGATGACATCTCCGCCGGAGAGAGGACGGTGGCTGCGTCGGCTGCCAGGGCCGCGGCGCCCGAGGCGTGTGTGGCATCCCACAAAACCACTACTAGAAAATCGCGTTGTTTTTGTGCATTGCATCATCATGACCGCATGCTCATGTCATCATGCCACATTGCATTTGAGCATCGTCATCATCATGCATATTAATTTGCCTAAAAAACTATTTACAAAAATCATTTTTAAATTTAAATAAATAGTTATATTATTTTAGTGGGGGCAGTCGAACGGGCCGATTCGACCCGAACGACCACCCCCAGAAATTAAAACGGCCCACCCATAATCCTAAGTCTACCCAACCTATTCTACCCACCCCTCCTCCACCTCACCCCCTCCAATCCCTGAACGCCACGTCACCTCCCCCCTCCCCCTAGCCTATCAAACCATGCCACCTCCCCCCTCCCAACTCTCTCTCCCTCCACCCACCTCACCCGTCGGCCCCACCCCACGCCCCTGGGCCCGCCCACCAACCCACACCGAACCCCCCACCCCGCGCCTGGGTCCCACCCCACCTGCCGCTGTGCCTCCTGGCCCCACCCCTCCCCCGCGTGGCCCTCTTCCCCCACCTCCTTCTCCTCTCGTCTCTCTCCCCGCACGACAACCGACGCGACGCCGCTCCTCCCTGCCGGCGCCGGCCACCCTCCTCCACCCTCTGCGCCGCCGCACCTCCCCCCCCCCCGCATCCACCGTCCCCGCCTCGGCCTCCAGCGCCCTCCCCCGCCCATCTTCCCTCCCGCGCCGCCGCTCGCTGGCGAGCTTCCCCGCGCGCGCCCGCCTCCGGCCGGCCAGCTTCCCCGCGCCCCCTCGTCACCGTCGCCGGCGAGCCGCCCCGCCTCCGCTCCCTCAACCTCCTTCCTCCCCCTCCTCCGGCTCACCGCCTCGCCCCGAGCTCGCGCGGGCCGCCCGACCCGCCTCGCCCCGGCGCCGCCTCCGTCGCCCTCGCCCTGCTCCCTCTCCCCGGCGCCGCCCCGCCTCCCCTTCCCGCGCCGGCGCGCCCGGCCGCGCCCCGACGACCCCCGCAGCCCCGCCGGACCTCCTCCCCCGCGAGCTTCCTGGCCCCGCCCTCTTCCTCGGCTCCGGCCACGCCCGGCGCCCTCCGCCTCGCGCCGCCCTTCTGCCTCGCCGGGTCCCCCGCCTCCTCCCGCGGCTCGTCCCTGAGCGGCCCCGCGCGCGGCTGTGGTGCTCTGCCTGCTAGGGCGCTGCAACGTGGCCCCTCTCGGCCGCCTCTTGTTGTCCTTACAGCCGTGGCGTCGCTCTCCTGTGTCCTGCACCCGGTGGCCGCATCGCCTTGGTCTTCGACAAGGATCCGACAAGATCGTCTACATGGATGTCAAGTTCCCCTTCGCGAACCGCACCCTTGGGCCCACCAAGTTCGTCTCGGGCCCTTATCTCGTCGACAAGTTCTTCGCAAAGGACCAAGACCGGAAGCACTGACGAACCATAGACAAGACCTTCATCATGGATGACAAGTACCCCCACTCTCGGATCCGAGGACCGAAGATGCTCGGAACGCCAAGATCGCCCTCGAGGATCCGAAGGCCCCAACTCCGAAACCCCGAAGACCGACCCCGGTGTTTGGAGACCGAACCCCAAGATCTGCCTCACGGGACCGAACCCGGTAACCCCGATGCTTTCGACACGGATGCCATGATCTTCGTCACAGACGCCGAGACCCCGGACCCGAAGACCACACGTGCGACAAGTACTCCTTCCCAGATGCGATGCTCGAGAACACGGACGGTAAGGACACCAACGCAGAACGCCAAGTTCTTCATCCCGGACGCCAAGACCGACTCGATAGCGCGGACCCGACAAGAGCTTCGCAACGACAAGCACGACACCGACCCGGGCGAGTCCGATGCGCCCCCGACGCCAAACCAAGTACTCCTTCCCGGACGCCGAGCTTGCCGAGAACCACGGATGCGACAAGACCTACCTCCGCTACCCGAGAACGTTCCGTCGAACCCTGGACCCTGAGACCAACCCCGAACCCCCCGGAACCCCAAGATCTGCCGAACCCTAATGTGTGAACCCCTTCCCGAAATCCTATTTTATAATATAATACAACTGTTGCATATTAAATTGTCATGCTCGCATCATATCATGTGGTTTGGGGGCCTTATGCCGATTCACCATACAATTAAATATGGGGTCCATATGCGGGCAAATCTAGCCTCATATTGGCCTCATTTAAATTTGTGCACCGAACCGGTACCATATCTTGCCATGTTAAGACAACATTTAATTTGCGGGGTAGATAAATAACATGGGCCATCTAATATTTGTCGGGATCCCGGTTCCGCTTAATATGACCTAATTGCAATGCACCTTTGCCATGTCATACATCATGCATGCATCATGCCCGATCTTTTGCCGTAGTATTAAATATTGCATCCGGTGTTTCTTCTAGTGTTTTGCTTCTTCGCGGATAAGGCCGTTGAGTTGATGCGAGTGCCGACCCGATCTTCGGTTGAACCTCCGACAATGTTTTCAGGCGAGCATCTCCCCCTTTCTACCTATTTTACTTTTATAGTATTTATTCCCTCCTGTTGATCTATTGCTATCTGTGTTGCGTTGCTCTAGTTTCCGTACCCGTGATATCCCCTTGCAGCCCTATATTGCCTTGGACACATCCTATTACCTGTTGTTTGGTAGATAGTTGGACTTGCGCGTCGTAGTCGCTTGCTCAAGTGCTGTTGCGTGTCGTCAAGTACCACGGTTGTTGGAGTATTGCCGCATGTTCAATGTTGGAGATGATCATAGCTTTAATTATTGTTCACTTTAATTACTGTTTAACAACTAAAATTGAAGTAAGTAAGCAGAGGCATCGGTGGGTGATAGATAATATCTGGTTTCCGACCGCCCACTTGTGTCCCGTAGGACCCCGAGTTCTTGACACCTGTTCCGAGATCGAGCGCGCTAACCACAGGTGGGGAGATATGGGCCCCCCATTGATTAGTACCTGATTTCAAAGTATTGTACTGGGGGCCACAACTAGTTTGAGGTTTTATTTACTATCCTGTACCTATGCCATGCTTTACTGCTTTATTTACGATTGTGTGAGGAGCACGCTGTACTGTTTTGGAAGCGGAGTGTTTTCGCGGTATCGACAGTCCCCGTTTGGGGATTTGCTGTCGTTTACAGCCACTGTCGCAAACCCTAAGTCCGTCTCGGAGACCGGCCGACTTCGTTGCGGGTGTACTTAGTGGGGTGGCCCCCCGTGCTTGCTTTGGGTCTGGGAACGTCGTGACTTAGGCCCCGCCGACATACCGATGTGTGTATGTTAACTGATCTGGCAAAAAGGGTCGAAGTGCTTGTGGATACTTTGGTGCACCCCTGCAGGGTTAAATCTTTTCGAGAAGCCGTGTCCGCGGTTATGGACGATTTGGAGCACAGTGCTTGATCATAGACAACTATAACTAAAGTTTACTGTTATAAATTGACTTGTATCCGATATGACTAGTAATCAGCTTCACTGCAACGGAATGGCTAAATAAAAGTGCCAACAACTGCTGGGTTTTGGGATATCTCATGCTATTTGTATCTGACTAGTAAGTGTTGCAACTACAACGGAATGGTTAACTAAAACGGCCCACTGCTTATTTTATCAGGATGATTATCTATACCTGACTAGTAATTGCTGCAACTATCACTGAATAAATGAAACTGCCAACTGTGTAAGTTCCTTGGTTGACTTCCTCGTTTGGTCTCGAGGGGGAAACACCAGGATGGGTTTGTTTGATGGTAGCACCAGGTTGGGTCCGAATAGGTCTTTCTTACCCCCCTCTCTGATAGCCGCCAGTTGTATCGAGTCTCTATAGGTTGTTTAGTGCATGCTGCCGCTGCCGCTCAATCCACCATACCTATGTAGGCGAGGACCGCCGAATTCTAGCCTCGCCGTGTACTGGCCTCAGTACTGACGCTCCTCTTTTCCTTTGCCCTTTGTCGGCACCCCTTTTGTTTAAGCAGGTTTTAAGATCGGCGCCGTTAGCAGGGTTACCCTTCCGGCTTGGCCTGGGCAGGGTTATGGACGCCATTGGTTATTCTTCAGGGCTCTTAGCCCCATTTGCATCTTGCCCGTAGCCGGACGCTCTATCGTTTTAAAGGTGATTTGGATCTTTGTATATTGTATCTGTATTCTTGACTCGTTGAGTCGCTGTTGTATATATCTGTTCTGTGGGTCCCATCGAGGACTGTTGTGTAATGTTATTACTTCGTTTTCCACCCGCACGAAAGTGCCTGGTGGGCACCTTTGAATCGTTTCTATGCGGGTTTGGCGGGTTTCGCTAAAACTTGCATAGGGCCGATTCTGAGGGTGTTACAGCGTGCGAACCCGAGGTGGCCGGCGACGGCGTCTGCTGCGAGGTGGCGGTGGCCGCGCCGGTGGAGGCGGCAGCGGTGGTGGGGAGGCCAGAAGAACTCATCGAACCAGAGCAATCTGATACCAAATTGGTAGAGGCTATGGTTCTACCAGATCTCGGACGTAGATTATAGGGGTGGAAGTGAGGGCGGAGAGGCTGCAGGCGCAGACGCCGGCGGCTGAGCGCCGTCGCTGCGAGAGGGAGGAGGCGTCGGCTAGGGTTTAGGGCTCCCGTCTCCTGAGGAAGACGACAACAGAATATATTTAGGGAAAATTTGCTAGAGGACACCGTTATTTTCCGGCGTTTGCTAAAACACACTATTGGAATGTGGCTTTGCCCAGTACCATTATTATTTCGTGACAATTTGCTAGAACACACTGTACTGCCCAAAACGGAAAGTTTGACGTTTTAGACCTTTTTACCTTGTTGCAAATATGTCTAGAATTTTAATTGAAATGCAAGATGTTTCGGATAAAAAAAACTGTCCAGCTTTTTCCCAATTCCCTCGTTGATTTTTTTTCTTAGCCACGATGCTGCATGCTGCAATGGATGGCGACTTGGCGATGTTCCAACTTGATATGAACTTACGTATAGTTTCTAATTCATGTTCGGTATATGCATATGCTGGATTTGGTGAATTTGAATTAGAGAAAAAGTGTTTAAACCGGACATATGTCAAACTTTCCATTTGTGGCATGCAGTGTGTCCTGGCAAATGTGCCATGAAATTATAATGGTACTCAGCAAAGACACATTTCAGCGGTGTGTTTTGGCAAACGCCAAAAAATAACGGTGTCCTCTAGCAAATTTTCCCATATATTTATTGTCTGAATATAATCAAAGGGGTACATGCGTTTATATAGGAGAGCAGCTTCTCTAAACCCTAGATAACTTGGGCTAAGCCCCTAATTGGACCTCTTTCATGTATACTGGAGCCCGACCATAACAACATGCCACACGAGGTTTACACATGTTAGCATCTTAGAATTAGATGAAAGAAAACTTCAAGTATGCATGCCACATGCGGTTTACACATGTTAGCAGCTTAGAATTAGATGAAAGAAAACTTCCGTTAAACAACAAGCTCAGCTGAATAATTAATGGATGCAACCTGTAGATTTAGCAATTGTATGAGAATGCCCATAGATAAACAAGGTTGATCTTTGGGGAAAATTTTCCCATTTCTGTGAGAAACTAATGTTACAAAATATACCTTTCGAAACAAAGTGTTTTTCTTTTATTTCTCTCTTTCTAACTTAGTGTCAAAATATGGGAAGCAACAGCGAAATGGAGACCACATGAGATACTAAACTGGAGCGAACATACATGGAGCAAACCACGAGCTGAAGAACCGGCGACACATCTGTCGACAAGTGGATCCAGGTAGATGCACGCATCTGACTGATCAACACCCAATTTGAGACTGAAATGTGTCCAACCAACAGTCCATTCTTCTCTGACGTTTTAGTTGCATACATGTATAAAATGAACCGGCAACAGTCTCGACTACTTTGTGTTAACTGAAGAGGTATTGGGCTGAAGAGGTATTCTGGACATGTTATTGGCTTGGCCCATTTGGCCCACCTAACTAGTATATATGTGATGTGTGTGTTCTACCCCTCAGTTGAAAACCCTAGCCGCCACACACAAGGCAGCAGGTTAGAACCCTTGTATCCTACATGGTATCAGAGCATAGGGATACAAGGGTAGAGACATTGGTGGCCACCTTGACGGAGTTGGTGAAGATGGTGGCGCATGAAACACTGGTTCCATCCAGGAAGTGAAATCTGTTCCAGGAGAAGCTGCTGGTGGTGGAATCAAGTGAGGGAAGGCTTAGAAGATGGAGGGTGAGATGAGTCAGGTGCTGAACAAGCTCGTAGATCTGGTTGCTGCTAGGGCTGAAGCTCCTGGATCTGGCACAAGGGAGGTCTCACAAGTTGAGGTAAACCACAAACTTGAGCTCATTCCAAATGAGGTTAAGCTAGAAGGCGTTGGGAATTATTTGAGTTGGTCAAGAAGGGGTCTGAGAATCTTGAGAACCAAGGATGTTGAGGGCTATGTTCTTGGGAAGTATAAAGCACCAGAGGATGAGGAGAGTGTAAAATGGAGGAAGTGGAGGGCTACTGATTCATTGGTGCTTACTTGGTTGTTAAATTCTCTGACCCCATCTGTTGCAGCTTCTGTGGAAGCTCTCTCTACAGCTGCAGAAGTTTGGAAGGCCCTGGAGGAAATGTACTCAGGAAAAGGGAATATTATGTTGATCTCTCAAATCGAAGACAAGGTTCATGACCTGGTCCAAGGCAACAAACCAGTAATGACATATGTGGGGGAGCTAAAGCAATTGTGGGCTGATCTTGACCATTTGAATCCATTGAAGCTAGAGCATGTTGAATGTGTGGCAACTACAAACAAGTGGATTGAGGGGAAGCAAGTATTAAAGTTTTTGAAGGGTCTGCATCCTGCATTTGAGGGCAGGAAGGCAACATTACTGCACCAGACTACTCTACCTTCACTGCAGGAAGCTATTGTTGTAGTTGCCCAAGAAGAATCAAGGTTGAGGGAGAACGTAAAAGAAAAATCAGCCATGAAACCAGCCTATCTTGTTGCAGATTACCGAAACTGTCATAATTGTGGAGTGAAAGGTCATTTGAGTAATGATTGCACGGCACCTTGGCATGGTAGAGGAAGAGGATATGGCAGAGGAACCTACAACAACTATAGGGGCTATAGAGGCAGGAGAGGTGGTCATGCATATCAGAGGGGAGCAAGAGCTAATATGACAGTCACCGAGGAGCCATCTAGCTCAGCTAATATTGAGAAGAAAGGTGAGCATAACAATGGCAAGAAGAAGGAAGAACAGTGTGATGATTTTGGGCAATTCGCACACTTTGTCTATACCAATGAAGGTAATACTGAATACGCATCTGTAGCAGTACATAGATCTAATTCTGAATGGATTTTAGATTCGGGAGCAACTAAGCATGTTACTGGTAATTTAAAGGAGTTTGAAACTTATAAATTATTCCCCTCAACACATTCTGAGACTATACAAACCGCAGATGGTACTGCACAACAAATAAAGGGAGTTGGGTCAGTAGAATGCACACAAGATATCAATCTATCATTTGTTCTGCAATGTCCTGCCTTTCCCGTGAACTTAGACTCGTTGAGTGCATTGATAGATCAACTAGACTGCTGCATAATGTTTAACAAAAGGGCTTGTCTAATTCAGGAGAGTCTGACTGGAAGGAAGATTGGATCAGAAACCAAGCATAGAGGTCTGTGGTACCTAGACCAGGACAAGTCAAGGCAAGCGGTGTTTGCAGCAACCTCGGTTGAGAAGGAAGCTCTTGCGATGATTTATCACTGTCGAATGGGTCATATGGCTTTTGATAAGACGAGTAGAGTATTTCCATATGTAATGAATGGAGTGGATAAGACTCACCTAAAATGTGATGCATGTGAGTATGCTAAGCATACTAGAACATCTTATGTGAGTAGAGGATTAAGTATTTCTTCATTTACTCTTGTTCATTCTGATGTATGGACTTGCCCTATTACATCAGTGGGTGGAATGAAGTATTTTGTAATTTTTATTGACTGTTACTCGCGGATGGCCTGGTTATATCTTATGAGACACAAAGATGAGGTGTTTCAATGCTTCCAGAATTTTTATAACTATGTGCAAACACAATTTAAAGTGCAGGTACAGATGGTTAGAACTGATAATGGGACAGAGTATGTCAACAAGTTGTTTGGAAGTTTCTGTTCAGAAAAAGGCATCTTACATCAAACCTCTTGTCCTGACACTCCCCCACAGAATGGAGTAGCAGAACGGAAGAATAGGCACATTTTAGAAGTTGCTCGCTCACTGATGTATACTATGAATGTGCCAAAGTTCTTGTGGAGTGAAGCTGTTCTCACTTCAATATATCTTATCAATCATACTCCCTCAAAGATTCTAGGTATGGAATCTCCTTGCCAATTATTGTTCGGTCAAAATAAATTCATTGTTCCTCCCAAGGTATTTGGTTGCACCTGTTTTGCCAGGGATCATCGGCCATCAGTGAGTAAGTTGGATCCAAGGGCGGTGAAATGCATATTTATTGGTTATCCATCAGGACAGCAAGGATATAGGTGCTGGAATCCCACGGAAAGGCGAACCTTTGTCAGTATGGATGTTACATTTTGTGAATCTGAACCTTTCTATGGTGAACGAACAGAACTAAGTGGTCTTTTTGAAGCACGTGACCATTCTTTGTCAGGAAGGAATGGTCAAGAGGGGGAGAGTTATTCTCAGATTGAGCAGCGAACTACTGGAGCAAGTGGTGTTCAGTCTCAGCCTCTTATTGTTGGGACCATTCCTAATCCTCTTAGAGAAGGTAATGCAAGGATAGGGCCTACAAATCCTGCTTCTAGAAGAACTGAAGGCAAAGAATTGCAAGTCTATTCTCGAAGGCCTCGTATTGAAATACAGGGGAGAAGCAGCCAGTCGCAGAGCAGGGGGAGCAGCTGCAGCAGGCCATAGAGCGGGGGGGGGGGGGGGGCAGGAGCAGTCAAATGAGCAGCAGCTGGATGCAGAACAAAGAATTGATGAAGTGCAAGGGATATAGCAAGATCAGTCACAAGATTCACAAGATTCAATTGACGATGGTAGTTTGTCAAATGCATCTGAGAGTTCGTTGGACATGCCAATTTCCCTAAGAAAAGGAATGCGTGTAGCAACAACAAAATCTGTGCAGAGATACGGGTTTGAAAATGATATTAGCAACTATATCTCTTATGAAGCTCTATCACCATCATATAGAGCCTTAGTGGCTGCACTTCAAGCTGTTATCATTCCTTCAGATTGGCAAACATCTAAACTGGACCCAAAATGGTGTGCTGCAATGAGAGAGGAGTTGGAGGCATTAAGGAAGAACCAAACCTGGGAATTAACTACTCTTCTAAACGGCAAGAAAGAAGTCGGCTACAAATGGGTGTTCACAATCAAGCAAAATCCTAAAGGGAAGATTGAGAGATACAAAGCAAGATTGGTTGCTAGAGGGTATAGTCAGACATATGGTATTGACTATGATGAGACCTTTGCTCTGGTGGCTAAGATGAATACAGTAAGGATACTAATTTCATGTGCAGCTAATTTCGGATGGCCCTTGCATCAGTTGGATGTGAAGAATGCATTTTTGCATGGCGATCTACATGAAGAAGTCTATATGAAAGTCCCTCCAGGCTTAGCATCTTTTGGAACTAAAGGAAAAGTGTGCAGACTCAAGAAATCTTTATATGGCTTGAAACAATCCCCAAGGGCCTTGTTTGACAGATTTAGGCGTGCAATATGTGATATCGGGTATGCGCGATGCAATTGTGACCACACTGTCTTCTACAAGCATTCATCATGCAAGATTACTATTCTAGCAGTATACGTTGATGATATCATAATTACTGGTGATGATGATGAGGAGATATTAGAACTCAAAAAGTGTTTGAGCAAGACCTTTGAAGTAAAAGATTTGGGTCAACTGAAATATTTTCTGGGCATAGAAGTGGCAAGGTCAGAGAAAGGAATTGTTTTATCACAACGGAAATACACCCTTGATCTCCTTAGGGAGACTGGGATGATAGGATGTAGAGCTGCTGCTACCCCTATTGATCAAAACGATAAGATCACAGCTCAGTCTGGAGAACTTGTGGACAGGGAGAAGTACCAAAGGCTTGTAGGAAGATTACTTTATTTATGTCACACAAGGCTTGACATTGCTTACGCTGTAAGTATAGTAAGCAGATATATGCATGAACCTAGGAGTGCACATATGGATGCAGTCCAGAGAATCTTAAGATACCTAAAGGGGACACCAGGGAAGGGTCTGCTATTTAGAAGTAGTAGACATCTCACCATTGATGGTTATAGTGATGCAGATTGGACGAGTTGTCTCGATGATAGATGGTCCACATCAGGATACTGTGTATTTGTTGGAGGCAACTTAGTAGCATGGAGAAGTAAGAAGCAATCGGTTGTGTCAAAGTCAACCGCAGAGGCGGAATACAGAGCTTTGTCCCAAGGGCTAAGTGAAATGTTGTGGGTTAGAAATCTTCTAAGTGAATTGAAGGTGTTGAAGTCAGGGCACTTAAATGTCTGGTGTGATAACAAATCTGCCATATGCATTGCAAATAACCCAGTTCAGCATGACAGGACTAAACATGTGGAGATAGACAGATTCTTCATCAAGGAGAAGTTGGATGCAGGTATAATCAAGATAAACTATATACCCACAGGCCAGCAGGTTGCAGACTGTCTAACAAAAGAATTGGTAGCAAAGCAGAGCAATGCAGCATGTAGCAAGATGGGAATGATCAATATATATCACCCATCTTGAGGGGGAGTGTTAACTGAAGAGGTATTGGGCTGAAGAGGTATTCTGGACATGTTATTGGCTTGGCCCATTTGGCCCACCTAACTAGTATATATGTGCTGTGTGCGTTCTGCCCCTCAGTTGAAAACCCTATCCGCCACACACAAGACAGCAGGTTAGAACCCTTGTATCCTACACTTTTAAATCTTGGTAGTTTCAACTGCTGCACAGAGAGTACACATCAAGTTTCTTAACAATATATCATCTAAGCCGGTCCAGTAGAATATTTTGAATTGGTGAAATGAGTAGCAGGTATAGGAGCCATTATGTTTAGTTGTTTACAATGAGAAGGCCATAAATACAAGAAGTAACAAAGTAGGAAGAAAGACACAAAATGGAAGAGAAAACAGGGTTTACTCCACAAGTATTTAGGGGTATAAGGCAGATTTACTTTTGGGGAAAAACAAGTGATGTTGTTACTTAAAAGTTGAATGTCCTACCCACAAAACTTTATAAGTGCAAAATTTAGTAGATGCATGTCATTCACTTCAGAGAATGCAGCTGGTTGAGGGCCGAAAGGAAAGTGCAGAGAAGGAGCTAAGGAATGGCTTCCACATGCAATGCTACAACTCAGTTAGGCCATCAATAGGACTGGGATATGACACTGTTCAGCAAGTTGTGTGTGTTGCATCAATCAACATCGTCCCTTTCACACCTAATCAAATTTTAACAACACGCACCGAAGCACAATCATAAATCTAACTAAGTCAGTATATCATCTGCCAAAGGAAAACTATTGATAACTAACATACTGGCTAGATTTCCCTAAATATGTCAGTGTCGGTGCATAGTGATGTACCAGTCACAGTTTTTTTCTAGTTTCCTCGATACTCTATGAACTATTGTGAGACCCTGGCGCATGGCTCAATAGTATTGATAGGAAACCCATACCAACAAGTTGCAACTTCTTTTCCGAAAGCTCATTCGAAAAGAACTCTAAGGTTAAGCGTGTTTGGCCTAGAGCAATTCTAGATGGGTGACCGACCGGGAAGTGGGTACCGGGTGCGCACGAGTGAGGACAAAGTGCACAGAAAAGACTAGTGTTGGTCTGTGGGGTTAGTCTAGAGATCATATTGAGCTGCCAGAAGTGACAGCCGTCGGTCCGGAGTGACCGGGGGTGTTACAACTATGTTAGAGGATGTGTCAATCGAATTCTTTCACAGAAAATTTGTCGCTTTTGTATCATTTCCTGTGATAACCGAATCTTACATCAGACTCTACAGAACTCCTAACCAAAATTCAGTTTCTAAGATAGTTAGCTAAGTACAAATAGCAAATTGATGGCTGAGTTCCATTGATGGCGCCATGCAGCTAGTATTGTAGCTGTGGCAGTGCCCAGCAATGGAGCTCAAGAACGCCCTCTCAACCTCCTCGGACGCCTCTCTCCTGACTAGGCACAAGACATAATCCATCACCGTGGCGTCACAGGGTAGCGTGATCCTGCCTCTGTGGCTACCGCTCGCGAAGCCAAACTGCTCCTCGGACATCCTCAAGAGCTCGGCAAAGACTGTCGTCCCGAGGTACGCCAAAGGGACCTCGAACCTTGCTCCATCGGCAGTGTATACCACACAGTGGCCCTCATCGGCGACCACAGATGACGTTGTGCTGCAGCATTCGTCGTCATCCATGTCTAAGGCCTGCCGGCGGCGGGCACCAGCTCTGGACACCAACATCCGCTGGCACTTCTTGGCCAGCTGAGCAAGCTTCTTTGGATGGATCATGGTTGAGTCTGATGTGTTCCTGGCTGGCTAAATGTCACTTTGGCTCTGAAAGTCTGAAGGTGTGTTGTAGATTGTGATGTTGCTTGCAGATGAGATGAAGAGGTTGTGTTGAGCAGGCCATGGATTTATAGTAGAGATAGAAGAGAGGGCTCAGGAAAGTGCATAGGCTTGTAGGTTGTGTGTAGCTATCAGCAAGAACGGTGGGCAGGACACAAGGCCATGAGTGCTCTGCCTATGCAATGTTTCTGCAACTAGCTGCAGACCATGTGATGAATGCTTGCTTTTAATGCGATTTCAAGCACCATCCATGTCTGAAACGTGTGCTTCTGCAAATTTCAGTTCTTGTTCCACACGCATCAGTACCTTCAATAAGGCTTTTATCTTTTTTCAAAAGTCAAACTACCTAAAGTTTGACCAAATTTTTAGATAAAAATATTAATATTTACAATAAGTAATCCATACCCTTTCATACATCATGAAACATATTTTTACATGGTATCTATATAATATAATAGTTCTTGATTTTTTTTTTTAAGTTTGGTCAAACTTTTCGTGGCTTGACTTTTCAAAAAAAATATAAGCCTTAAGTCTTGGGATGGAGGGAGTAGTGAGTATGACATAGTAGAAACTAGAAATATACATTTGGTGAAGCTATACCGACTGATGAGTGTACCTGAAACATCGATTGCTCCTGTTCCTGCTTGTCTTGCTTTAGTTCAGTTAATTCATGTTCAAACTACTCAGCCTAAAACAGAGATGTGATTATTTGCACGATTATTTTCTTCCACGAAAACCTTAGATAAACTATGATAGACTGGCAGGGGTTATAGTTTGATGGATGGTGGTTACAAAACTGTGTGCCGATACTATAGAAATATTGCAGAATTTCTATTTTGGTGAAATGGTTAGTTAGATACAAAAGGTGCACCCTCCGTGCTGTCCCCTTTGCGACCAGTCGGAGGAGACGATGACCCATCTCCTGGTTGGCTTCCCTTTTTCCAAGGCAATCTGGCACGAGGTGCTCTCCTGGATTCGATCCACGGTCTCACCGCCAGCTGGAGAGGGAGACTTCATGGACTGGTGGCTGCAGGCTTCCTCATCTACCCCCCGCGCCTTGCGTAAGGGGACGTCATCGTTCATCATGTTGACGGCGTGGTGGATCTGGAAGCAGCGGAACACGGTCGTTTTCGACAATGCGCCACCTAACTTGTCTGTCCTTCTCGGCACGATTCGATCCGAGGCTCGCTCCTGGGCTGCTGCTGGTGCGGCTGGCCTCCGGGCCCTGCTCCCCGTAGCCCCGTAGTCCTAGTGGGTTGAGTTGTGGGGTTGTCGGCTCCTCTAAGTCGGTGTATATGTTGTACATAACTCTCCTTTTTCTATCAATGAATCGAAACGCAAAGCTTTTTGCGTTTTCGCGAAAAAGATACAAAAGGTGCACGTATTTTAGAAAATAGAAATACAAGCTTAACATACAGAACTAGGAAAAAGCTATTTCTGTGGCATAGCTGCATAGGTCACAATGTTGAGCTATAAAGTTAAATATTACTGTGCCGCCAGACTGTTGACATAACAATAAGTATATCTGGCTATACCTTTGCACTTAATTGGCATCTATTATCTTTTTTAACCATTTCCATCAATGATGTCTCTAGTCCATCAGCTCTGCAGCAAAAGGAACAAAATCATTAAAAAAATAACACTTACACTGAGAAGAAGGAACCAAGTCTTTCAACAGTAATCAAGCAAGAAGAATGAAAATAACTAAAAATAGTCAGATTCCAGCTTGCTTGTAGCTGAAACAAGGTTAGTGAAGTTTCAACTTATTATGCTGTGAGATTCCTAGGATATACCAGTTTCAGAACATGTTAACAGGTACTGGACCCCCGGAAAACATTAAGGAACGGGTACTATTTACTTGAACAATTGCAACTATCTTAAGGTGGAGTGATATACATGATTGTTCCTTCCAGTAACATAGAACAAACTAAAATTATGAAATGCAGAAACTGGATCCAACATGCCTAAGAACTATTATTTCAACAACCTGAGACAAAATACAATCATGAATATGTAGAAAATATACCTGAGAACAGCTGATTTTCTCTCCTCTAGCAATCGGCATAACTCAACCTTCAGACAGGTGACCTGCAGTAATACAACTAACACAAATTAGCAATTACAGCAACCACGTGAGTTACTGATCTACTACTAAAGGTAGAAACAGAAATGACGGAGTCATATGTTGCAGTTACTTGAGTACAGTAGTAAAGCTTGGACTACATGATTGAAATGGCTACATGGTCCTTTGGATATGGCAACGAATCAATCTCAGAATTGACTGTAAGGTCACCATACATATCATCAATGTCTCCATAATCACCCTATGGCTACATGGTCCTTTGGATATCAGTCACTTGGTCTGCTGAATTATTTAATGATACCAGCGGTTCAGGCTCACGTTTGAAATTATAGAGCTTTGATGCAAGACCGCTGTCCTTGCAGACACCTAGACCTTTCGCCCTTTCTACCATTGAAGATATAACAGATGGCCGGTGTTTGTTCCTCAGATCATGCAATCCTGCTTCATTTACAGACTGATATCCAATGCGAGCAGTCAGGACAAGCTGGCTGCTGTCAAAAGCCGAACCAGCTAAAGACTGCAAAAGGGTAACTGCGTCACCAGCATCTTTTGTAGTCACAAGTGCAGGGCCTGCAATTAGCGCAGTAAGTCAAGCACCAGTCTCGATTCGGTTCATGAGAAGGATTTTTTGGGGTATCTATAAAATATCATCATTTTTTTCGGAAAGTACGATAAATCAAAAGCGTGCTTAGTACCGTAAAACTCCAGTAATGCAAGGGCTGTCCAGAATAGCATCACACGATTCCCATCGAACAGAAGCACATCCCATACTCGTAGGACTGAAATGTTCAAGCAGTGCATAGCAATATAAATTTGTGTCACCATTTTAACGCAAAGAAAATGCATGAGAATTTTACACCAGACATTCAGTGCTTAGACTAGACATGTTCAGGACTATGTTACACCAGACATCAACATTTTGAGTAGGTGTTTCCCCAAGGCTATGCTACTCCCCACTATGACTAGTCTAAGTGCGAGATATAGTAGATGCATGTTATTAACTTCAGAGAATACAGTTGCTTGAGGGCCGAAAGGAAAGTGCAGAGAAGGAGCTAAGGAATGGCCTCCACATGCAATGTTACAACTCAGTTATTAGGCCATCCAAGGGACCGGGATATGACACTGTTCAGCAAGTTGTGTGTGTTGCATCAATCAACATCGTCCCTTCCACACCCTCAAAATGTTAACAACACGCACTGAAGCGCAATCATAAATCTAACTAAGTCAGAATATCATCTGCCAAAGGAAAACTATTGATAACTGAGCATGCTGGCAAGATTTCCCTGAACATGTCAGTGCCAATGCATAGTGATGTACCAGACACGGTTTTTCTCTCTCCTCGGTACTCTATGAACTATGTTAGAGGATGTGTCAAACAATCGAATTCTTTCACGGAAACTTTGCCTCTTTTGTAGCATTTCCTGGGATAACCGAATCTTACATCAGACCCTACAGAGCTCCTCTTGGTCCTAACCAAAATTCAGTTTCTAAGATAGTTAGCTAAGTACAAATAGCAAATTGATAGCTGAGTTCCATTGATGGCGCCATGCAGCTAGTATTGTAGCTGTGGCAGTGCCCAGCAATGGAGCTCAAGAACGCCCTCTCAACCTCCTCGGACGCCTCTCTCCTGACTAGGCACAAGACATAATCCATCACCGTGGCGTCACAGGGTAGGGTGATCCTGCCTCTGTGGCTACCGCTCGCGAAGCCAAACTGCTCCTCGGACATCCTCAAGAGCTCGGCAAAGACTGTCGTCCCGAGGTACGCCAGAGGGACCTCGAACCGTGCTCCATCGGCAGTGTACACCACACAGTGGCCCTCATCGGCGACCACAGATGACGTTGTGCTGGAGCATTCATCATCGTCCATGTCTAAGGCCTGCCGGCGGCGGGCACCAACTCCGGACACCAACATCCGCTGGCACTTCTTGGCCAGCTGAGCAAGCTTCTTTGGATGGATCATGGTTGAGTATGATGTGTTCCTGGCTGGCTAAATGTCACTTTGGCTCTGAAAGTCTGAAGGTGCGTTTGTAGATTGTGATGTTGCTTGCAGATGAGATGAAGAGGTTGTGTTGAGCAGGCCATGGATTTATAGTAGAGGTAGAACAGAGGGCTCAGGGAAGTGCATAGGCGTGTAGGTTGTGTGTAGCTATCAGCAAAAACGGTGGGCAGGAGACAAGGCCATGAGTGCTCTGCATATGCAATGTTGCTGTAACTAGCTGCAGACCATGTGATGAATGATTTTGATGCGATTTCACGCACCATCCATGTCACTAATGTGCTTGTGGATAGAGAGCCCCATGGGGTCCTCGTGCCATTTCCTCACATAAACGATCACCACGGTTGTGCAGGCAAGACGCCCAGCCCACACTTGGCTCCAGGCCTCCAGCAGAACCTGATCCAGATCACATCACGGCACCTCCAAAACCGCAGCACCGCACGTACCATGCCCATGGCATTGTCTCCTGCCCAACCATCACACTCCACCGTGTGGGCGCCCGCTTTACCTTTGAGCTATAAATCCATGGCTAATTGGCCTCCAAACACCACACCACCTCTTGCTTGACATGCAAAGCTAGCAAATCCAATATTCAGTTCACAGAAGGATTTCTCCCATTTCCAGGAACACAGGAAGCCAACATGATGAGTGCCAAGACACTCGCTCAGCTGGCCAAGAAGTGGTAGAGGGTGGCAGCCATCGGGAGGAAGAGGCCCACCTGGTTGTCATCAACGTCAGTGGAAGAAACTGAAGAGTCGTGCTCGTCAGTGGCTGTAAAGGGCTACTGTGTCGTGTCCACTGGTGATGGCACGTGGTTCGAGGTGGCACTGGCATTCCTCGGCACGACGGTCCTCAGTGAGCTCCTGCGGATGTCCCAAGAGGATTTCAGTTTCACTGGCGCTGACGGTGGTAGAATCATGCTGCCCTGTGATGCCATGCCACTATCATGTGGAGCCTCATCTGGGAGTTAGCCAGCATTTTGGTGTCTGCTGCTCCTGACTACCGACCAACTACAGAGATATAGGAAAATGGAAAAGGGGAAATTGTTAATGTGATGCATTTTGATCTTGCAAGCAAAGTAGTCAAGGAAGATGAACACAAGGCGACATTATTCCTTCAATGTATATATATACTTTCTTGCAAAGATAAATGACAGGTCACAGATTTTTAGGACCTAAGCAGTACTTGTCGAAAATTTCTTCTATGCAGTTATATGGCCTCAGTCAGATACAAATATTACAAAGAAAACGTTGAGGTGGGCAAGCAAATCATAACATAGAGAGAAAGGAGCTGACCTTTTGGATGCTACTGTGTTTTTTTCAACTATGGAAAAAACAAGCACCTGAGCTCTGTAGTGATGCCTTGCCAATATCCAAGCTGTACCGTGCCACCTGCAACACTGCACCTGCAGCTTGTAGCTCCTGAATATATGCACAGTTTGTCCCTCAGTGTTTTCTATTCTGCATCTCTTATCCACACTGAAGAATGGAAAGTATATATTAGCATACCAGTCTGTTGCATTATACGATGAACCATTAACTACAACTATATAGCATTAGGACATAGGGCGGAAGAAAGCAATTTACTTCAACATCACAATTCATCAGAGTATAAGTGTCTCACTCATATAAGCTAACGCCTAGCAAGAACCACTGCCAATATAAGAATCAAATATGTGATTCTATTCTACGATAATAAAAATAATCTTACATTATTGAAAAAAAATAACAATTTCAAGATAACTAAAATCCACACAAGCTTTTTCATTGTTTCATGATGCCGTCTTGGCCCTTTGCCACTTGTTATACCGCTTTCAGTGGAAACAAAGGTAGCTTCGTAATCAGTTTGATTCTAGTCCTGCACTCATGTACTAATGTACCCAAGAGATATGCAATGAAATATGGAGCAGCCACCATGCGAGACCGACGAAACCAAAACAGATCATGTGCTAGACCAGCACAAGCTCTCAACTGAACGTGCAGAGGAAAAATAAATTGCTAGGAGCATAGGAAGCATGTCACAACTCCTATCAGGATCCATGAACCACTGTCAGACCAGATATCTCCATCTCCAGGGCCACTCTATATGCTTCTTATCATTAGGATATAGTCAACACCTAAATAATAAATTGGCATCTCATTGCGCAATCACAAACAGAAATGGACCCAATTCACAAGTGGTCCTTTGTCTTGGCCACTACTTGAAACACGTCAGTGTGGAAGCGAATTGGTGACCAAGCACCCAAGACTACACTGCTAGTATCTATAGTCTCCAACAAGTGGAAAGCTGGTGGTCCCAGATAAATCAAATCAAGATCACATTGCTTGCCCCCGCACTTTTGCAGCATCGCATGTTCTGAGTTCATGGTTCTGTCCTTTGCCAACTTGACATACAGATTATTCATTGCACCTAAACTACATGATGCTTCTACCCCTTCTCACCTATAAATTCTATCAGCCTAGCACCATCATCTCATCATCAGTTCATCCACAAGCCAACCACTACAACAACTAGCTGAGACAAATGTTTCCCTGAACTTTGAGCCAACAAAGAAAGAGAAGCAACCATGGTGAGTGCTAAGAGGCTTGCTCAACTGGCAAAGAAGTGGAAGAGAATGGCGGCCATGGGAAGGAAGACGATCACGCAGACTACGACAGCGAAAACAACCGCCGAGGAGTGCCACACAACGACATCAGTAGCAGTGAAAGGACACTGTGTGTTGTACACCACTGATGGGGCGCGGTTCGAGGGGCCACTGGCGTACCTCGGCTCCTTGGTCTTCGGTGAGCTCCTGAGGATGTCTGGGGAGGAGTTTGGGTTCGCTGGTAGCGAAGATGGTCGGATCACGATGCCCTGCGACTCCGCAGTCATGGAGTACTCCATGTGCTTGCCTACAAGAAATGCCTCCACAGAAGTGAAGGCATTCCTGAGCTCCATTGCAAGGCCTTGCTGCTTTGATGGCGGTGTGGTGGCACCATGCATAGGGATTAGCCAGCATGTAGCTGTTTGTTAACTTTTTGAAGAACAACATCTAGCTAAGATCTTTGTTCTAGTCACCATTTTTGTTCGATGCAAGATGTAAATATGAAGTGAGTAGATCGGAAATGGAACAAAGATTTGATGAATTTTGCATTTTTCTGATCAGGAAATTTGTTCAATTTTTGTTTCAAAGGCGGGATGCAACTGACAAAGTTCAGTAATACAGCTATATGTGAAAGCAAATACTCTGAAACTAAAGTTGTTGTGTGTTGCTATTTTAGAAACTATAAAACTAGTGAGTAATACACATATGATTTTTTTCTTAAAGACCGAGACAGGAGCTTTGCCTATCATTGAATAGGAAAGCAAGGGTGATACATTCAAGTATGCATGCCACATGAGGTTTACACATGTTAGCAGCTTAGAATTAGATGAAAGAAAACTTCAAGTATGCATGCCACATGCGGTTTACACATGTTAGCAGCTTAGAATTAGATGAAAGAAAACTTCCATTAAACAACAAGCTCAGCTGAATAATTAATGGATGCAACCTGTAGATTTAGCAATTGTATAAGAATGCCCATAGATAAACAAGGTTGATCTTTGGGGAAAACTTTCCCTGTGAGAAACTAAAGTTACAAAATATACCTTTCGAAACAAAGTGTTTTTCTTTTATTTCTCTCTTTCTAACTTAGTGTCAAAATGTGGGAAGCAACAGCGAAATGGAGACCACATGAGATACTAGACTGGAGCGAACATACATGGAGCAAACCACGAGCTGAAGAACCGGCGACACATCTGTCGACAAGTGGATCCAGGTAGATGCACGCATCTGACTGATCAAAACCCAATTTGAGACTGAAATGTGTCCAACCAACAGTCCATTCTTCTCTGACGTTTTAGTTGCATACGTGTATAAAATGAACCAGCAACAGTCTCGACTACTTTTAAATCTTGGTAGTTTCAACTGCTGCACAGAGAGTACACATCAAGTTTCTTAGCAATATATCATCTAAGCCGTCCCAGTAGAATATTTTGAATTGGTGAAATGAGCAGCTGGTACAGGAGCCATTATGTTTAGTTGTTTACAATGGGAAGGCCATAAATACAAGAAGTAACAAAGTAGGAAGAAAGACACAAAATGGAAGAGAAAACAGGGTTTACTCCACAAGTATTTAGGGGTATAAGGCAGATTTACTTTTGGGGAAAAATAAGTGATGTTGTTACTTAAAAGTTGAATGTCCTACCCACAAAACTTTATAAGTGCAAAATTTAGTAGATGCATGTCATTCACTTCAGAGAATGCAGCTGGTTGCCGAAAGGAAAGTGCAGAGAAGGAGCTAAGGAATGGCTTGCACATGCAATGCTACAACTCAGTTGGGCCATCAATAGGACTGGGATATGACACTGTTCAGCAAGTTGTGTGTGTTGCATCAATCAACATCGTCCCTTTCACACCTAATCAAATTTTAACAACACGCACCGAAGCACAATCATAAATCTAAATAAGTCAGTATATCATCTGCCAAAGGAAAACTATTGATAACTAACATACTGGCTAGATTTCCCTAAATATGTCAGTGTCGGTGCATAGTGATGTACCAGGCACAGTTTTTTTTCTACTTTCCTCGATACTCTATGAACTATGTTAGAGGATGTGTCAAACAATCGAATTCTTTCACAGAAAATTTGTCGCTTTTGTATCATTTCCTTTGATAACCGAATCTTACATCAGACTCTACAGAACTCCTAACCAAAATTCAGTTTCTAAGATAGTAGCTAAGTACAAAGAGCAAATTGATGTCTAAGTTCCATTGATGTCTCCATGCAGCTAGCATTGTAGCTGTGACAGTGCCCAGCAATGGAGCTCAAGAATGCCCTCTCAACCTCCTCGGAGGCCTCTCTTCTGACCAGGCACAAGACATAATCCATCACCGTGGCGTCACAGGGTAGTGTGATCCTGCCTACGTCGCCACCACTCGCGAAGCCAAACTGCTCCTCGGACATCCTCAAGAGCTCGGCAAAGACTGTCGTCCCGAGGTACGCCAAAGGGACCTCGAACCTTGCTCCATCGGCAGTGTATACAACACAGTGGCCCTCATCGGCGACCACAGATGACGTTGTGCTGCAGCATTCGTTGTCATCCATGTCTGAGGCCTGCCGGCGGCGGGCACCAGCTCCGGACACCAACATCCGCTGGCACTTCTTGGCCAGCTGAGCAAGCTTCTTTGGATGGATCATGGTTGAGTCTGATGTGTTCCTGGCTGGCTAAATGTCACTTTGGCTCTGAAAGTCTGAAGGTGTGTTGTAGATTGTGATGTTGCTTGCAGATGAGATGAAGAGGTTGTGTTGAGCAGGCCATGGATTTATAGTAGAGGTAGAAGAGAGGGCTCAGGGAAGTGCATAGGCGTGTAGGTTGTGTGTAGCTATCAGCAAGAACGGAACGGTGGGCAGGAGACAAGGCCATGAGTGCTCTGCATATGCAATGTTTCTGCAACTAGCTGCAGACCATGTGATGAATGATTTTGATGCAATTTCACGCACCATCCATGTCTGAAATGTGCTTGTGGATAAAGAGCCCCATGGGGTCCTCATGCCATTTCCTCAGATAAACGATCACCACGGTTGTGCAGGCAAGATGCCCCGCCCAAGCTCTGGCGAGTGCCAAACACTTTGCTCCAGCAGAACCTGATCCAGATCACATCATGACACCTCCAAAACGGCAGCACCGCATGTACCATGCCCATGGCATTGTCTCCTGCCCAACCATCACACTCCATCGTGTGAGCGCCTGCTTTACCATTGAGCTATAAATCCATTTCTAATTGGCCGCCAAATACCACACCACCTCTTGATTGACATGCAAAGCTAGCAAATCCAATCCAGAAGGATTTCTCCCATTTCCAGGAACACGGGAAGTCAACAAGATGAGTGCCAAGACACTCTCTCAGCTGGCCAAGAAGTGGTAGAGGGTGGCAGCCATCGGGAGGAAGAGGCTCACCCAGTTGTCATCAACATCAGTGGAAGAAACCCAAGACTTGTGCTCGTCAGTGGCTGGAAAGGGCTACTGTGCCATGTACACTGCTGATGGCACGTGGTTCGAGGTGCCACTGGCATTCCTCGGCATGGCGATCCTCACTGAGATCCTACGGATGTCCTAAGAGGAGTTCGGTTTCACGGGCGCTGAAGGTGGCAGAATCATGCTGCCCTGTGATGCCTCGCTGATGGAGTACGCAATGTCCATGCTCAGGAGAAGCGCCTCCCCAGATATGGAGGCCGCGTTCCTCAGCTCACCATGGCGATTCCATGCCACTATCATGTGGAGCCTCATCTGGGAGTTAGCCAGCATTTTGGTGTCTGCTACTCCTGACTACCAACCAACTGCAGAGATATAGGAAAATGGATAAGGGGAAATTGTTAATGCGATGCATTTTGATCTTGCAAGAAAAGAAGTAGTCAAGGAAGATGGAAACTGTTGAAGTGTATAAGTGGATTGCCTACCACTTTCCATCAGATCGGTATTTTGTAATAGTTGGTTAATGCATGAAGTTTGACATGGTATTAGAGCCAAGGTCCCGAGTTCGAGTCATGTGTGGCGTAATTTTTCCTAAAAATTGTTGGTGCCCCCTCCGTCCACGTATTGGCCTCTTGAGCCATACCTCTGAGTTTACACGTGTTGACTTGTCTTCCCGTCACACGTGAGGAGGGGTGTTGAAGTGTATAAGTGGATTGCCTACCACTTTACATCAGATCGGTCTTTGGGAATAGTTGGTTAGTGCATGAAGCTTCACAGACACTAGTTAGTGACATGTCACAGATTTTTAGGACCTGAGCAGTACGTGTCAAAAATTTCTTCTATGATGTTATATGGCCTCAGTCAGATACAAATGTTACAAAGAAACGTTGAGGTGGGAAAGCAAATCTTCACATAGGGAAAAGGGAGCTCACCTTTTGGATACTCGAGTCAGGACTGGCAAACCTGCAAAAATGTTCAGAAATCAGGTCTGTCACACGGCATGAGCTCGTCAAGACGTGCTAGGCAAATAAAATTTGATACCTCTAGTTATGTTTGTTTCGTGAATGTCAAAGTAAACCATGACGTAAGGCCAGGTTTCCACTGTCATAAACTAGTACTCCCTCCGGTCCATAATACTTGTCGTTGAAGTGGATGTATCTAGCGCTAAAACATGTCTAGATACATCTATTTCAATGACAAGTAATATGGATCAGAGGGAGTAGTAATAACTAAGCCTTACATTGGAACTCACATTACAGCACTTCCAGAAATACCAATATGAAACTAATAGTCCATGGATAGGTTTCAGGTTGTGGCCTGGAAACCCTCAACTGCCCAACAAAATGCAGGATACCAGAAAATGGCTGGCACATGCAATGCTAGAAACCATGCAGACCATGTGTGGACAATGAAATATGGAACTGCCCAGCAAACTTGCCAGATCTGCAGCAATCAAAGCACTGTTGAACCAACAAGCGCCTAACATGCAGTTGCAGCTGTAAGTGCAAAGTACACATGAAAGCAGTGAAAAGTGAACCCTGCATCTACTACTCAGGAAGGCTCCTGGACCATCATATGCCTTGTCCCCTATGACGCTACCTCTTCACCTCACCTGAGCGCGATCACCCGGTTCTGCAAATGCCCGTAGACAGGTGCATACGAATACCACGTATCTTCTAACCTCTTGATACAGGAGGCTCAACTGAATGGAACAGCACCATAAAGGCTGGACCCCGGATGTCTGCACAATTCCCTCTTGTATGCATCTGATTACCCAGCCACTAGTCCACTGTCCTTGCCTCAACAGTGCCATGGCCCAGCAAAATCAATCTGAATCTTACTGCCTCCTTCGGGAGCCACCATTGCACACAATAAGCCCGTGGCCTTGTCCCTACGAAATGCAAATTAGTTATATTTCTATGCCTGTATATTCATGGGCTACCTAGTAGTACAACATCACTTCAACAACAAACTCACAGGATTAGCATGTCTGAGCAACATACCTCAGAACCAAGAAAACATACATGACCATGATCCAACCCAAGAGGCTTGCTCAGTTGGTGAGGAAGTGGCAAAGGGTCAAGACTACCTCCAGAGACTGACAAAGCATGTTGACATTCCACATTGTACACAGCCAATGGGAGGCTGTTCAAGGTCCTGTTAACATACCTCAGTATGACAGTCTTTGGCCAGCTGCTAAAGATGTAACAAGAGTTTGGTTTCATATGTGATGGCAGGATCACACTACCCTGCGATGCAATGGTGATGAAGTATGTCATGTACTTACTCAGAAGAAGTGCATCGAAGTAAGTAGAGAGGGCATTCCTGAACTCTGTAGTGATGCTTTGTCAATATCCAAGATGTACTGTGCCACCTGCAGTGCTGCAGCTTGTAGCTCCTGAATATATGCCCAGTTTGTCCCTCAGTGTTTTCTATTTTGCATCTCTTACCAATACTGGAGAATGGGAAGTATATATTAGCATACCAGTTTGTTGCATTATACAGGTACCATTAACTACAACTATATAGCATTATGATATATGGTGCAAGAAAGCAATTTACTTTAACATCACGATTCAGAGTACAAATGTCTCGCTCATATAAGCTAACATCTATTCACCACTACCACTATAAGAATCAAAGATGTGATTCTCTTCTATGATAATAAAAACAATATTAGATTATTTACAAATTAATAATTTCAAGAGAATTAACATCCACACAAGCTTTTTTATTGTTTCATGATGCCGTCTTGACCTTTTGCCACTTTATCCGCTTTCAGTGGAAACAAAGGTAGCTTCATAATCAGTTCGATTCAAGTCTTGTACTTATGTCCTGATGTACCCAAGAGATATGGAATGAAACATGGAGCAGCCACCATGAGAGACTGCGGAAACTAAAACAGATCATGTGCTAGACCTAGACTAGCACAAGCTCTCAACTAAATGTGCAGAGGAAAAACAAATTGCTAGGAGCATGAAGCATGTCACAACTCCTATCAGGATCCATGAACCACTGTCACACCAGATATCTCCATCTCAGGGACCACTCTAGAGCTTCTTATCATTAGGATATCATCAACACCAATAATCAATTGCCATCTCCTTGCACAATCACAGACAGAAATGGACCCAATTTACAGGTGGTCCTCTTATCTTGGCCACTACTTGAAACATGTCAGTATGAAAGGAAATTGGTGACCAAGCACACCCAAGATTACACTGCTAGTATCTATAGTCTCCAACAAGTGGCAAGCTGATGGCCCCAGAGAAATCAAATCAAGATCACATTGCTTGCCCCTGCACTCTTGCAGCATTGCATGTTCCGAGTTAGTGGTTCTGTCCCTTGCCGCACCTAAATGGCATGATGCTTCTCCCCCTTATCACCTATAAATTCTATCATCTTAGCACCATCATCTCATCATCAGTTCATCCACAAGCCAACCACTACAACACCTAGGTGAGACAAAAGTTTCCCTGAACTTTGAGCCAACAAAGAAAGAGAAGCAACCATGGTGAGTGCTAAGAAGCTTGCTCAACTGGCAAAGAAGTGGCAGAGAATGGCGGCCATGGGAAGGAAGAGGATCACGCAGACTACTACAGCGAAAACAGCCGCCGAAGAGTGCCACACAACGACATCCGTAGCAATGAAAGGACACTGTGTGTTGTACACCACTGATGGGGCCCGGTTCGAGGTGCCACTGGCATACCTCGGCTCCTCGGTCTTCGGTGAGCTCCTGAGGATGACTCAGGCGGAGTTTGGGTTCGCAGGCGGCGAAGATGGTCGGATCATGATGCCCTGCGACTCCGCGGTCATGGAGTACGCCATGTGCTTGCTTAGGAGGAATGCCTCCACAGAAGTAGTGAAGGCATTCCTGAGTTCCATTGCAAGGCCGTGCTGCTTTGATGGCGGTGTGGTGGCACCATGCATAGGGCTTAGACAATATGTAGCTGTTTGTTAACTTTTTGAAGAACGGCAGCTAGCTAAGATCTTTGTTCTAGTCACCATTTTTGTTCGATGCAAGATGTAAATATGAAGTTAGTACATCGGAAATGGAATAAACATTTTTTGATAAAATTTGCAATCTTTCTGGTCAGGAAACATGTTCAACTTTTGTTTCAGAGGCGGGATGTAACTGACAAAGTTCAGTAATACAGCTATATGTGAACGCAAATACTCTGAAACTAAATTTGATGTGGGTTGCTATTTTAGAAACTATAAAACTAGTGAGTAATGCACATATTTGCCTGTCATTGAATATGAAAACAAGGGTGATACATTCAAGTATGCATGCCACATGAATTATACACATGTTAGCAGTTTAGAATTAGATGAAAGAAATTTCAAGTATGCATGCCACATGAGTTTTACACATGTTAGCAGCTTAGAATTAGATGAAAGAAAACTTCTATTAAACAAAAAGCTCAGCTGAATAATTAATGAATGACACCTGCAGATTTAGCAATTGTATGAGAATGCTCATACATAAACAAGGTTGACCTTTGGGGAAAATTTCCCATTTCTGTGAGAAACTAAAGTAACGAAATATACCTTTCGAAACAAAGTGTTTTTTCTTTTATTTCTCTCTTTCTGACTTAGATTCAAAATGGGGGAAGCAACAACGAAATGGAGACCACATGAGATGCTCGACTGGAGCGAACACACATTGAGAAATCCACAAGCTGAAGAACAGGCGACGTCTGTCGAGCATGTGGATCCAGGCAGATGCACACATCTGACTGATCAACACCCAATCTGAGGCTGAAATGTGTCCAACCAACAGTTGCAGCCATTCTTCTCTGATGTTTTAGTTGCATACATCTATAAAATGAACCAGCAACAGTCTCGAATATTTTTAAATCTTGGTAGTTTCAACTGCTGCAGAGAGAGTACACAGCAAGTTTCCTAACAATATATCATCTAAGCCGGTCCAGTAGAATTTTTTGAATTGGTGAAATGAGCAAGTGGAACAGGAGCCATTATGTTTAGTTGTTTACAATGATAAACCATTAGGAAAAAATTTAGAAGGCCATAAATACAAGAAGTAACAAAGTAGGAAGAAAGACACAAAATGGAAGAGAAAACAGGGTTTACTCCACAAGTATTTAGGGGTACAAGGCAGATTTACTTTTAGGTAAACACAAGTGATGTTGTTACTTAAAAGTAGAATGTCCTACCCACAAAACATTATAAGTGCAAGATTTAGTAGATGCATGTTATTCACTTAAGAGAATGCAGTTGGTTGAAGGACGGAAGGAAAGTGCAGACAAGTTGCTAAGGAATGGCTTCCACATGCAATGTTACAACTCAGTTAGGCCATCAACGGGACTGGGATATGACACTGTTCAGCAAGTTGTGTGTGTTGCATCAATTAATATCGTCCCTTTTGCATCTAATCAAAATGCTAACAACACGCACCGAAGCACAATCATAAATCTAACTAAGTCAGTATATCATCTACCAAAGAAAACTATTGATAACTAAACAAGCTGGCTATATTTACCTAAACATGTCAGTGTCGGTGCATAGTGATGTACCAGGCACGGTTATTTTTCTACTTTCCTCAGTACTCTATGAACTATGTTAGAGGATGTGTCAAATAATCAATCAATTTCACAGAAAATTTGTCTCTTTTGTATCATTTCCTGTGATAACCGAATCTTACATCAGACTCTATAGAGCTACTCTTGGTCCTAACCAAAATTCAGTTTCTAAGATTGTAGCTAAGTAGAAAGAGCAAATTGATGTCTGAGTTCCATTGATGGCGCCATGCAGCTAGTATTGTAGCTGTGGCAGTGCCCAGCAATGGAGCTCAAGAATGCCTTCCCAACCTCCTTGGAGGCCTCTCTCCTGACCAGGCACAAGACATAATCCATCACTGTGGAGTCACAGAGCAGCGTGATCCTGCCTCCGTCGCCACCGCTCGCGAAGCCAAACTCTTCCTCGGACATCCTCAAGAGCTCAGCAAAGACTGTCATCCCGAAGTATGCCAGAGGGACCTCGTACCGTGCTCCATCGGCGGTGTATACCACGGAGTGGCCCTCATCGGCGACCACAGATGACGTTGTGCTGCAGCATTCGTCGGCGTCCATGTCTGAGGCGTGCTGGCAGCGAGCACCAGCTCCGGACACCAACATCCGCTGGCACTTCTTGGCCAGCTGAGCAAGCTTCTTTGGATGGATCATGGTTGAGTCTGATATGTTCCTGGCTGGCTAAATGTCACTTTGGCTCTGAAAGTCTGAAGGTGTTGTAGATTGTGATGTTGTTTGCAGATGAGATGAAGAGATTTGTGTGGATAAGGCCATGGATTTATAGTAGAAGTAGAAGGAAGAGAGGACTCAGGTCAGTGCATATGCGTGTAGGTTGTGTGTAGCTATCGGCAAGAACGGTGGGCAGGAGACAAGGCCATGAGTGCTCTGAATATGCAATGTTGCTGCAACTAGCTGCAGACCATGTGATGAATGCTTTTGATGCGATTTCAAGCACCATCCATATCTGAAATGTGCTTAGAGTCAAAATGGGGGAAGCAAAAGAGAAATGGAGACCATGAGATGCTAGACTGGAGCGAACATACATGGAGCAAACCACGAGCTGAAGAATCGGTGACGTCTGTCAAGCAAGTGGACCCAGGCAGATGCACGCATCTGACTGATCAGCAACCAATCTGAGACTGAAAGTTAAGCTGCAACCAGTCACAAACATGAACAAGTTCTTGATTGTTAGTCTCACGTCTACCTTTTTCAGCCAGTTCGGAGTCAATTCAGAGCTTCGGATAGCAGCATGATTATTGATACTGATGATATCTCAACCGGATCCATCCATATCCGAATCGCAGAATACATCATGACCTTGTCCCTCACCAGCTTGCCACACTGACAAATGATATGTCAGCTAACTAATGGTTTGATACTACAGTTGCTGGATTCGGCATGCTCCAAACATTTGGCCCCATCGAAATCTAATCCGAATTAATCATATACTACAACACTGCATGTGCTGATCCCATGGCCTTGTCCCTTTCCATCTTTTCCAGTGACAACTACACCTCTCCATTAATATGTCCTTCCTCTCAGCTAAAAATTTACCAAATGGCTAAGCTCAACAGCATCCGCTCGTCCACCACCGACTGAGCATTACAACATCCATAGCTCACTTCTCAGAATTTCCAGCTGAAGAACAAGACCAGAACCAACAATGGTCAGCGCCAAAAGACTTGCTCAATCGGCAAAGAAGTGGCAGCGGATGGCAGCACTTGGGAGGAAAAGGTTGACAGCAACAGCCAAAGGATATGAAAAGTGCTTCACCTCTGCAGCGGTCAAGGGCCTCTGTATCATGTACATGGCCGATGGGCAGCCCTTCGAGGTACCATTGGTGTATCTCAGCATGATGGTCTTCGGCGAGCTCCAGAAGATGTCCCAGAAGTTTGGCATCAAAACTTCAAAAGTGATGGCAAGATCACACTGCCTTGTGATGCTGGAGTGATGGCATATGTCATGTGCTTGCTCAGGAGAAATGTGTCTGCCGTGGTCGCTCAGCTCTATGCTGACATCTTGTTACTACACTGGTTGTATGCCACTAACTGTTGGATCCAGCTAGCAAATTTGCTGCATGTAGCTCCAGTAACAGGTCACCGGTGTCACGCGCTCGTTCAGAAACGGCTCGGAATCTTGCCGACAGGTATGAAACAGTGATCGACTGTTCCACTAAAATTATAAATTTAATGTAAGAAATCAATAGCTGGAACCAAAGTTCAGTAGCCTGGCTACTATTTCCTAAGCAAGAAACGTTGCAGAAAACATATCCCTCTGAAGCAAAACACTTGACCAACATTCACTGAATTTTGCAACACGCCGAAGCACAACAATGAAATGACTTAATTCACTTCAACCTTGATCCTTTCTGAGAGTAAAGATACAAAGCACTTCAAGCAAAGCAAAGAGTTTCGTAATGCGTAAAAAAAAACATAGACAGCATTGCTCAGTAACTTGATCTGAAACTAACACCTGCAAGGTCTTACCCACCAGGAATAGATTTTTTTTACTGCATACTGCTAGAACTTTCTCCTAAAGAAAACTGCTGAGCCTACAGAAAATTGCATCCTCGTTTGATTTATCAACCTTATCTCACGACCAGTGAATCAGTGATGAATAAATGAAGAATTGTCTCTATAAAATGAGGACTATTTGTTCAGGAATGAATTGCTGGATAAAGCCATGTCTGGCTATATCCTCTCTGCTAGGGTACGTCCATAGTTCATTTGGATCAGTTGACACTTGAATAACTGGTGATCAGTGCATTTGACAGCTAAAGCAGTCTAAACTGGTCATTTTACACCCACAAGGTCAGAAGTAAGATAACCGGCTAGTTTCCAACAATAATCATGGTGTCATTTGACAGTGGAGATACAGAGTAAAAAAGCGACAAGACAAGCGACAGCACGATTGTAATTCACAGAAGATGGCATTATCTACCGACTCTGCACACAGTGAAACAGGGAAACGCAGTAAAAACTCGCTGTTCATACTTGGTGCAATCTTCAGGTGCAAATTAACAACAAACAATGTATATAAAATACACAGAAATCCCATACAAAGTTGTATTTGAGAAAAGATTCACCTTTCTTCACAGGTTCATATTGCAAACATTTGGCAACCAGAATTCCAAGGAAATACTACACACTGATTTGAGGCACAACGTCTCCTGCAAAACTGAAGCATGTCAGTAGCAATATTTGTACCAGTCATGTGAAAGCTATATGAATCTATGGTCTTAAGAAGCTCATCAAAAGGACAAAGGGTGTGCCACTAAGCCATGATCTTCTTGAAGTATTATCAAGAGAATCTGATTGATTTCTTCATAAAAATACCAAAAAAAAATGCAATCGTGACATTTGCACCTGTTCTGATTTCTGAATAAGGAAAACATATGAACCTGTCTTTTCTTGTCTGGACATAATCGACAATTGGACATCTTACAGCTTTTGTACACATTTCGATGGGCATAACTCTTGCGAGTCTTGGACCAACTAGGGAATATTAACTAAACACCTTTTAGAATACCAGACAGCAGAACAGTACCTTCCAGAGCAATGATTGACAGACAATTGCGAGAAGGAAAATGACTCCAGCGTACGACAGCACGACACGGGTTCTGCTCTTCTTAACTCCCTTGGCACCGCGATGCTTGTAAGTGTAGATGCCACTGGATGCTTTTCCCCTCTGTTCTTCCTCGAAACAGACTTTTCGGCCAGCTTCTCCTCTATGTTCCTGTCCCATGGTTTCACTAGATGAAACAACAACTGCTGCATTAGGCACCAAGGTAACTAAGACGAGACCAGAAATCGCCCAGGTGCGGGTCTAATGGTGTATAGGCGTGAAGGTCCGTGTGATTAAAGTAATCGCTGGATCATAAAAAAAACTCACCGGAGACTTGCCGACGGGGTGGAGACAGCAGGATCTCGATGTCCCGACGAGGAAGAACGGGAAAGGCGATGACGGCGACGCGTGAGAGGCGGGGGTGTTCGGAGCCGGAGGAGGATGGGGGCCGTGGGAATGAGGCGTCGGCGGTGAGCCGTTGAGCCGGTGACGGTGCGGTTCAGCAGGGTGAACCCGAGCAGAAACTCGAAAAGATAAACCGCGAAATGGGCCGTCTCACGACGTTCGGGAGTTGCGCGGCGCTGGCCCATTGCTATCTCCCGCTCATTGCTCATGTGGGATATGGCTACGCACCGACGGGCCTGCTCAGATAACCTTCTTTCCTTTTTTTGTTTCTTTTTCTTTTCTGTTTTTCATAAATCGAAATAATTATAATTTTGAATTTTTAGATCTGAATAATGAACAATTTTTTAATTTGAATATATTTTAATCCGAATATTTTAAATCTGAACATTTGCATTTGAATTTTTGAACTGAATATTATATATATATATAATTTGAATATTTATTAATTTAAATATTTTTCAAAACTGAACTTTCTAAAATATATTTCATAAAAATATTAATATAAGAATTTTTACCTAAAAAGGAAACGAAAATAAAAACAAAAAAAAAGCAAAAACCCCTATCCGTTTAAAGGTTGCAGCACTCTAAGTCGCACTCAGTCTCGTGTCGAGTGGGATTAGGGCATCTCCACCGGGCCGATCCAAACAGTCGACCGAAACGATCTGTTTCTGTCCATTTTGGTCGGCCCGCGATCGCTTTTGGGTCGTGTGTCTGGTCTGTCCTGTCAACCGCGTCTAGTGGCCCGACCCATATGTTTGTCTCCCGCTGTCACCGCTTGACCCCCTCGGTGTTGGGACGTTAATGGTGACGCAACATCGGCTATCAGCGCGTCAGTGGCTCCTGCGTGGCCGGGTTTCCCACCATCGAAGCCTTCCGTTTCCCGCGGGCGTCTCGCTTTTCACGACCAGAAAATTTCTCGGCGCCTCCCCGGTCTTTCCCGCCTTCGCCGCGGTCTATAAAAGACGATTGTCGACGCGGCGGAGACAACAAACCCAAGCAATAGCAAACCAGCAGCCGAAAAAACGTCATCCACCAGCAGCCATGCCTCGCCACGGTCTACGGTTACAAATGGGCTCTCAAGGTCCTGTTTCTTTAACCATGAATGAATGAACAGAATAACAGAGAGGTATATCATATATGAACGATTTCTACATAATATCCCTTTCCAAAGAGTATAGATCATAAAGAAGTACAAATACTAGAAATCCATTGTACTCTATAACTACCACTCTAACCCCCTAATCATGAGCCATAACAGAACAAAAACATCATCACAGTCTGCAAAAATACCAATGCTCTACATCTACTCCTACTAGTACAAAATCAATCTCTTGCATCGCAGCTAGCAGGGCCAAGCCAATCATTGACTAATACTGAAACCCCACGCTAATTATCATCAGCTCCTCCTCTTAGCTGTCATTTGGAAGTAAACAAACACAAACAAATCAAGGCAGCGTGGGAATCTGCGCATGATTTGGTCCGCACACCTTAATTCGTGCAGCAGCATGTGTGCATGAGCATTTGTTTTTCTTTCCTTGCTCGAGCGATGTGTCGTTAGCTTCTTGTGATTGTACCTGATCTAAGGGCTCACGCAAGCCTATTCTATATTCAGATCGAAGTCTGCATGAGCTGTAGAAGCAAACAAAATATGCAAGTGCTCTCTTCCATGATTTACTATTGATGCATGCACCAGTGAAGGGAAGATACTACTTATAAAATGGTGATCCTGCCAAATGCTCAGAAAATTTGTAGGTTTTGATTTGTCTGACAAATGTGTATGAATTTGCACTGTCTTTGTTGCCTCTGGGTTCAGAAATATCTACTGCAATAAGGACATTTTCTAGTAACTACTAGATGCATTATTGAGCTCATTACATGTATATGTCTGATTGTGTGAAGTTGTCGTCATTCTGTTGATGAGTAGAAATACTCGAGCTTTCATATCTTTGGGACAGACTATTGTATAGGATAGGAGTGTCTTGTTTCATGTCAGGGCGAGGGTGGGGAGACTTCTAGTAGTTTTCTGCACAAGATTGATTCCCTCTCCAATCAGAGCACCAATTATTGTTGTTGGTGATTGCTATGAGAAGACCACTCTACTGTGACGATTGAACAACTGTTGCATTCTGTCTTTTCTGAAGTGATTTTATTGGATTGGATAAACAAGCAAGGTATTTTCCATTTTCAACGGCATAAATTACATGTTTACGCGGATAATCAATTGTGCGACAGTACTAATCAGGAATATTTCGAGGGCATTGACGCCCAAAGTGCATCATTCTCTAGCAAAGAACAATCGAATCAGCTCTAAAATTGGAAAATCAGCAGAGAACAATTCTCAAGTAGCTACTGTAAAGTTTAATAGCCTGATATTCATAATATATACCTGATATTTCTGGAAACGTAATACAAAATCATGTGTCATTGATATGTCTGGAAAAGTAATACAGGGTGTGATCATTAATATTTTGAAAAAGTAATACTATGACAACCACTATGACTTTCTGTCTTTTCTGAAGTGATTTTATTGGATTCGCAAAATGTGTGACAATTACTTCTATTGTTTGACGATTCCCAGAATTTCTAAGTAAGATAATTTTCATTTTCAACGGCATAGAATACATGTTTGCGCCTATAACCAATAGTGCGATAATACTAATCAGGAATGCTTTGAGGGTATTGACACAAAAGTGCAAAATTCCCTAGCAGAGAACAATCGAAGTGGCTTAAAACTGGAAATCGAAATGCGTTTAGCACACATTACCTGATAAATTATGTCGTTTCACGATGTGTGATCATTGACATTCTTGGCCATTTTCCTTTGCCCTACTTAATTAGTTAGTAATTGTTATATCTAGTTGGATGCTTATATTCAGGGCACCAATCAAATGCATTTCTGAATGCCTGCACCGGGACTGGCACAGAAGGCATGATTTCAACTTTCAAGGGGGGAGGCATCAATTGCAAAGCTAGAATAAACACTAACTATGGCCCAATAGCTGTCTTTACTTAAAAATGATGCTTGCTAGGGTGTCTTTTTGTCAACCTCCCAATAAAATTTAAGAAAGAACCATCAATCATTCATGATCTAATGATGTATGTCTCCCACTATTAGTTAGCAAATGATGATTAGAAACTAAGTCATGATTGGAAATTAATTAAGGCTTCATTTCTAATCTAACCTTCTACTACTATACATCTTGGAATGTGGGAAGAGAGCAAACTTGTGCTTGGCTCCATGGATTGTTTGACCTCTAGGGATTGATTGCCGTTGTAACTTGTCTGAACATTGAAGGATGAGCAGATTGTAGCTTGTATACAAGCAACTCCATATATAGTCCATACACACAGGTTGTCTTTTTTTTTGGAAAAATAGATGCCCATGTCCATCTTCATTTGCTATCTTCCTCCTTATGTCAATAAAAACTCACCCAAAAAAAACTAAAGAGATTATGGAACAAAGTTGATAGCTGAAGAAGAAATTAAAACAAGGCAGTGATTAGAAGAAGTAATGATTCAGAACCCTCCCTCTCCATGTCCATCATATATTGCAGGAAGGGGAAACATTACATGGATGTACACTTACAAAAAAAGAAGTTACAAAGAAGCATACACATTAACCATGCGCGCGCACAAGAGAGAAAATGACACCCATGCCAAAGATAAAAAAGAAAAGGAAAAACAAAAATTCACTAGTCCGCTACTGGTCAAGTGCCCTCCACAATGCACTCGAGGTGCGGCCTCCACACGGCCGCCTTCCCGCCGGTGCTCACTCGCCGCCTGTGCATCGACCTCTTCTCCGAGGGCACATCTCCCCCGTGAGGACGGCCACTGGTCTTGCTCTTGACATGGCTGCTGGTCTTGCCGTCGTGGCCGCCAGTGGCGCCGGCGTGCGGGGTGGTCTTCTTCTTCTTCTCCGGCACCGAGGAGGCCGGGATGAGGAAGTATATCTCGCCGCGCTCCAGCTCGGACTCCGGGGAGACGATGAGTATCCTCCGCACGACGCCCTGCGAGCACGGCTTGCTGAGCACGTGGTTCGGGTTGGCGGCGAGGATCTCGCCGGCGGCGACCGGCCGGCCGTACTCCTCGATGCGGCCGCTAAGGTGGACGATCCTGATCAGGTCCAGCGCGCCGCAGGGGAGGACGCAAGCTAGGCAGCATCTCAAGCTATTGCCCATCGTGTAAGAATATGAGAAATCGATCTAGCTGAAGCCTGTGGATGATTGCCACCTCGATCGATCGATCTCCTTGAGGCTAGCTATTCCTCACTCTAATAGTCCTTTCCCTCTCTCCATGATGTGGGGTGACCAATGCTTATATAGTGGCCTTCCTACATAGCCAGAGTTGCAACATGTCCAAGGTAGCAATACATTATTTTTTTATTTTTATTTTTGTCATGGCCTTTGCATTGCTTCATTGGAGGGCAAAAGAGGAAATACAAATATGGGGAAGGTAGTGTGCATAGTTTGGTGTGGAAGTATGAGTAGTTTAGGTGTGTAATCAAGGTGTATCAAAAGATGGTATCATATGGTTGCTAACCTTATCTAAAGTGTACTAGTCAAAGGACAAGGGCAGTAGAACTACAGCCCCCATGCACGTTCAGTAGAATTTATGGGAGCGATTAGTTTAATTTCTTGCTATGATCTCTCTCACCTTGCCTCAATCATTCCCACAGCACATTCATGTCCACCCTGCCTTGCTGTATTTTGGTTGTGCACAATGAATGGTGCTCTACATGCATGTGTAGGTAGACCATCCATTGTGGATGGATGCTTTTTTTTTTTTTTTTGAACGGAGGATGCTTGTTTTGGGGGGATGGGTTTTGCATAGTCTGCTATATATTTTAAATACAAGATGAGATACCCACAGAACAAACAAAGAATTAGATGAAGAAGCAGGAAAAGGAAAATTTGGTTGTAGGCACACCATTGTTTTTTTGGCAACTGGTCAAACACACTACAAAAATATATTTAGATGGATTATTTGCGCTACGCGTACATCCCAAAGCTAAACTTTAAAAAGTTAAGATACATTTCCTCCATCCACCGAACATGTCGTCTTAAACCCAGACGTAAGAGATTCAAGTATTTTCTTCTCCTTATCGAAGTTCTTTAAAAGCATAATGCAATCCTTGTTTTTTCTTTGCAAATTTAAGATCTGTAATTCACACAAGCCCAAGATGTGTGAAAAGAAGATATTACAGAGATGTTATTCTGCCTAGCTTGGATGAAAATTAGAATGCAATCACCATTACCCAAAAGGATTCACTTGGAATGGTGCATCCTACAATGCCTATTGAAAAATGAACTCACCGTACGTACACCCTAAGGCCCCCTTTGGATCAAAGGAACCTCGAACAAAATATGACCCTTGCTTCCGTGTCACCCCCTAGACAAAAAATTCAGCCGGCTTGCGGGTTTCGGGCGCGTGCTTGGGGTGGAGACCGGGTGAAAGTTTGAGCCCGTTATGTAGAGATCTCGGGCATACTCGGGCATACAAGGCCAGGCGGGATAGTACGACCATGTGGAGGTAGAGGCGGTTTGTATAGGCTGGGTCACGATCATGTATGAGACCAGTTGTGAGTCGTACGACCGGAGAGGCGATCGTTTAAAATTAAAAAGGAAAATAATTTATCAACAAATGCTTGGAAGATACGCGTGTGTAATTTTTATAATTTAACATACTTCCTCCGATCCTAATGGATATTCTTAGATTTTTCTAGATTCGGATGTAACTAGTCATGTTTTAGTACTAGATATATCTGGATCTAGATAAATCTGAAAACAATAATTAGGATCGGATAAAGTAATATTTTCTTATATTATCTAATGTTTTAATTTTTTAACAAACACCAACGATGCATCTAACATGTTTGAACAAACTGTCTCAGCTTACGTGTATTGTGTGGAAAACTGAAGAAAAAATATATTTCAATAAATTGTGAAAAATAAAAAAAGAAATCAGTACCGGGAGCTAGACATTGCATCTACGGACATTTCAGCACACTTGTGGACATATGCTAGGGTCTAGATGGAAATTTTTAATGGATTCCGGCTTAGTAGATCTGTGGGCTCATAAACTAGAGTTTCGGTAAAAAAGGACTACCGAAGGCCGGAATCTAACGAAACTTGCATCTGACCCTAGCATATATCCACAAATGTGTTGGAATATCCATAGATACAATGTCTAACTTCCGATTCTGATTTCTATTTTTTTTATAGTTCATTGAAATACATTTTTCCTTCAAATTTCCACTCAACACACATGAGCTAAAACTGTTTATTCAAACACGTCAGGTGCATCATTGGTGTTTGTTAAAAAACTAAAATATTGAATAATACAACAAAATATTACTCCACATAAGGAAATTGATACTACTCCTCCGAGGGATATCATGATTGCATCCCCTGGTTCCTTCCCGTCACGATCGCATCCCCTGGTTCCTTCCCGTGACACGCGCGACATAGTGGGCCTACCATGTGTCATTTTCGTTTTCTCTCCATTAGCCATCGGGATCTTGCTGCACGCCGTCGCCATTAGCCATCGCCACCACCGCGGGGATCTCCACCGCCGCCCACTACCACCCCCATGGGGATCTCCACCGCCACCCACTCCCACCACCATCGGGATCTCCACGGTCACTCACTCCCTCACACGTCGTAAGACTCATATATCGCACCGCAGATGGCTGGCCGCCCTTGCCCCTCGTTCTAATACTCGCTGCCAATCGCAGCATCTGTCGTGGCCATTCACACCACAGTGGCGCCCACCATGGGCCTGGCCGGCCAGGCTTGTGTTCTGCAGCGAGACCCTACTTGCCAATCAACCAGACGATCGCCACCGACCGCATGATCACCATCGGCAGGATCCTCTAGATCTTGCCGAGCATCTACGTCCCGGCGGCGCGCCCGGTCACGCACAACGTGATCATGCCGGTCGGCATGATCAGCCTCTTCATTGGCTTTACCGATGTCATCATCTCAGAGGACTCGGCGCGCATACGCGAGTTGCCACCGCGCGATTGGCTCTCTGAGAGTCAGGTCCGCACCATCCATCGCCTCGCCTCCGAGTACGGCTCGGCCAACAGCAACGTGGCCGAGACCAGCATGGTCGTGGACGACGTGGCCCTCAACGACGACGCCGACTCGGCGACCCCGGCCTCAGTCGCCGGATCCATCACCGCCGCGTCGCCAGCCGGCTCCATCACCCAAGTCTCCAACGTCGGGGATTTCGAGGATATGGATCACCCAAGACTCAGTCGCCGGACCCAAGTCGGCGTCGTTGTTGAGGGCTGCGTCATCCGCGACCACGCTGGTCTCGGCCACGTTGTTGTTGGTCAAGCCGTACACGGAGGCGAGGCGATGGATGGTGCGGACCTGACTCTCAGAGAGCCAATTGCACGGTGGCGACTCGCGTATGCACGCCGAGTCCTCCGTGATGATGATGTCGGTGAAGCCAACGAAGAGACTGATCGTGCCGACCGACATGATCGCGCTATGCGTCACCAGGCGTGCCGTCGTGACGTAGCTGCTCGGCAAGATCTGGAGGATGTCGTCGATGGCGATCATGCGTCCGGTGTCGATCGTCTGGTTGCTTGGCATGTAGGGTCTCGCCGCAGAACACATGCCTAACCGGCCAGGCCCCACGGGGGGCGCCACTGTCATGGTAATGGCCACGGCAGATGCTGCGATTGGCAGCGAGTATTAGAACGAGGGGCAAGGGCGGCCAGCTATCTAGGTGCGAGATGAGGGCAAAGACACTGGGTTTTACCGAGGTTCGCCCCCCGGAGGGTAAAGATCTACTCCTGCTAGATTGTATTGATGAGAGAGTATAATGGGCGAGCTCGGCAGCTAGGCGGCAAGTCGAAGGGGTGTATGATGGAACGTAAGTTCTATGCGTGCCCTAGGAAGGTTTATATAGAGTCACCTCGCTAGGGTTTACAGATCTACAACCGAGTTGGATAAGGACTTGAAGGATTTTAACCTAATCCGACTGGGCCTAGCTACGCTTCTGGCCCTTTAGCATCTAGTCGCATGGTTTCCTCTTGGGTCGCGGTCCAGTCGCCGTCCTGCAGGCCCACTCGCTGGGAGTATGATCCAGTAGGGAACGTCCTGTTGGGTATACCCCACTCGGCATATCCCCATCATCCACGGCCACTCACTCCCTCACACGTCATTAGCCTCACATCTCCAACCACGACAGGCGTCATCCCCTGCTATCTCCATGAGAGTGCCCTACCGTCGGACCTCCATGAGAGCACTCCATCGTCGATCGACGCCTCCATGAGAGGGCCTGCGCCGCCCCATGTTGGTCCTCTCTCTCGTCTCCCACCTCATGAGCTTGCCTCACCGCTGGCGACACCTCCTGTGAGCACGGTGCAACTCTGTGGCGGTGTTGCTGTGTTGCTATCGACGGCGGCCGTGCTCGGCCTCGTTTTCTTCTGACGGCGGTAGCATACTTTTTTTACTTTGGTTTTTCTATGATAGTGTACATTTTCTGCTACGAGGTCTCGGACAAAGTCTTCGGCGAAATCGGGTTTTTGCTACATCAGTGTATATTTTTTGCTACATTATTGTCGCTTGCCGTAGAGCCGCCCACGCAGTCCACCTTCCGGGGCCGCCGCCCTGGCCTCCACGAACTCAAACTCGAGACCATGATCCAACTAACATTGCACTGAAAAGCCGGAGAATTGGACTAGGTAGGTCAACACATAGACTACAGTCATCAGGCCACACGATAGCCTACGAGAGGGGACCCTCCCTCCACCACCCGAGGTGATCACTGTCCAGGTGTAACATTAGGGTCAATTAGTGCCAAATCAAGCCCGGCCGCCTGCCTGGCACAGATCCGGCCAATTAGCACCGTCGTCATGCTGCTGCGCCATGGTTGTCCCTTGTCAGCACCGACCGAACTCGTCAACGTGCTATGTCAGTTGCCGCCATGAGCTGCGTCGCCGCCACCTTACTCCATGCAAGACGGCCCTCAGTCAAAACCGCACGCCGCTGCATAATAGCACCCTAGCCACGATGCCAGGGGACGGGCGTGCTGTTACCACCGCCACACCAGGAACTCTGGCGAGGTCTAGTCTGTCTAATCTTTTTTTGGACCAAACCGTTTTCCGCTACATATAGCAAAAGCGCGACTATTTATAGCAAAAGCAAGAGTATTTGTAGCAAAAACGAGACTATTTAAAATAAAAACAGGACTATTTGTAGCAAAACGGGATGAAGAGATCGGAAAAAGACCTAACCATTGATCTGGTTCGATCGGACGGCTGGGACCCTAGGCACTGTCCGAAGCTGAGACTGTTTGTTCAAACTTCAAACATTATCGTTTGTTATAATATTATAGAGTATGTTAAATTGGAAAAATTACACAAGCATCTGCCATGTATTTGTTAATAGGTTTTTTTCTTTTTATTTAAAACAGTCGCCTCTACATCCACCTAATAGTACGACTTGCAATTGGTCTAGCACACACACGATCGTGACCGTGACCGTGGCCTGTACAAAGTTCTCTGCCTTCACCTGATCGTATGACTCCGTCCTATGCCCAATCGTAGCTAGTACAGACTCTAACTTCCACCCGGTCTCCACCGAGAGCTTGCACCCGATACCCGCTAACAGGCTGAATTCCATGTCTAAGGGGGGGACACCGAAGCAAGGGTCACAAAATATTTGCAGGAGAAAACGCTTCTTTTTTTGTCGTTGGAATGTGGATTGCAGTTTCACATGTTAAACTATTAACCATGGTTCAGTTGGAATCTATCTACATTAAAAGGAGTGTTAGATCGATATCATACCTTAAAAGGTGTAGAGTATAACTAGTCATTGTCTTGTTTAATACATTCTGGAACATGAACCCAAAACCTACCTGGCCAAGTAGTGAAACAATTGATACAATAGTTTGAGAATGCCAAATTTTAATGTAAATTTGCACCTGGATATATAAAATACTTGAAGTTCTTACTAATTAGAAATCGAAATCTTTTGTTAGTCTTCACTAGTGTTTATTTCTCCTTCCACATTGTACGACGCTATTGTCGTGAGGTAGATAAATAGAAATACATTGTATACTGATATATACAGCTCAAATAACAAAAAGATCGATTAGGTCATAAGTAACTGTATTAGCCGTACTTAATCCTAGAGCTATACTATACACGAGCCACCGTGCGTGCGCTGTACTACGCGTGTGATTGCAGGCCAAGTTGTTAGCGGAGATCGATCATATGTATCTGCCATTTGCAGTCCTGGTCAATTGCATTAGGTGCAACCGTACGTTGATGCACCTAGATTGCATACATTGCACGGGCAGACTAATCATGTCAATGCGCTTTCGGGGTTGGATACATACATATCGTATGCACACGCACGTACGCTGCTCGAATTATTGGTTTTTTTTTGTCGCTTCAAGGGAGGTTTATGAGCTGTGTTTTGGGTTCTCCACTGAACATGCATGGGTGCTTAAGATTGCTAACCACGCCTTGGAGTGTTTTGCAAACTATTGCGTCCACTTGTATTTTTTTTTAACAGATTGCGTCCACTTGTAGAACACACGTATTGCGTCCACTTGTCAGGACATATACATCGTACTACTATCTTGTTATTGGTTTCGTCGCCGGAAGCCAGACTCAAATGCTCTGTTTCCAGTACTGATCACTGGTTTTGGGGGTTTATTATTTGATCCTTCAGCCTCTGGTACGCTCTTTTCATTTGTCACCTATAGTCTGAAATACTACCACGTACATCTTCTGACCTAGTTATAGGAAATGAAGAGATTCATGTTCTTGCTCTGTATCAAAATTAGGCTGTTTTACAAGCTGTGTAGATTAAGATACAAAAAATATTGGTCATCAATCTAGAAAAGACACCAACATCTTTTTTATAAAGGGTAGTTTGACGACAAGGAGGGCATAGGCATTCTCGCATCCCGTCAATTCAACAAGGCCTTAATGCTTAGATGGGTATGACGTATTCTGTGTGATGACGACGGCCTTTGGCTCAAACTCATTAAGGCCAAGTATCTGCGGGGTCGGCCCCTTCTGGATTGTGATCGGCGCGATGGCTCCCAGTTCTGGCACTCCATTCAGGAGATCAAGAACGAGTTCAGGCTTGGGGTATCCGTTTCTATTGGGAACAGGGAGGAGACCATGTTCTGGCTGGACTCCTGGCTCAGGGAGCGCCCTTTGCAGGAGGCCTACCCGAGCCTCTTCACCATTTTTTCCGACCCAACGCTTCGAGTATCCAACGCGGCACATGGAGGAACATGGAACATCTCGTTCTGTCGTACCTTCGGCCCGGAGGAAACAGAAGCATGGAGGGAACTCAAGGCGGAGCTCCCGGCCTCCTTGGCTGAAGAACCCGATAGAGTATCTTAGACCCTCACCCCGTCCGGATCCTTCTCGGTTGGCTCGGCGTATCGGGCTCTCTTTGGCCGTGCGGCCCTCCCCTGGACCAAGCACCTCTGGAAGGCACCCCTCCCGCTGAAGACAATTTTTTTGTGTGGCAACTGTTACGCGATAGGCTCCCGTCGGGGGTGGAGGTGGCCAAGAGACATGGGCCGGGGGACGGGTTATATCCATTGTGTGGGATCCCCGAAACGGGCACCCACATAATGTTCACATGTCCCGCGGCCCGGTTCCTGTGGAATTTCACCAGAGAGGCGTTGGACCCGGATTGGCTGGCCCATGATCTCGGTGAATCCCTAAAAACCCAAGCAAACCAAGCTGGAAAGGGCCGCCGCCTTTTCTGGCTAGTGTTTGCGACAATGTCGTGGTCCATCTGAAACATCCGGAATAAGATGGTTATTGAGAAGATTCTTCCTATGCGTGCGTCTGACTCAGTTTTCCACTTTCTAGCCTCTCTGCAGCTATGGTACCCGTTGTGTAGACAGCGGGACAAGACGAGGCTGGACGCGACTCTTCGCCGGCTCTTGGAGGCGGTCCGACGGCTCCCCCTAGTTCGGCGTAGTTCCTCTTCTTCGGCGTCCACTCTCCTGGCGAGGCGACCACCCTCCTCCTTTTTCTTTGGTTTCTTCCGAGTTGGGTCGTTTTGTGCTGTGGCCCCAACATGTGTTGTGTGGGTGACTTTGTATTGTGATACTTGTTGTGGACGGTTGCTTTATTTATAAAGCGGGGCAAAAACCTATTTCGAGAGAGGGTAGTTTGACCATGTAAATCCATGTTTTTATAAAAAACAATAGGTCCATTAAAATTAAAAGCATCTCAAAAAGAGGTATTTTTTAAGTTTCAAAAAAATTAAAATAAAACACGCACATACATATTGCATTGATACTTACTCGTGCAATATTTGAAGGAAAAAATATGATTATGGGTGACCTACAAAAAGAATAAAAATGAAACTTTTATTTTTTTACACGAATCTAGGTCATTGTTCTTTTATGCAGAAGTCACATACTTTGTATTTTATTGCCGAACTTGACATACACACTCATCCATATTCTATACACGCGTGATTTTTGCCATATATTTTTTATTTTGTTTTGTATCTTTTTTTATTTTACCCTTTGTCAGGGATCATGAGTACCATGTCCACCAAATCCGGGTCGAATGGCCAATAAATGGGTAAACCTAAAATGTGGCGGGGAAATTGATTCATGCAATCGGCTAAAGGATGGAGGAGTACCAGTAATTGTTTAATTATTACTGCACCCGGAGCAGGATAAAAATGGGAAGGAGATAAAATAATAGTGTGCTGCAATGACCGAGACACAATGACATTTCAGCGCCAAATCCGGCGAGATTGAGTCGCAGATCATAGTACTACTGTATAAAACTATATGCTCGTACAGAACTACAGATCATATGGATCTCAGTCGCAGGATCACACCGCAAGATCGAGATATGCTTTGGGGCGCACCAGTTGCACAGCTAGTTAATTAATTAATTAGTTTAACAGTCGTAGCTAGCTCGACTCTTTAACAGTCGTAGTACTCTGGATACTGCAGCCATCCCTCACGGCCTGTATCTGTGTCATTAGTTTACTACAGTACTACCTGCTCGACTCTGCTTTTCTGCGTGATCTTTATCGTGAATAGGGGTGCACACGGATCAAGAGACGATCGACTTCTTGATACGGTTTTTAGGCCGATCGAGGTGATTACCTACTCATCAGCAGAAAAAAAGAAAAAAAAAACTTCTTCACGCATAATGAATTTTATTTTGTAGATGTGCTTGATCATGGGCATGCGCGACCGACGATTCTACTTATACCAGTATTACATACGAAGGTATTCGGCGGCCGATCGACGGAAATGGCCTTGAGTTTTTCAAGAAATAGTCTTTCGTCACGTTTTATAAATAAAACAGTACAGCCTAAATCATCTTCTTACAAGCAGGTCATTACAAGCAGGTCAAAGATAAACTACAAAAAAAAAAGATAAACTACGAAATCTAAGAAGCATCTAGCTTGCCACCGAAGACGACAAAATTAAAAAAAAATCAAAGTTTCACGACAACACCTCCAATAAGGTAACGAGGTCATCCTCCACCGCAAGTCGGATAAGCTCATCCTCTTTTGTTGGAAGTAACCAACTAACCATACGTTTTTATTAGACAATCTGTTTACAGATATTACACAAATGACCACCATAAGAGACAATCATGCCATGAATCGTTTTTCTCACAGGCCGCTCCCGCGCCGAGCGACTCCAAAGGACCCAGGAAACCCTAGCGCCACCACTCCCCATCGTGTTTCCCATGGCCGCTGCCGGCGGCGGGGGTGGTGCCCGTCCCACGGAACGACGAAGGGCAGAGGTGTGCACTTGCTGGGTATTGGGCAGAGAGGCGCGGCGTCAGTGTGCATGTGCGACGGTCTGCGGGGGGAAGACGAGGTGGAAGGCAAGGCTACGACGCTGGCATTTGCCAGCGTCCAGGTGGCTCTCCGGCGTGCTGCTCTGTGGACGGCGACGCACCAATCCTGGGCCCTAGGTCTGTAGGTCGCGGTCCATCTGGCTTCATCCGTGGGCAGCAGCATTGGGAGGCGACTGCGATATGCTGCCTCTTTTGTTCAGCGCTAGAAGGGCAAGTGACGTACTCGTCTTCTCCCCTGCAGCAAGTTAGTGGCGGGGAGGGGCGCTTGCTTTGGAATAAAGGTGGCTTGGGCATGCTCATCTTCATGCGCAAAGTAGACGATCTCGATGTTGGCCTCCTCAGTTTGTCGACTGATGAGTTTTATTCTTCTTGTTGGAGATATCCGACGACTGGCGCCTGGCAACCCTAGATATCTAGATTGGAATTTGATCCGGTCGTGCACACTCTTACCTTCAGCCAGTAAGGCTTCATGAGAGCATGTGGCAAGAAGTTTCACCTTCTCCTTAGTGTTATGGGACATGTTTCCATGGAATTACCGGAGGAGAAGAAAGTCATGTTGGTTGTGACTGGAGTTTATAATGGCGAAGACGTGTATTGGCTGTGATGAAGACTATGTTGTACATGCTCTTCCTGTGTTGTTGGATGTTTGGCGACCTGCAACACCGGGCTTGGAAATAGGGGCGGACCTAGAATAAATCATGAGTGGGGGCAAATGAATCGACTGGGGGCCTTTCTTCCATAAATTTGTAAATCTGAAGAAATTTCTTCCAAATATAAATAAATAGTAAAGGAATTTGAAATTTTGAGTGGGGTCTAGGCCCCCACTCAGCTACACTTGGGTCCGCCCCTGCTTGGAAAGAGGAGGTGGCGGCACATGTAGACTATATTTTTAATTGTGCTTCTCGATTACTAAGTCATGGTTTCCACGATGAAGATCTAAGGTGTGATCTTTATTGGTTGTATCTGGCAATGGTCTTGTTAAAGATAGTGTGGTGAAAATCCAAGATCTTTGATCGGCCAACGACAACGTTTGTGTATTATTTCCTTCTAAAGACGTTGTTTTTGGAGAATCTCTTTCGTACTCCGGGTGTTGTCTTCGATGATGGTTAAGTGTTGTTGTTCTGAGTGGTTCATTGCCACAATGGGTCTTTGTTTTCTTTTTTCTCCTTCTCATTTTTTCCTTGGTTGTGTGCATCCTTGGTGGCTTTCGATATTTTGGCAGTGCAGAGATGGCGTGTAATTGGTATCTTTATAATACTCCCTTTGATACATATTAGTTGACTTAAATTTGCTAGATTTGACACTATTTAGTATATAGGGTTATCTAAAATTTGACAAATCCAAGTCAAATAATATGGATCGAAGGAGTATTAATTTATTTTCTTTATCGGAAAAAAGAGACAATCTCATGTGTGTCATTGCACAAAGAATCACGTAAGAAGTAAAATTATACAGTAATTAAGAAAACTTGTATCTTGCCGGAACGTTATCCACCACCATTCTCTGTTATCATTTTTTTTCATTCTCTATTATCATTATGGTACTCCCTCCGTTTTAAAATAGATGTCTCAGATTTTTTAAAATTTAAATGAATCTATATAATAAATAGTATCTAGTTTTTTCCAAATTTTAACAAATTTGAGATATCTATTTTAGGACTAAGAGAGTATATACCGAGATTTGAGGAAAAACACCTTTACATACATGTCAATAAACCGGACAGTCACAAAACGACGAGATCGAAACTTTGTGGAGTCAGGAAATAGTTTTGGTTTGTGAATGTCTGCGCCGTTTGCCACGAGCGCACGTTACATACGGTACTCGCTGGTTTGCTTTGGGCTCAACCGCACGCCAAAGTTGCCAATGTACCGTACCAGTGCGCTGCACGCTACAGGAGCCGGCGGTTCTTCTTCGTACCGTACGGTCAAAGCCAGTCGTACGCACGTGGAAGCGCGGGAGCCGGTGGGGGTGGGGGCAGCTCGGCCTCGAGCCCCGCTCCACGCCCGTTGCTTTGCTTGGGTCCCACCCACGTGTGACGTTCCTTTCGCAAGCCGGCACGTGCTCGCAGGCTGAAGTGGAGATTCGCGCGAGCCCCCATGGTGCGTGCCACGACAGGCCTGCCTCCGCTACAAGACGCAATAGGTCCGGCAGTTCGGGTACGTCGTTTCTTGTTTGTTTAGCCGGAAAGATGAAGCTTAAGGGACCGTTTGTTTGGGTCCTGGCTGGCTGTGCAGCTGTATGGGCAAAGTTGCTATGCAGGAAAGACTATTTTTCTGAGTTTGATTGTTTGATAGCTTGGTTGGCTGTCTGGCTGTGTGCTAAAAAATTGTCTGTAATGTCACTATAATTAATATAACATGTAAATTTAACTATTAAAGTACATAAACGCATATGTTATTATTACATACCATATGTCATATATTGGTTTGTCCATAATATATATCTAATAATTAAACAAATAAAGATAGTTGCATAATGAACATAGATACATCCACACCGATCATCTTCTTCTAGCATTGTACAATGCAGTAGCGATGCGATTACGCGTTGAGTTCATATCTACTGTGTGTAGTCCATTCGGAGCAGTATCACCGACTGATGTTACTGATTGCCTTTGGACCTTGGGAAGGTAGTCCTCATCTGCGTCACACCGATCAAACTGCTTGTCGCGTAAGTTGGAGTCTCTAATAAAATTATGAAGCGCTATGCAAGCAAGAATAATTCTTTTCGGAGTAACCAGACCGTAAGAAGGAATATACTTCAATATACGCCACTTTTTTTCAGTATACCGAAGACACGCTCGATAGCATTCCAGAGCGATGAGTGTAGATAGTTGAAAATCTCTTTTCTATTTGTTGGTCTCCCTTCTCGACGAAAATCTGGTATGTAGTATGTATTCTGCTTGTAAGGAGCTAAGAACCCTTTTCTGTTTGGATAACCAGAATCAATAAGGTAATATGTATCTGCACATGAACAAAAAAAATCAAACATCAAAGACAATGCATTTGTAACTATGTGTACCATGTAAACAAAGATATAGAATATTACCACTGGGTGGGGTCGAAAACTCTATTGGATACTTCTCAATGGAGCGTTGTATAATGCGTGTATCATGCGCCGAACCAGGCCATCCAGCAACAACAAAGGTGAATCTCAAATCGAAATCACATATTGCTAGAATATTCTGTGATGTGTAACCATGCCTTCGTGTATGGTTAACCACCTCTTCTGCAAGTACTTCAACTAGAATATGTGAGCCATCTATGGCGCCAATGGCATCTTTGAAATGAGGCCAGAAGCGTGCATCTTGAAGTCTTGGATGCACATCCTTAAACTCTCGATCTACTGGCTTTATGTTATCCTTACCCAACTTGTACAAGCAATCCAAAACCATATGAAACTTCCTATGAATTGTTTCAGTTGAATGATAAAAATGGTTCTCAACTTGGCTAAATGATTGTGGTCCTCCAACCATCCATAGAAACATAGCTAGGCATTCAATAGATGACATGTCTCTAGTTGACTTTAACCCATAGCTAGAAACTAGAAGGTTGTGCAATGCATGAAACACATCAGGGTACATTCTAAACATTTTGTAGCATCTTTTCCTATTTTTAAGTTGTTCATTCACCCATTCAAGCCTAGTTTGTTCCGGAATCCTCCTAGGTTCTTTATTCAAGTACTTATGACTATAGAGATTACCATAGTATCCCAACACAGCAAGGTCATGCACCATTCCGAGCAACTTCCGTGTCTTTTCTAGTTCGTAGTCACGATCATCACCACCACCATCCATCTACAAAATAATTAGAACATGTCAAAATCAGCAAATGCTTCACAAAATAATTACTAGACATGCAACAATCAGCAAATGCTTCACACAATAATGACTAGACATGAAACAATCATCAAATGTTTCACACAACAATCAACAAATGTTTTACAATAATCACAAATAGTCTTGACAAAATAAATAGAGAAAGAATAATAACAAGTAGTCTCCAACGGATGCATAGTACACACAAGTTCTGCAATGACAACAAAGCAATTATAATCTACCTGTTCATCTCATCATGTGTTCTCTGAAGCCAATCGAGTCTGCCCGCGGTTGTTGCAAATGCTGCAAACACCTCTCTATGATCCCTGTTCATAGCTAGCTTGCCAGCAGTGTACATGATAGCAGTTCCTTCACTCACTCCACAATCTCGAACCATTCCTAAAAACTCCTTCATAGTTGGGACCTGATCATCCTTACTGCTAGAACTTCTTTCAGTGTGCCTTGATACAATTGTGTTCAGTGCATTGTTGTAAGCCGAGAAAAAATCCTTCTCCACATGCTTGTGTTTCCCCGTTCCCATTTCATTCTCTACATGCTTGCGTTTCACTATTGCATTGTTGTAAGGCGAGGTATCATCATCAAGCATTATTGGAGCCTCATTGCCATTTCCTTCTTCCTGGCCTGCAATGGCAGCTGATTGTCCAGTGACATGTGCCTTCCTAAACATAACATCATGTTGTTCCAAGTTGGGAGGTGGCCCATTTCTAAATTTTGCATGGTCAGGGCGAATCTGCAAATAAGAACATAATAGAGAGATCAGTCCGATGATCATAATAACAAATACAAAGAAAAGGCAAGTATAAAAAATAGTAACTTACAGCTATGTGATTCTTCCACCAATCATCATCCGCATTCATAATTTTTGTTATAGGATCCCAACCAAGCCCGGTCGCATTTTGCAGTTCCATCACCCTGTGTAATCCTTATTTAAAGCATCACATTTGTTCTTGAATTGTTTCTGCGTTGATCTTTCCCCTGTTTTCTCGGCAAATTTGTCTCCAAGATTCTTGTACCCCTTTCTACTCAAGCAACCCCCATCCCTATTGTTGTCGTTCACTTCCTCCATACAAATGTCACAGAAAACTCTAGTGTGGTATGGATCCCAAACCATCTTCAACATTTCAGCAAGACCAACACGTAGCAATACTACAACAAGCAACATAATTTTAGCAAGATCAACACATTATTAGCAGCAAATAACCTCACATTACTAGCAACAAACATCATCAAATTGTACATCAGTACCACAAGTGACATTTCTACCAAACCAAATCAATTTGTGGTGTGACTGTCATTTATTATTCAAGCTCCACAAGTATATAAACGTCATACGTGTATGCGATTGCAAGAATTATTTGTCCATACAAGAACAAAAAGGTCGATATATGTTAGTCCTCACGGGTGAGGGATAGCAAAAAGGTGGATATATGTCAAGAGTACCATGTCCATACCAGAGCAAAAAAATGAAGATCCTAAACAAAGAAAAAAGGTGGACTAGTGCTCGCTCGCTGTAGCTGTGCTCATGTCTGCTTACGAGAATACAACCAATACAACCGGACTGATCACAGCTACATCAGCAAATCATACATCAGCAAACATCAGCAAACTATACATCAGCAATCAGTAAATCATGTGCTCATATCTGCTTACGAGAAATAGCAGTACGTGGACCCCTGTGTTTTCGATTCCATATCCCACATCAAATAGCAGTAGAATAGAAGTACCGCATCCACATAAAATAGCAGTACGTGGATAGTGGTCTCACCTTCGGACTGACTGGGGCGAGATCGACCGGGGAGGAGGTACGGCGGTGCTGGAGTCGGAGGGAATCAGGCGTGGACGTGGATGAGGTGCCCTGGCCGGCGGAAATCTGGCGGTGGCAGAAATCTGGCCGGCGACGTGGAGCACGGGTCGAGCGGAGGGGGGCCAGCTGCGGAGAGGAGATCCGGTAGCGGGGTGGAGGCAGGCCGCCGATGAGCTGGCGGCGCTGGCGATCAACAATGGCGACGGGGCGAGCGAACTACCTGTTCAGGGGACACGGGAGGGGAACACGTTCGGGGGCGGTCATGTTTTTTTCTGGGTCTGGGGATATGTTGGGTCCACCGGGGGTGGCATTCTAGTGTAAAATTAGCTGAACGATATGTCCAAATATAAAAACGGTTCGGTGGCTAAAGGGCAAGGCTGCGGGAAGCTGTAAAAAGCACACCCGGACGTGCTTTGGCTGGGCCGTCTATTTCCTAGAAGTACTTCGGCAAAAGCCAGACGTACAGCTGCCCGTTTGTTTCATTTTTCTGGCTTTTTCCAGTGGAGAAGTGGTCAAAAGCCCAAACAAACACCCCCCAACTCGCTTTCCAAAATGAAAACAATCTTCACCGCCCGAGTATTATCCTCTAAACAAAACTGAACAGTACGGTATTTGATTCGCATTTGTTTGTTGGGGTATGTAGTATAAGGCCTAGTTTGGCAATAAAGCTTTTCTAAAACTAAAGTATATCAATATCATAGTATTTTAGTTCCTAGCACATCAATACTTCAGTTTTTCTCTTTACTCGGTTTTAGAAAAAAGAAGGTATGGCCTCTTTCTCAAATACTTCAAAAAACCATAGTTTTGGACAATATTTCAGTTTTGAAACCATAGTATTTGTTGGATCCAAACACCTCAAAGTATTTAATAATTTAGTATTTTTAAAAAGAAAAGTATTTCCTAAATACTTTAAAAATACTTTGATGTCAAACGGGGCCTAAGACTTGCGGAGACTACTCATAGAGCATGTCATATACTCCCTCCGTTTTATAAATATAAAATATTTTATCTTTATAAAGATAATGTATTTAGACGTCTTTTAGTGTGTTAGTAGAGATTCACAAATCTAAAACATCTATATAATAAAAAGTATCTAGATATATTATATTCACAAACTTAAAACACCCTATAGTATGAAACAGAGGGAGTATTTGTCCAAATTTAAATATAGCTTTATACTAAAACGTGTCTAGATATATAAATCGATAAATCTCTGACATTGGAATGAGGTAAGGGCTACAGCCGTGTGTAGCGGCCGTGTTAATACATGTATGAAAGTTTATATAATCTATTTCTTCTGTCTTGAAAATAATGAATCTATATATAGCATCTAGATATATTTAAATTTAAACAATCATTAACGAAGTAGTACTCATTTTGGACATACATAGCTAATGGAGTAGTACAACATTAGGCCTCATTTTTACCGTACCAAATATTAGCCAAAGCTCCGTATGTCCAAACTTTTTCACCAAATAGCAAGACACGAGTCCTTAAGAACTCAGCAGTATACATGGTGCTATTTTGTACGTTTGCTACGTGCCAGGAAATGATATTATAAAACATAAACTGTATAATGGTCTAGTGATGAGCTTGGATGTTTGTGCGTGATGCACTGTACCTATGATACCGGATCTGCGGCACGCAGCATCAATTTTCAAGAATCACCTTATTAGACCGAATTTCGCTTTCTTTAAGTTGGGTTTTTGCCAGCTTAAAAACATCGCAATTTCTTTTACGGGGTACTCCCTCGATAGTTCATATCGCATTATTGGGCTAAAATAGCACAGGGCCGGGGCCTAGATGATTTTTTATTTGCGTTAGGCTGGTCATAGTGGGTAGTAACTCAACGTAGTAACATGGGTGTAAGTTACTGTTAGATATATATATTTGTATATTGTATATTCTTACTTGTTAGGGGGTTTTTCTGCATATTTTCACATGTATATATTGTGGCCTTTGGCCTCTGAGGAATACAAGTTGCTTATTCCTAACATGGTATCACGGTTTAGTATTTTTCTCTTCCACACGCACAACTCGTTCTTCTAATCTCCACGATTTTTTTTATCTCTGTCCGGTTCTCTCTTGGCAGATCGAGATCGAGGCATCTCTGGCCTCCTCCTGTGTCCACCAGGACACCGCCACCGTCACTAACGCGTCGGCCCGCCGTCGTCGTCGCCGCCGGTTGCCGCCGCCACTCCTCTTCCATCGTGGGCCGCCGCCGCCCGCCCGGCTTCTGGACCAGCCGCCCCCGCCCGCCTCTGCAACCGCTGGCCAGGGCCGCCGCCGTCCGCGCCGCCTCTGATCCGCGCCGCCTCTGCATCGACAACCGCCGGCCAGGCCCGCCTCCGTCCGCCCCGTCTCCGGCACCTCCGCCGGCCGTTGGTTCCAACCCCCGCCGGCCTTCCTCCGTCGGCCTCCAGTCGCCGTGCCTCCCGCCGGCCTCCTTTGCCTCGATTGGGATCGACTGATCCGTCCGCCCGTTGCCTAGATCAATTCTGATTCGAGCGTTGACTTAAAAAAAGTGAGAGAGCGATGTCTTCTGCATCGGGCTATGTTGCGATTCCTCGCTGTCCGGTGATCTTCGATGGCGCGAATTATCCTGATTTCGCTGCCTTCATGCGCGTTTACATGCGCGGTCTGTGTTTATGGGGTGTGCTCTCCGGCGAGGTATCCTGTCCGTCGTGCCCCACTGCTCCTCTGGCTCCTATTCTGCCGCCGCCGATTGTTCTCGGCGCTGATGCTTCTCAGGAGGCCAAGGATGTTGCTCAGAGTGCCGATGATAGTGTTATTGCTGCATATGAGCTGAATCTCAAACAGTACTCTGCTGATCTCGAGACCTATCGCCTCGATCTGACCGCCTACACTCACTGGGTAGATGAGGATGATCGTGCTTCTGTTGTTCTCACCTCCAGTGTTCTGCCCCAATTTGCCGCTGAGTTCATGAGTATTTCTACCGTTGCTACTCAGTGGGCACATCTCCGTCAGCGCTACCAGCCGTCTGGGATGCTCTTTACCTGTCTGTGGTTCGTTAGGAGCATGCTATCCAGCAGGGTGATTCCACTATTGATGAGTTATATACTCAGAGTGCTGCTCTGTGGCGTCAGCTTGATTCTCTCCGTACTGCTATTTGTGGCACATGCCCGTGCTGCCAGATTGTGCGCTCAGATTTGGAGTTCCACTGTATCTATGAGTTTCTGTCTCGGCTCCGCAAGGAGTTCGAGCCCCGCCGTGCTCAGTTGAATGCTCATGGTCGTGTTTCGCTCTCTGAGGTGTTGTCTGAGCTTCAGGATGAGGAGACTCGTCTCCGTGGTGCTGGTCGTCTTGAGGTTTCGTCTGTGCTTGCTGCTCGTGGTCCTCCTCTGCCGTCTGCTCCCTCGACTCAGCCGTGGTCCTCTGTGCCGCCGCCGATACTACCCACTCCTCCAGGTCAGGGTCAGAGTCAGCAGCAGCAGTCTCAGGGTCAGAGTCAGCACCAGCAGGCTCGTGGTCAGGGTCGCCGTGGTTCTCTCTGTCACTGCACTTACTGTAGCAGGGATGTCCACACTTGGGCCACCTGTTATATACAGGGTCCCAGTTTACGTCAGCAGCACCAGGCTCGTGGGCAGTCTGCTCCTTCCGGCTCTTCGCGGTCTGCTGGCTGCTATAGGCTCTTCTTCGAGGACACTGCTGGTTCTGTGACTGATTCTTCAGGCACTGCGCGACCACCACCTTCTTCAGGCATTGCGCGACCACCACCTTCTACATAGTCACCTTCGTGGTATCTGGATTCTCGAGCTTCTTTTCATATGACCTCTGAGTCTTCTCTTCTGTCCGCTATTCGTTCTCTCACTTCTCCTGTATATGTTCTCACGGCCGATGGTACCTATCTTCCTGTTTCTAGTCGGGGCACCCTTTGTACTTCTTCTTTTTATGTTCCTGATATTTCTCATGTTCCTCGTCTTAAGATGAATTTGTTCTCTGCTAGCCAGCTTTCTGACTCTGGTTGTCACGTCATTCTTGATGTTGATTCTTGTGTTGTCCAGGATCGTCGCACACAGGCTCTGGTTGGAGTTGGCCCTCGCAGTCGTGACTCTTCAGGACTTTGGGAGTTAGACTGGCTTCGTGTTCCTTCCGCTGCCACTTCATCTGCCAGTTATTCTCCGGTCGCCGCCTCTGATACCAGCTCTTTTTAGCAGTGGCATCATCGTCTTGGTCACTTTTGTGGCTCTCGCCTGTCGTCATTAGTTCATCGTGGTCTTCTTGGGTCTGTCTCAGGAGATGTGTATTTACATTGTCAGGGCTGTAGTGTAACATCCCAGCATTAGAGCTTGGAAATAAGCTGGACCCAGGTGTGTGCATTGCATTCATGCATGGAAAATCCGAATAATTTTCGCGCTTTTAAATAAAAAAACTTGTCAAAGTGATTGAAGCTTCTCTCAACTTGATGAAATTGAAGTAGATCATTAAGTTGAGTGCGATAAGTTTCAATATGACCTTTGTTAAAACCTTATTTTGGGTAAGGGAGATTTGATCTAAGGGTAGATCAAATATAATAAAAGTTAAACCCTAATACATGACTTAATGGATTATATTTGATCCTTAAGTAATCATATCACAGTATTCATTACAACAACCCATGAATACCAAGTTATAAATATAACTTAAGCAAAAGGAATGTAACAACTAAATCTTAATCTCATCTACTTATACCATGAGTATCATGGTAATACCTAACCTTAACTCCTTAGTGAGTTTGAGTAGGAAAGAAACCAAGTCAAGATCATTCACCATATATCTTTCTTTCCATATCAATCATTATCATCTCTAATGAACCTTATCTCAATATCTGTTGTTCATCAATGTTGAGTAATCAACTATTGATTCACCAATTCTTAATCTATCAACTCTTGATCATATCATAGAATTCACTTAAAGCCTATAAAGAAAGAAGTAAGAAGAGGTAAATAGTAATGCTAGTATTAGATATCATCTTTAGGATGGGAGTGATTGAAGAAAATCAAATCAATATGGTAACAAAGAAGCTTACATGGATGAACCCTGAAGCAAGTTACCAGGAGTAATCCTATTGGATCAAGTAGGTATAGTCAATGAATTATATCTCTTAATCCAATTGAGATAAACAGAAGATAATTCTAATACAACTGTAATGTTGTATGGATGAAAGCCTTGATTAGCAAACTGGAAACCTAAACCATAAAGGATCAAAGGATTATAATGATCATGCCGTAATCACCAAGATTGAATGCTTATATTATGTATAAGTGACATTGGTGGATAGAACATGATTGAACCTTAGTATAGATATGTTAGTCTAAGATAGCCATAACAAGTCACCATGACATGATATGAAGTTTGAATATAAGATAGTATGACTAAGATGAAGTTAGAGTAGCATGAAGTTATTGAAGTAATAATACTCCTCTTAAAGAATAGTAAGGACTTGAGGTGAAATAGTTTGATGTATACATCTATTGGAGTAATATTAAGGTGGATGATTAGGGAAGAGTATGAATGGAGTTAGAAGTAACTGCTTGTTGGATTGGAGGTTATCAGCAGTAAAGTAGTTGATATAATCAAGTATAGATATGAGAAGATTATGAGAAGCTTTAGTGTCAAGCTCATAGGAATTATAAAAGGATTTAGAAGAATAAAAGGTGGATAAGAATATTTTGTGAAGTAAAGCTCATCATGTTAACACATGATGATGGATAAGAAGAAGAAGTATATCTAGGAAAGGAATTCCTTAATTAGAAGTCCAGGATTGTGAAGTATGGAAGATAGGAATTCTGGATAAAACACTAAACCCTAAATCTTTAACCAAACATAAAATCCATTTCATATAATTGATCTATCATCTTGTTTCCACAATGGTTTATAGGAATATTTCCCTATAGCAAATCACTTAAGCACATCTTTGTCATTTCCAACTATCATGCTCACATATGCTTAGGAACTATCTTAACTAATTCTTCCTCATAAACCATTATAGAAAATAACCTTATTATTTTAAAAAGGTGATAACAATAATGATTACAAACATAAAGACAATATTTTTTACCCATTTATATTTATTCATATTAATAAAATAAATAAGTATGATAAGAACCCTAAACCCTAGGGTAAGTAATTATAATTCACACCCTAACGCTTATGCTAGTTATCACAAAATATAAACCTTGGTATTTATTAGGTTCATGGGAATGATATTAACCATACTAAATCCTTAGGATATCATGCATCAATTAATAATATAGGATTATTGTATAAAGTTTTCCCTCCAAACTATGAGCTAACTAAACTTAAGTTTTATAAACAAATAAGAAACTATCCTAAAATAAATCCATGGTTTATTATGGAAAGAAAATTAAGAATAAAGCCCCTTACCAAATATTAGAATGATCTATATAAACAAACTAAAGAAATATAACATTAATTAATAAAAGATCATAAAATGACTTTAATGCCATTCATTATTTCCGCAACTATTTAACAAATAAATTCTCTAAAAGAAATTTGAAACAAATGTGTAATACACAAATCTGAAAATAAAACAGAAAGAGAAAGGGAAACAGTAAAGAAAAAACTACAACCAGACCGCAACCCATTTCCTCCTCTATCTATCCACCGCGCAGCAGCAACACCTTTCCTCCTCCACTCATTTCGCCATAGCCCAACAGCAGCCCATTCCATCCCAATACCCCTTCGCTCTTTCTATTTGTCGTCGTCTCCGTCGACGGATACGGGAAGCAGCTCGCTGTCGAGCTCCGTCGCGCCGCCGCTCTAGGGGCTCTATAAGAAGGTCACAGTGACGAGGTTTAATCTCGTCAATGCCCATTGTTATGGACTTGGGTTTTGGAGAAGATGGGGATGCTGGAGATCGTAGAACGGTTAACAGACAAGCAACCAGGGGACACGAGATTTACCCAGGTTCAGGCCCCCGGAGGGAAAACCCTACTCCTGCTTGTCTGCTCTTGATTACGGCGGAACCGAAGGTTACAGGGTGCGCAGATTCGATCTGGCGTGGAGGTGTGTGCGAAAGTATGAGTCGAGAGTGTAGGGTTCGCAGCATAGAAAACAAAAAATTTCCTACGATTTGAACTATATACCAAGATCTATCTACTAGATACAAACAACGGGCGGATGTATATCCGTAGAGAACATACCCTTGAAGACCGACAAAGCTTAACGAGTTCAACTTGTGGTTGATGTAGACGATCTCTTGCTGATCTCAAGATCGAGAGGAAGTCCTAGCGCCGCAAATCAGCAGCGCATCCGTGCTCGCACACACGTTCGAGGCACCGAGCAACCTCCGCCTCCTCGCTCCAGCGATGCAGCGGAAGCACAACTCTTTCTTGCCGAATAGCCACCGGGAACATGTATCTCGCTAGTCCGAGACCATGGGGGATAAATTCTAGAGGGGGAGAGAGATCCTTCACGAGGAGGTGTGAGAGACAAGTGAGGAGGGGGGCTCCTTTTATAGGAGGAGGGGGGCACCCAAGGGGGTGGCCGCCGGCCATGGGGGCTGCCCCTCCCCTCCTTCATTCATGTGGGTGGACACTCCACTCACAAAATGCCCTTTAAAATCCCTCCACTCAAAAGTCCACTCAAATTCCCATTAAATTTCCACCAAATTTAATGCAAACTCTCATTAAATAAAACTCTTTTATTTTATTCAGAATTTTGTCAATTACTTTAATGACAAACATTCACAAATAACCCCTTGCTAGAATTCTATTTCACATGCATAACCACTTTATGCAATTTCACCCGAAAACGTGTTTCGGTATCTAGTGAAATAAATTCCTGCTCTTGTTCATTCTTTCGGCATGAAACATTTGCTCCAATTGGATGTCGGTGTCTCTTAAGTGTGTCACCCTATGGTTCGTGAATAATTCGGACATGATCGAGACCCCTCTCGGATCAATAATCAGAAGCGGGATCTGGAGACCCATACTGACTCCCACACATTCAACGATGACTTTCTTGTGATCGTCGGAACCTTTTACGCTAGTATCTTAATCCCTTTGTTTCATGATATATTACATGTCCGAGATTCGATCAACGGTATCTCCATACCTAGTTTGATCTCGTTACCGACATGCACTCTTTTCTCGTTCCTGTGATATAACATTCTAGTGATCAAATCACTTGCTTGCAAGCTAATCAATGTGATATCACCGAGAGGGCCCAGAGTATATCTATCCGTCATCGGGATGAACAAATTCCACTCTCGATCCATGAGCCTCAACATAACACTTTATTAGTTCTGAATCCATCTTTATAATCACCCTGTTACGGTGTGACGTTTGATGTTATCAAGAAACTCTTCCGGTGTTAGTGATTGGCATGATCTCATGGTCTAAGGATTAGGATCACTTCGTAAGTTGTTATAGAAATATAAACTCAATGACTTTGATCGTAATGCTATACTTCGGATGAATGTTCATCACACCATTACACTAATGTTGTGATCCCTTTATTAACAACATCCAATGTCCATGATCAGGAAACCTTGATCATCTTGTTAATCAACGAGCTAGTTTATGAGAGAGGCATAACTAGGAACTTTCTGTTTGTTTATTAAACACACATGTATTAACGTTTCCGTATTAATACAATTATAGCATGCAAAATAAACATCTATCATATACTTGGAATACACATAATAAACACTTTATTATTGCCTCTCAGGGCATATTCCCTTCAGTCTCCCACTTGCACTAGAGACAATAATCTAGTTACATAGTGATAAATCTAACACCCATTGAGTTCTGGTGTTGATCATGTTTTGCTCTAGGGAGAGTTTTAGTCAACGGATCTGCTACATTGAGATCCGTATGTACTTCACAAATCTTTATATCTCCATCCTTGACATGCTCGCGGATGGAGTGAAACCGGCGCTTAATATGCTTGGAATGCTTGTGAGACCTTGGCTCTTTGGCATTGGCAATGGCACCATTGTTGTCACAATAGATCACCATTGGGTCCAACGCGTTTGCCACTACTCCTAGTTCGGATATGAACTCCTTCATCCAAACTGCTTCCTGAGCCGCTTCTGAAGCAGCAACATATTCGGCCTCCGTTGTTGATCCCGCTACCACAGGTTGTTTGGACCTCCTCCAACTAACCGCTCCGCCATTCATGAGAAATACGTATCCGGATTGAGACTTAGAGTCATCCGGATCGGTGTCAAAGCTAGCGTCGACATAACACTTAGCGACGAGCTCTTCTTCACCTCCGTATACAAGAAACATATCCTTAGTTCTTCGTAAGTACTTAAGGATATTCTTGACCGCTATCCACATATAATATCAGAAATGCCACATTGCTCCCACTCACTTTATTGTAAATACAAGCTTCTCCATAAGTTTGGACAAATCCAAACTCTTTGATCACCTCATCAAAGCGGAGATTCCAACTTCGTGATGCTTGCTTCAATCCATAGATGGATCGCTGAAGCTTTCACACCTTGTTAGCATCCTTAGGATCGACAAAACCCTTTGGTTGTATCATATACAACTCTTCTTCAATATTACCATTGAGAAACGCGGTTTTGACATCCATCTGCGATATCTCATAATTGAAATATGCAGCAATTGCTAACATAATCCTAACTGACTTTAGCATCGCTACGGGAGAGAAAGTCTCATCGTAGTCAACTCCTTGAATTTTTCGAAACCCCTTTGCGACAAGTCGAGCTTCATAGACGGTCACATTACCATCAGCATCAGTTTTCCTTTTGAAAATCCATTTGTTCTCCACGGCCTTTCGGTCGTGAGGTAATTCCACCAAGTTCCAAACTTGATTTTCATACATGGATTCCATCTCAGATTTCATGGCTTCTAACCATTTGTTGGAATCCGGGCTCATCATCGCTTCTTCATACGTCGCAGGGTCATCATTTTCATCAACCATGAAATTCATGACAGGATTTCCGTACAGCTCGGGAGTTGCACGCGTCCTGTTTGACCTGCGAGGTTTGGTAGTACTCTCTTTCGGAGTTTCATGATCATTATCATTAGTTCCCTCTTCAACAGGTGGAGCCAACTCCGGAACAACTTCCGGCGCTATGCTACTCGCCATACTTTGAAGAGAAGGTTCCACAACCTCTTCGAGTTCTACCTTCCGACTACTCACACCTTTCGCGAGAAGCTCTTTCTCTAGAAAGGATCCATTCTTGGCAACAAAAACCTTGCCCTCGGATCTGTGATAGAAGGAATACCCAATAGTTTCTTTAGGGTATCCTATGAAGACGCATTTTTCCGCTTTGAGTTCGAGTTTATCCGGTTGAAGTTTCTTCACATAAACATCGCATCCCCAAACTTTAAGAAATGACAGCTTAGGTTTGTTTCCAAACCACAATTCATACGGTGTCTTTTCAACGGATTTAGATGGTGCCCGATTTAAAGTGAATGCAGCAGTTTCTAGTTCATAACCCCAAAATGACAACGGCAAGTCCGTCAGAGACATCATAGATCGAACCATATCTAATAAAGTACAATTACGACGTTCCGACACACCATTTTGATGTGGTGTTCCGGCAGGTGTGAGTTGTGAAACAATTCCACACTCTTTCATGTGAGTGCTAAACTCGTAACTTAGATACTCACCTCCACGGTCGGACCGTAGAAATTTGATCTTTCTATTACGATGATTTTCCACTTCATTCTGAAATTCCTTGAACTTTTCAAAGGTTTCAGACTTGTGTTTCATCAAGTAGATATAACCGTATCTACTCAAATCATCCATGAAAGTAACAAAATAACGATATCCACCTCGCGCCGACACACTCATTGGACCACATACATCAGAATGTATGATTTCCAATAAATCTGTCGCCCGTTCCATTGAACCGGAAAACGGCGTTCTAGTCATCTTGCCCATAAGGCATGGCTCACATGTATCAAATGATTCATAATCAAGTGATTCCAAAAGTCCATCCGAATGGAGCTTCTTCATGCGTTTAACGCCAATATGACCTAGACGGCAGTGCCACATATATGCGGATATATCATCATTAAGTTTAATCCTTTTAGCATCAACATTATGAATATGTGTAACATTATCATCGAGATCTAATAGAAATAAACCATTCATCATCGGTGCATGACCATAAAAGATTTCATTCATATAAATGGAATAACCATTGTTCTCGGATTTAAATGAATAACCACTTCGCATCAAACACGATCCAGATACAATGTTCATGCTCAGTGCAGGCACCAGATAACATTTATTCAAGTTTATAACTAATCCCGACGGTAAGTGGAGAGGCAGCGTTCCGACGGCAATCACATCAATGCTTGATCCATTGCCGACACGCATCTTGACCTCACCCCTTGCTAGCGGTCGCTTGTTCCGCAGCCCCTGATTCGAGTTACAAATATTAGCAACTGAACCGGTATCAAATACCCAGGTGCTACTGCGAGCACTAGTCAAGTACACATCAATAACATGTATATCATATATACCTTTGTTTGCCTTGCCGGCCTTCTTGTCTGCCAGATATTTGGGGCAGTTGCGCTTCCAGTGGCCGGCCCCTTACAATAGTAGCACTCGGAATCAGACTTAGGTCCAACTCGGGGTTTCTTTTCAGGCGCGGCAACAGGCTTGCCGCCCTTACTTCCCTTCCGTTTTCCCTTCTTGTCTTTCTTGAAACCAGTGTTCCTATTGATCATCAACACTTGATGTTCCTTTTTGATCTCCACTTCTGCAGTTTTAAGCATTGACAGAAGCTCGGGGAGAGACTTCTTCATGCCTTGCATATTATAGTTCATCACGAAGCTCTTATAGCTAGGTGGCAGAGACTGCAGAACACGATGGATTCCTAAGTCAATGGGAATCGATATTCCCAAGGACACAAGCTTATCGGCGTAACCCGACATCTTGAGTACATGCTCACTAACGGAGTTGTGCTCTTCCATCATGCAGCTAAAGAACTTTTCTGAAGCGTTGTAGCTCTCTACAGCAGCATGTGTGTCGAAAATCATTTTCAACTCACCCATTGTATCAAATGCATTGCCGTTTTCGAAACGCTTTCGAAGTTTCGGCTCTAGCCCATACAATATGCCGCAATGAACTAAGTTGTGGTCCTCCTGACGAGTCTGATAGACATTCTTCTCCTCGTCAGGGGCATCATCAAAAGGTGGGGGGCCTAACGGCGCTTCTAGCACATATTGCTTTTGTGCAGCAGAGAGGAGAATCCTCAAATTCATGGCCCATTCGGTAAAGTTGCTACCGTTCGTTGCTAGTTTCTCTTTCTCCATGAACACATTGAAATTAAAAGCAGGTGGTGCCATCTAGAATAGAATTTGTAAAGTTTAGACTAAGTGTATGATAGATTGAGTTCAACTAATCTATATTACGAATGAACTCCCACTCAAAAATGACATCCCTCGTGCCTTTTTGGTGATTACATGAACCAAATGCACTACACCAAGTCCGATCATCACGTGAGTCGGTATAGCTTCAAAGGCGAGCATCAAATGGGCATCATATCAACTATATGACTCATGCTTAACCTTTCGGTCCGTGTTCCGAGGCCATGTCTATACATGCTAGGCTCGCCAAGTTAGAACCTTAGTATTCGCGTGTGTAACTGTTTTACACCCGAAATATGGTCGTGGATCCAAGAACACCCGATCATCACGTGATGTCTTGGAGCGACGAAAACATAATCGGTGCATACTAAAGGAAGAACACATTCTTATCTTGATATTTAAATGAGGGAGCATCTTATTATGCTAACAAAGCGCTAAACAAGCAATATAAGATGCTATGAAACATCATATGTTTATTAGTGAAATTATATGGTTCCCGTAGATGATCTCTATCATGTCATCGTGGTATGATCACTATCATACCTATATGTGTAAATCCAAGGTCTATGGATTTTACACGCTATGTGTGTTGTAAGAGTATCATCTCATACTTCTACTTACAACACTACCATATCATAACACTAGCCCAGCAACAATCTAAACTAGACGCCTCTAATTTATCCATTGCAAGTTTTTACATGGCTTAGGGCTTTCGAGATAGAACCGTTCTTACCTACGAACATGAACCACAAGGAGGATAATCAAATTGTTGACAACTCGCTTGCAAAATAGATATTGACTATAGTAGGAGAGACAGACACCCGCTAGCCACTTATGCAAACTAGTTGCATGTCAAGCGTGGAACAGGTCTCATGTGCGAGGACATGTAAAGTTTGTCCGGGCCGCTTCATCCCACTATGCCACCAATATCCAAAATTACAACAAAGGAGCAACAACATGATCATCATCGCCCACATACTCATATGTGTACTACCCGTGTAAAGTATCTACGCATAGATCCGGCTCTGATACCACTATAGGGTTCGCAGCATAGAAAACAAAAAATTTCCTACGATGTGAACTATATACCAAGATCTATCTACTAGATACAAACAACGGGCGGATGTATATCCATAGAGAACATACCCTTGAAGACCGACAAAGCTTAACGAGTTCAACTCGTGGTTGATGTAGACGATCTCTTGCCGATCTCAAGATCGAGAGGAAGTCCTAGCGCCGCAAATCAGCAGCGCATGCATGCTCGCACACACGTTCGAGGCACCGAGCAACCTCCGCCTCCTCGCTCCAGCGATGCAGCGGAAGCACAACTCTTTCTTGCCGAATAGACACCGGGAACATGTATCTCGCTAGTCCGAGACCATGGGGGATAAATTCTAGAGGGGGAGAGAGATCCTTCACGAGGAGGTGTGAGAGACAAATGAGGAGGGAGGCTCCTTTTATAGGAGGAGGGGGGGCACCCAAGGGGGTGGCCGCCGGCCATGGGGGCTGCCCCCTCCCCTCCTTTATTCATGTGGGTGGACACTCCACTCACAAAATGCCCTTTAAAATCCCTCCACTCAAAAGTCCACTCAAATTCCCTTTAAATTTCCACCAAATTTAATGCAAACTCTCATTAAATAAAACTCTTTTATTTTATTCAGAATTTTGTCAATTACTTTAATGACAAACATTCACAAATAACCCCTTGCTAGAATTCTATTTCACATGCATAACCACTTTATGCAATTTCACCCGAAAACCTGTTTCGGTATCTAGTGAAATAAATTCCTGCTCTTGTTCATTCTTTCGGCATGAAACATTTGCTCCAATTGGATGTCGGTGTCTCTTAAGTGTGTCACCCTATGGTTCGTGAATAATTCGGACATGATCGAGACCCCTCTCGGATCAATAATCAGAAGCGGGATCTGGAGACCCATACTGACTCCCACACATTCAACGATGACTTTCTTGTGATCGTCGGAACCTTTTACGCTAGTATCTTAATCCCTTTGTTTCACGATATATTACATGTCCGAAATTCGATCATCGGTATCTCCATACCTAGTTTGATCTCGTTACCGACATGCACTCTTTTCTCGTTCCTATGATATAACATTCTAGTGATCAAATCACTTGCTTGCAAGCTAATCAATGTGATATCACCGAGAGGGCCCAGAGTATATCTATCCGTCATCAGGATGAACAAATTCCACTCTCGATCCATGAGCCTCAACATAACACTTTATTAGTTCTGAATCCATCTTTATAATCACCCTGTTACGGTGTGACGTTTGATGTTATCAAGAAACTCTTTCGGTGTTAGTGATTGACATGATCTCATGGTCTAAGGATTAGGATCACTTCGTAAGTTGTTATAGCAATATAAACTCAATGACTTTGATCGTAATGCTATACTTCGGATGAATGTTCATCACACCATTACACTAATGTTGTGATCCCTTTATTAACAACATCCAATGTCCATGATCAGGAAACCTTGATCATCTTGTTAATCAACGAGCTAGTTTATGAGAGAGGCATAACTAGGAACTTTCTGTTTGTTTATTAAACACACATGTATTAACGTTTCCGTATTAATACAATTATAGCATGCAAAATAAACATCTATCATATACTTGGAATACACATAATAAACACTTTATTATTGCCTCTCAGGGCATATTCCCTTCAGAGAGATCTAGGACGTGCCCTCCTGGCCTTTATATAGACTTAGGCAGGTCCCGGGCATAGTCCTAGTCGGTTACAAGTTCTAGGGTTTTACCCCTTTAAATTTCCTATCTAGGCTAGTCTTGTTCTCCAAGGAAACGAAGGCGTCATGGGCCTTGTCCACCCGAAAATCTTCATGGGCCAGCGTATGTCTGTCGTGGGCCTTCCTTGGGCTGGACCAGGTATGCTGAAGTCATGTACCCGTAGGGTATAACCAAGTCAGTAGCCCCCGAGTGATCAGTCGAATCGTAGATTCGGCTGAGGACTCTTTAATCCTTCGGGTGCAACTAGGTGTTTAACAATATATGTGTGTAGGGATTGTTGATACATGTGCCTGACTCTCCTGACGGATCAGGGTCAGTTAACTGTCTTAGGACGAAACAACATGATCTTCATCAGGTTTGAGTCCCTTAACTTGAACCTGGAACATATGCTGGCGTAATTCGACTCAGGCCACGGAGGACTTATAGGAGCGGAATTCCAGTGTTTTTAATTGATGTACCCAACGCGTCCGTCGGGATTTTTCATCATGCCTTCTGGCATGGATTCATACTAGCAGAGCGTAGTCGTGTACGTTGCCAGGCCATCAGATGATATCTGCAGGTCTTATCTTTGCGTCGCAGATGCAGCATCCGAACATTTGTCACCACGGTGGTGCTTCGGGTGGCCAAGGAGATTGTCGCTCACTCAGCATTTTGTTGGGGCAGAGATGCCAAAAAGTTTTTGCGTGCTGATCCGAAAGATCACAGTCGAAGAATTCATAGGGTGCGCGACCAGCGCTCCCTATGGGAGTAGCCCCCGAGTGTCTGTTCGAGTCATAGACTCGAGCAGAGACTTTAGTGCGAGCATTATTCAGTTGTTAAGTCCGTAGGACTCAAAAAAATTCGGATGTTTAAATCCATCCTCCCTATGGGAGTAGCCCCCGAGTCCGTAGTGGAGTCGTAGACTCGACGTAGGACTCGAAGAAAATACTTTGTCGTTATTCATCTTCTGGGTGAGCGGCCAGTGCTCCTGATAGGAGTAGCCCCCGAGTATTTAGTCGAATCTAAGATTCGTATGAGTACTCTTAGCTGTGGAGCCAAAGAATTGTAGTTGGTGCTAGTATAGCTTTTGATGACATCAGTGCTAACGATCAATGACCTCAAGCGTCTTCTACGCCAGAGATGACTTGACTGGACGAACGTGGGTCCCACTTGCTGACTTTGAATTGACCGGCCACGCGCAGCGTGGAGATAATTACGGTGTCTCCTCGATTTCCGCGCGTAGTGGACGGCGTGGTAACGACGGTTCATTGTGATGTTGACACGTGCACGGTCAGATCTGCCGTTGGCGTTAGGTCTTCTGGATGGACGGTTGCCGTGCGTCGTCTTCGCTGTTATAATCATTGGGGGAAACCGCGGTTTGTTTTCACCGCACCAGTTCTTGTGTTCACTGCCTCCTTGTGCTCGAGCGATTTTTGCTTCGCGCTGGGATTTCCTTCCACATTTCCGTCGTTTTTTCTGCGTTTTCACTGCCGGCGTCGTCGTAGCGCAATGGGGAAACCAAATAAATCTTCATCTGTGGTTGGGACCAGCGCCGCCGGAGTAAAGAAGGGCACCGCCGCTACTCGCGTCACCGATGGTGGCTGGCGGCGATCAGAGACGCGGGAGAGCGATCTCCGCAAGCTTCGTGAGCGGGGCCTAATCCCGCAAGATAGGGAGGCCGTCAAACTCCCCGGCAATGAGGTAATCCCCCGTCCCCCATCTGGGTATCGGGTTATGTTTCTCGCCTTCGTTTTGCGTGGGTTTTCTTTTCCGGTCCACGACTTCCTCCGTGGGCTGCTCTTCTTCTATGGGGTTCAACTTCATCATATGTCTCCCAATTCTCTTCTCCACATTGCGTGTTTTATCACTTTTTGCGAGTGCTGGCTTGGAATTGAGCCGCACTTTGGCCTCTTCCGGAAGCTCTATTCCGTGAAGAGGCAATCTGGTTCGGATGGTGTGTATCCTATTGGGGGTTTCATCATCTCCCTTAGTCCCAATCTGCTCTTCTTTTCCTTTTCCATGTCCGAATCTGTCCAGTACTGGCGGAGGCGATTGTTTTATATCCGCGACTCCGTAGTGCCCGGGCAAGATTTTGGTCTTGTTCCCTTTGACCCCTCCCAAATGATTGAGCGAAAAAGGTCTTGGAAAAACCAAATCTTGGACGGTGAGGTGGCGGAGATAGAGGCCCTTTACCGTCGGGTGGAGGATCTCCAGCTGATTCCGGAGAAGGAGGTGAACGGCGTGGACATCATCTGGACTTTCCTTGAGCGTCGGGTGCAGCCTCTCCAAGCGAGGGCGCACCCGATGTTTCTTTATTCTGGGCGCCGTGATCCGACGAGGGTTTCGGCTGAGAAAATGTCCGAGAGGGATCTTGACAGGGCCCTTCGCGCGCTGCTGAAGTTCAAAGCCGGAGAAGAAATCCCGAGGAAGTCGCTAACTCCTCCATTTTCTTCGACGTTGGTCATACCGCAGGTGTAAATTTGTGCACGTAGTGCTTTTTGTCGGCTGTGTTTTTATTTCCTTTGTTTGCTAACAAAGTTCCTTCTGATTTTGCAGAGCTTCAAAGTGTCGGGCATGGCACCGCCGTTGCCCGAAAGGTATCCGAACCCCGGATAATGAAGTGGTTGATTCCGTTTCCGAGCTACCGTCGGCGCGATCTCCGGCGGAGGATGCCGACGAGTCGAGTGAGGATCATACGCGAAAACGGTCACGGAGCTCCAGCGAGTCTTCGGATGCCTCGACTCCTCCGACTCCCAGAAACCCTCTGGGCCTTGAGTGTCATAGTGACGGTCATGGAGGTTCTTCTTCTCCTATTCCTGCCATTCCTATGCGGGCTGCAGCGCCGCACCCGCCAGCGAAGCGGAAGAAGGAAGAGAAAAAGGAGGAGAAGAAGGAAGAAAAGAAGGAGGAGAAGAGAGCCCGAAGGACTCCTCCTGTCTTTGACCTGAGCTCACTGGGCTCGTAAGTTTCTTGCTATACTATTGTCCTTTTTCCTTCATGATTGTTGTGCTTGTGCTGATTGGTTCGTATGCAGGCATTCCTCCCACGATTCCCCAGTGGTGGTTCGCGGGAGATGATGGGGGAGTCGAAAATTGTGTCTCCTCCTCCTCAGACGGTGGCGACTTCAGGTGGCACGGCTCCGGATCCTCCGTTGCAGGAGGGGCAGGTGGTTGCGCCTCAGAATTTCGCAAGCGGTCCTTCGGAGTCACCATCAGAGCATGTAAGTTTTTCTGCTTCATGTCATGGGGGGAGCCCCCGAGTGTCTCCGTGTGCGAATTTTGTGTTTTACTCCTTTGTGTTGGGCGTAGCCCCCAAGCCCTTTTCTTACTGCTATTTCCTTTTCTTCAGCCTTTTGTGCAGGAGGCCAAGCGGCTGGTGCAGGAGCGCCTGGCGCTGGAGGCGAACCTTCGGCAGCTTCAAGGTATCTATCTTCCTTTTAATGCCTCTCTTATTTATCCTGGTCCTATTTTTTGACACTTGCTTGTCTTGAATGCAGAGTAGCATAACAATTCCCTTCGTGAGGTCGACGCTCTCAAAAAGAGCCTTGGTCAATCGGAGCAAAAGGCCGAAGCCGCCGTTGGCGCGAAAGAACGCCTCGAGATAGAGCTGACTAAGGCAGCCGAAGCGAAGGAGCATCTGCAGCAGGAGGCCGCAGATCGTGAGGAGCAGCTGGCCACCGTTGCGGCTGCTCGTGAAAGAGAGGTGGCGGTGAAGCTCATGGCTGCTGCCAAGGATATTTCGGGTGAGTGCTAGTTTTGTACTTGTTTCTTTTTCTCCGGGTCTTCTTCTGTGCTGCTTTTCTTCTTATTTTTTGTCTCAGATGCCGCAGGCATCGAGTTCGACCGTGGTGCTCTGGAGCACGGGAGTGCTCTAGATGATGCCACTGTGGCGGTCGAAGACCGCTGCAGCACCGTCGTCAGCTCCCTTGCCAAGGCGAAAGAGGTCCTTGGTCGCTTCTACAAGGAGCTTGTCCCGAAGGGCGCAACCCTTGATGATGTGGATGCTCTGGCGGAGGCTCTGTCAGCCGAAGCGCCTGCGGCGTACAAGCGCAAGCAGAAGGGCATCGGCGCATCCGTCGAGCTGGCGATGGCCTTGGCGGCTGGAGCGGAGCTGGATCTGCCCCAGATCACCTCTCGGATGCCGACGACTGCAGATGTTTCCGAGGTAGCCTTTGCTGCCTATTTTGCTCGCTGCAAGAGATATGGGCCCAAGCTCATTGATTTGTTGTCTGAGTATGTACTGCGGCAGCAGGGCGGGGCCAAAGCTAGGCAGTCTGGCTCCGAGGCGACTCAGGGTCCCGCATCTTAGGCGTAGTAGACGTAGGGTAGTTTGTAGTCAACTTTTGTTGTAAATATCTTGAATAACACCATCCTTGTGCCACGTAGTGGCCTTATATATTTAATGAATTCCTCTGAGTTGTGTTCTATCCTTGGCTGAATGTCTGTGTTCCTTTCTTTTGCTGCTGCTCTAGGTTCCTTCGGGTGCTGACCCTGTTGACGCCCCATCCGCAATGCCGTTGCGTCTATCTTTGGATGATTCCTCGCAGCTCACTTTCCTTCGGGATCGTGTGCGTAGTCTGGAAAGGGAGTTGCTCGGGTTACGCGGTCATGCCGATGTTTGGAAGTCCAAGGCGGATCGTGGTGCAGCCAGAGAGGAGTACTTGATGGTGGAGCTGGTTCGGCTGTCTGAGCAGCTGCAATGTAAGTTGTTCTTTGGTTCGAGCTGTAGGTCAGTTCTTCGGATGATCCTGCAGGCCTTACTCTTGTTTTGTGTGATTGTCGCAGGTGCGAATCTTGCTCCGAGGGAAGAAAAGGAGCGTGTCGCTGTTCGGGTCAATTGCTTGACTCAACAGGACATGGAGGCCGGCGGCTTCTTCTGGATGGATCGCGATCGTGCCATGGCTCTGGCGACGGTGCAAGATCGTGTTCATCAAGTTTCGCGGGTGCTCCGTCAAGTGCATACATCGCTTTCCTCGGTGCTGCACGTCATGTTTCCTTTGGATGCCGTACCGACGACCCTTGCGGGTCTTCTGTCGAAGTTTCAGAACGTGAGTAATGTCAAGGAGTTGGTGCGGCAACAGCTCGTCGCAGGAGTGAAGGCTGCATTGTCTCTTGTGAGGCTGCACCGGCCTGACGTGGATTTGGCTGCTGTGGCCGCTGGGCCACCTCTTCGCGCTGATGGCGGTGAGTGGGACATGCGTCCGCATTACGCAGCTGTAAGGCAGTATGCCGAACAGGCCGTAGATTTGTTTGAGCAGCGTGCCCAGGTTATTCTTCAACATAGGTAGTACCTGTAAAAAGAGAGAGATGTAAAATTTGTATATTTCGGTTGGGCGTGTTGTGCCCTTTTTTGTAAAGGTTTGTTTGTTTATGAGCACGCAGTGCTTTGATTGAGTACGTGTCCTTTTCGTTTGCCTGACGTTGTTAGCTACTCGGGTGTACACGTTTGGTCCTCAGTCGATGAAATCGTGAGGTGGGGGGAGCCCCCGAGTGCGTTTGTAGCATGTAGTAAAGTTACGAAAGAGCGAACTGAAGTTTTGGGGCGAGACACTTAGCTTTATTTATATCGTAATGGAGGAGGTACATTGTTCGGCTGAATAGCCTTGGCTGAAAGCCTTATTAAGAGTAAAAGGGGTTAGGTTGCTACGGATAGAATCGTCGCAGGTGCGAGATATTCCATGGGTTGGAGTATGCGACTCCAGACTCCACATGCTTGAGGCGATAGGCTCCACCTGGGATGACTTCGGTGATGACGTAGGGTCCTTCCCATGGTGACTCGAATTTATTCGGTCGCTTTTGCTTGAGTCGCAAGACGAGGTCTCCTTCGACGAAGGACCTTGGGCGCAGCCGGCGGCTGTGGTAGTTGCGGAGACTCTGCTGGTACACCGCTGATCGAGCTGCTGCTATGTCCCGTGCTTCGTCGAGTGTGTCGACAGCGTCTTCAAGTGCAATCGTGGATTCGGCTTTGCTGTAAGCGATGACCCGTGGGGCCTGGTGGCGTACTTCGGCTGGTAGCATGGCTTCGGCTCCGTGTACCATGAAGAACGGTGTGTAGCCGGTGGAGCTGTTTGGCGTAGTCCGTAAGCTCCACAGGACGGATGGTAGCTCTTTCGTCCAGTTTCCAGCTTTTTGTTCGAGTGAGCTCATGAGGCGCTTCTTGATGCCGGCGCCGATTAGGCCGTTGGCCTTTTCCACTTGCCCGTTCGTTTGCGGGTGTGCCACTGAGGCGTACGTGATGTTGATCCCAAGGCCTTCGCAGAAGTCCTGGAATTCTTCGGAGATGAAGTTCGATCCGTTGTCGGTGATGATGCTGTGTAGTACGCCGAACCTGTAGACAATGGACTCGAAGAACTTGACGACAGTTTTGCCTTTCTGGTTGGTGACCGGCATGGGCTCGATCCACTTTGTGAATTTGTCGACTGCAACCAGGAGGAAGACGTGTCCCCCTTTCGAGGATTTTGGCAGTTTGCCGATCATGTCGAGGCCCCATTGAGCAAAAGGCCAAGCTATAGGTATGGGTCTGAGCTAGGACCCAGGTGCGTGCGGTTTGTCGGCAAACCGTTGGCATCCGTTGCATCTTCGGACGATGTCCTTTGCGTCGCTCATGGCCGTTGGCCAGTAGAATCCTGCTCGTAGAGCTTTGGCGACAAGGGAGCGGTTGCCTGCGTGGTGGCCGCAGATGCCCTCATGGATGTCACGGAGTATGGCTTTGCCGTCGTCGATGGTGACGCACTGTTGTAGTACACCCATGATGCTGCGCTTGTACAGCTCGCCGTTTATGATGGTGAAGGCTTTTGACCGACGAGATATGCGCCGGGCATCTGTCGGACTGTCAGGCAGTTCTTCCTTTATCAAGAACTGGAGGTATGGTCGCGTCCAACTTTCTTCGACTGCCATGACCTGCATTAGGTTGACCATGGCTACCTATGTGTCCGGCTTTTCGGGTCCTTCGTGTCCTTCGGGTAGCGTAGCTCCCGAGTGTTCTGCTTCTTCGGGTGATCCCTTGGGGAACTTTCGCTTGATGGATGGCACGCAGATCTGTTCGAGGAACACTCCTGGTGACACCTTTGCGCAAGTGGAGCCGATGTTGGTGAGTCTATCGGCTTCCTCGTTGCTCTCTCTTCCAACGTGCCGAAGTTCGCAGCCGTCGAATTCGCCTTCGATTGCGTTGTAGAGCGCACGGTACGCGATCATGTTTTCGGCGTGTGCGTCGCACTCATTCATCGTCTGCTGGACGACGAGGTTGGAGTCACCGTAGATGACCAGGCGCGTTGCACCGCATATCTTTGCCATCCTCATGCCATGGATGAGGGCTTCGTATTCGGCCTCGTTGTTGGAGGCTCTGAATTTCATCCGAAGAACGTACTTCATCTTGTCGCCTTGCGGGGAGGTCAGTATGACCCCTGCCCCTGCTCCGGCTTCGCGCTTGGAGCCGTCGAAGTGCATTGTCCATGACTGCGACGTGTCTGGGGTGTCTGGCAGCTGCAGCTCCATCCAATGTACCAGGAAGTCCGGAAGGACTTGAGATTTGATTGCGTGTCGCTTCTCGTAGACGATGTCCAAGGGTGAAAGTTCTATGCCCCACAGGGCCACCCGTCCTGTGGCCTCTGGATTATTCAGGATGCTGTTCAGGGGTGCCTCGTTGACGACCATCACTTGGTGCTCCTGGAAGTAATGGCTCAGCCGTCGAGCCGTCATGAACACATCGTAGGCTAGCTTCTGGTAGTGAGGGTACCTCTGCTTTGTTGGTGTCAGTACCTCGCTGAGGTAGTAAATTGGGTGCTGGACCCCGTGGGTCTTGCCTTCTTCGGGTCGTTCGACCACGAGTACGGTGCTGACCACCTGGTGTGTGGCTGCTATGTACAGCAGCAGGGGCTCGCGCTCCTTTGGCGTGACCAAAACGGGCGAGGTGGAGAGGAGCCGCTTGAGGCTTTCGAATGCGTCGTTGGCTTTTGGTGTCCACTCGAACTTGTCTGCCTTGCGCAGCAGCTGGTAGAATGGTAGGGCCTTCTCGCCCATGCGGCTGATGAACCTGCTTAGAGCCGCTACTCGTCCTACGAGCTGCTGGACGCCCTTGAGGTTTTTCGGCTTCTCCATCGTCATGATGGCTCTGATTTTCTTTGGGTTCGCCTCGATCCCTCGTTGAGAGATGAAGTATCTGAGCAGCTGGCCCGATGGGACGCCGAAGGCGCACTTTTCTGGATTGAGCTTGATCCTGTAGCGATCAAGATTGTCGAACGTCTCGCGGAGATCGTCGATAAGTGTCTTTGCCTCCTTAGTTTTTATTACTATGTCGTCGACATAGACTTGGACATTGCGACCGATCTGGTCCTTGAGGCAGGCCTGCATGCATCGCTGGTACGTGGCACCTGCGTTCTTTAGCCCGAAGGGCATTGTGTTGTAACAGAATACTCCGAACGGTGTGATAAACGTCGTTTTCTCCTGATCTTCGACCTTGAGCCGAATCTGGTTATAGCCTGAGTAGGCGTCGAGGAAGGAGAGTTTCTCGCAACCTACAGTCGAATTGATGATCTGGTCGATCCGTGGAAGAGGGAAGTGGTCCTTTGGCAATGTTTAGTGACGTGAAGTCCACGCACATCCGCAGGATGTCCGTGTCCTTCTTTGGGACCATCACCGTGTTTGCAAGCCACTCGCTTTCTTTGATTTCCCTGATGAAGTCTGCAGCGAGTAGTCTATTGATTTCCTTGCCGATAGCCTCGGCTCGTGGCTCCGACAGTCTTCGGATGGACTGCTTGACTGGCTTGGTGTCTGGAAAGACATTGAGTGCGTGCTCGGCGAATTCCCTGGGAACTCCTGGCATGTCCGCAGGACACCAGGCAAAGATTTCCCAGCGCTCACGGAGGAATTCGACGAGCGCGCCTTCCTATGCGGTGCTGAGGTCGATGGCGATCAAGGCCGTCTTGGAGGCGTCCGTCAGATGGACTTGTAGTTTCTTGGTGTTGACGGTGGAGTCGAAGGACATGTTAGGTGCATTCTGCCTTGTGACTGGGGGTACCCCATTGTTCGTCACCTTGCGGAGCCTTACAAGCTCGTCTTGCATGCCGAAAGACTGGGAGATTTTGTTGAAATCCCTGTCGCATTGGTCCGATCGGGTGAAGCTCCCGTGGACTGTGATGACGCCCCTTGGTCCTGGCATCTTGAGTAGTAGGTATGCGTAGTGTGGGACGGCCAGGAATCGTGCGAATGCTACACGCCCCAGGATGGCGTGGTATTGCGACGGCCAGTCCACCACTTCGAATTCGAGTCGCTCCTGCCGAAAGTTGTCCGGCTTCCCGAAGATGACGTCGAGCCCTATTTTGCCCAGGGGGAATATGCCCTTTCCTAGGACAATGCCGTGGAACGTTGTGTCTGATTGTTCCAGGCTGCATTGCGGGATCCGCATAGCTGCTAGAGTGCTTGCGAACATTATATTGATGCCGCTGCCGCCGTCCATGAAGACGCGACTCATCTGGAAGCCTCCGATCTGCGCCTCCAGCACCAGGGCCGCGCGAGTGAATGTGATGCAGGACTCCGATCCGCTGAGGTACTCAGGGATTGCAGGCGGAGTTGCCACGGCCAAGTTGATTTGTCGGGTGATTTTCTTCTGCACCCTGTTTGTGGGGCGTCCCTTCTGGATCATATTTAGTGCTCCCTTTGGTGGGGGGTACCCGACCCCGGCGTTGTTTTGCGCTGGTGCGACTGGTTGGTTTGGGCCTCCAATAGGTGGCGGTGGAGGAGCTTCGTGTGCTATTTCTCCTGGCGCGGGTGCGTTTCCGAACACAGGGGTTGGGGCTTGTTGCCTCATCTGCACCATGCTTTCGCTGAGTTTCTAGAACTCGCGGCAGTCCTTGAGCATGTGGCTGGCTTTATTTTTGCCATCTTGTTTGTCGATGTAGAAGTGGATGGTGCATGGACCTGAAAGTTTGTCAAATGCTGAGGGTCCGCTGTCGCGGTCACGGCGTTGCCATGACGGTGCTGGTCGTCCGCTGTCGCGGAAATTTCCTCCGCGGTATCCTCCGCGGTTGCGGCTGTTGTCGTTGCGGCAGTCGGCGTAGCCAGCCGCGACCATGTCGGGTCCGTTGCGGTCCTCGTAGACACGCAATCTCCTCTTGCTGCGGCGTTCTCGCCTTCGGCCGTAGTCATCCTCTTCATATGATTGCGCTCGCTGAATGCAATCTTCGCCATTCGCCCAACTGTTGGCAATTTCCATGAGGTGGTCGAGTGTCTTGGGCTTGACGCGCCCAAGTTCCTCCGTGAAATCTTGGCGTTTGACGCCGTCTCTGAAGGCGTCGATGGCCATCTCCTCGGAGATATGTGCTGCGAAGTTTTGGGTGGTAGACCAGCGTAATATGTACGAGCGAATAGACTCCCCCGTTCTCTGAGTACAAGCTCGCAACTCTTCGATTGGGGCGGGTCTCTTGCTGGTGCCTTTGAAATTTCGGATGAAGCTGTAAGCTAGCTCCTCCCAACTTCGGATGGATCCTGATGATAGGCTGCTGAGCCAGACCCGCGTCGCGCCTGTCAACTGCAGCTGGAGGAATTGCATGGCGGTTTCTTTGTTACCGCTGTGCAGCTTGACGGATGACAGATGGTCGCTGAGCCAAGATTTTGGATCTTGCGTGTCGTTGAACTTCGGGGTATCCGAAGGAAGCTTGAAATTGCGTGGCATCTGTGTTCGCCGAACAGATCTGCTGAAGCATCGAGCTCCGCAGAGTTCTCCTTCGTCTTCATCCATCTCGGACTCGGACGAGCATGCGTGTTTGGCTCGCGCTTTGTCGATTTTACGCTGTGTAAGCGCGTCTCTAGCGTCGTAGTCGCGTTTATGGCGATGCGAGCTCTTCTTCCTTTGAGGAAGGTCGTGCTCCTCCTCCTCTTCGGATGAAGGGGTGGGGCTCCGGTCGCGCCTGACCGGAGCTTTCTTCTTCGGCTCCGCAGGAGCGTCTTTGTGGAGCGCAGCTCCGACGAGTCCGAGTCCGGTGAGTGCAGACTTATGCATGGCTCTTTTCGGGTCCCCTTCCGGAGGTTGGTGGGCCGCGAGATACGCGGTGGCTGCCATGATCGCAGCTTGTGGTGTCTTCGGGATGATGTTGTCGTCGGCATCCATATCCATGAACGATGTGTGGAGAGTTCGGGTCACATCACGGCGTTCCTTGGGATCCATGTTCTCCACCCGTGAGCGGTGCTTGTTTCCCTGGTTTCCGTTCGTGCTAGAGCCGGGTGCCATGGCGGAGAGCGCAGCTCGTCGCGCGCTGGACTCAGAGGCTGCTTGCTTGCGTTTGTCGAGCGTCTCCTGCATCTTGACTTGGTTCTTGTGCTCCTCGATGAGGAGGTAGTGGTACGCCATCAGTAGGTCACGTGGGGAGTCCACAGGTAGGACTATGTTGCCTGCGACGGCATGGCGTGCCTGGACCCATCCTTATTTGCTAAGTTGGATGACGTGGTCGTTGTTTTCCCCTTCAGGTGAGGGGGACTGGCTTCTTCTGCTCCCGCCGTTTTCGCCGTTTCTATCCTGCGGGTTGGGGTTCGTGTTGGGCGGCGGGTTAGGCGTTTGCTGCTCCTGGATGACTGCGGCGCATTGGTAGCACTCGTAGATCGGTTCGCTGGTGCCGCAGCTTTCGGATCCAGAACCGTAGGTCCCTTCATCCGAAGGCGGATCGCACAGATCGGAGTTGCAGCTGCTGCTGTCGTAGAACTCATCTGCCGATGGAGATGTGCGTAGCACGGGATGTGGAGCCCACGAGGCGGGCCTGATTAATGGCACGGGCACCCGATCAGGAAGGCGGAGGGTGCCAGTTTGTCCCACCTGGAAGCAGAAGCTCCTGAACAAAATTTCGAGTCCGTCGCCTACGGGCTCGAAATCCTTCATGGTGGCCGGCGAGTGGGCGATGAAGTCGAAAGTGCCAAAGAGGAGGTGATTCTCCGTCGCCGCGGAGTTGTAGATCGATCGGGTCGGGACCGTCATGATCGCACAATCAGCAGCCCCGATTCCCACAGACGGCGCCAATTGACGAGGTTTAATCTCGTCAATGCCCATTGTTATGGACTTGGGTTTTGGAGAAGATGGGGATGCTGGAGATCGTGGAACGGTTAACAGACAAGCAACCAGGGGACACGAGATTTACCCAGGTTCAGGCCCCCGGAGGGAAAACCCTACTCCTGCTTGTCTGCTCTTGATTACGGCGGAACCGAAGTTTACAGGGTGCGCAGATTCGATCTGGCGTGGAGGTGTGTGCGAAAGTATGAGTCGAGAGATCTAGGACGTGCCCTCCTGGCCTTTATATAGACTTAGGGAGGTCCCGGGCATAGTCCTAGTCGGTTACAAGTTCTATGGTTTTACCCCTTTAAATTTCCTATCTAGGCTAGTCTTGTTCTCCAAGGAAACGAAGGCGTCATGGGCCTTGGCCACCCGAAAATCTTCATGGGCCAGCGTATGTCTGTTGTGGGCCTTCCTTGGGCTGGACCAGGTATGCTGAAGTCATGTACCCGTAGGGTATAACCATGTCACACAGCGTCGCGTGGAGAAACCCTGCATGCCACTCCTTCCTCTATCCCTTTCTTCCTCTCAAATTTCTTGCGGCAACCAAAACCCTAGCCACCGCCATCGTTAGTAGAGTTTGTCCCGGAGTCCATGGGGTGGTCGAGGAGACGCGCCAGCATGCGTAGCTCATCTGTGAGGAACGCAGCATCAAGGGGAGCTCGAGGGTGATCGAATTTTGCCGTTCCCTTTCATCGTCCTTCATCGGAATTCTCGTCGGAGGGTCCGCATCCGATCACACCAGGCCTCAATAATCATCGTACGAGAATCAGGGTAAGCTCCTGGTTCGAAAGAACCCTCTCCTGGCCCTCCTCGTCCTCTGTACCGACCTGTCACCGAGCGCCGACATTCTTGTTCCGTTGTCATCATCGCCGGTGAGGTTATGGACCGCCCTAGAACTCTGCGCCGTCGTTTTTAGGTAGCCTAGGAATAGGAGCTTCCGAATCGTGCAAGAACTCATCGCCGCATGCATCGTAGCGCCGCCACCGTAGGGTCGCCGGCATCGGTTGAACACCACCGTGCATAAGCCAGTCAAACCCTGGTGGGCCCTGCCTCACTGAGGTGGCGTGTGACGTGGCCTATGGCCCATCTGTCTGTCTTTGTGGCTAGAATAGCTAGAAGTGTAAAAAGGAATTACTCGTCCATGCCAGCGTGGCACACCAACGTGGCCCTAAGCCCCACTGGTCAGTGACTTGGGTAGGTTTAGTCTAGGTGTAAAAAGTTATGTGTCTATTTAGTAAATTGGTAAAACCATATTAATTCAAATATAAATATTTCCTGAAATTTAATACAGTAATTAAATCTTGTTTAATTAATAACTTTTGATTTAGAATTCAGAAAAATACATGTAATATATTAAAAAAATTAGAAAAATAAAATCTATAACTTAAAAATATTATCAAACATTATTATGTTAACAATTTAAATAATTATTATTTAATAAAGATTTTATAAGTTTTAATACTTTGATAAATCATATTTTAATATTAGTAAATGTTAAAAATATAAATAAAAAACCAAAAATCTTAGAAAAATAAGAACTAAAATTTAAAACTATAATCATGCATTATTATTTCACTTAATTAAATATTTAATATTTATTTAGTGTTTATAAAGTATTAAACATTGTAAAATCATATCTTATTATTTATAAATCATAAAAATAAATGTAATATACCAAAATAATCACAAAAATAATACCTACATATTAAAAATATAATATCCTACTTTTGACTTAAATAAAAATTTAAACACTTTAATAACTTGAATTTAAAGCTATTTTCTTAATTAATAATTCATATAAAGGTAAATAAAATTTGCTAATAATTCTAAAAATTAGTCAATTGAGTCTAATAAATAGTAATAGCCTTAAATATTGATAGTGTGAGGCCAAAATGGTTTAACAAACTTTAAATACAATTTAATTGAATTCTCCTTCAACCATAAGTGTAGATTATTTTATAAAAGGATCCTTAACCATCTAAAACCTCCAAAAATAATTTGTAGAGAAATAAAACATATTCATTTATTTCAACTACAAGTTTTAAACAAACCAAAACACTATTTTGAATACATAAGTAGTTAAGTAATATTACTTCCTTGTGTACACACTATAACCATTCATTTATAGATAGGAAAATGATTCTATTCCATTATAAGGTTAGGAAACCACTATACCAACTAGAGGTAATGCCATTCTTAAGTAACCTTAAGAAAACATTATAAAGAGAACAAGGTACAAATAACATAAGCAATATACCTTAAGTTCATCTATGTTTTTTTAAGTTAACTTTAGTCTGCAAAGCTTTAAGTATAATACTAAAGACCTTATTATGTGTTTTATAGTTAACTTTGGTCTGTTATAATTAAGTTATAAAGCATCTTAATACCAAACTAACCAATCTAAAAACCTAGATAGATAAGTCTCAAATACTACTAATATCATTATTCAAATAAAGTAATTCTTTCTTACTTAAGGACTATAACTAAAAAGAACACCTAATAAGGTTAACTTAAAATTTAAATACTTTCCCTTAGCTAAGTAAGATTCTATTCAAAAGTTATTCATTTAAGGAACATTATAAAGCAAGACATAAGCATTTTTATGAAAGCTCTAAATGATGAACAAATCTTATATACATAGTCTACAAATACATTTCCCACTTGAGTATTCCATTATTGTGTGTGATGTATTATACTTACATGTTTTTTCACACACACTCACAAGCCTTAATAAGAAGCACATGTGTGAAACTTAATCTAAAAGGGCAACACATTCCCAGGAAACCCTTTCTAGTATCCAAACCCTAGAACAACGTTACCCCCGGGATTCGAGTTTATCAACTTGCATTACATTACTTATGCATAAGAGCATTTTGCTTCTTTAAAAATTAGTCCTTACCGGACCAATGATGCTGATTTCAGATATTGGATCTTTTATATTGTCTCGAAGACCGTGAGTGCATAATCTTGCAATCACAAAAGGCAAGTTCACACTTGCTCATGTCCTTTGGTTATTTTCTGTAAAGTATTTTACAAATACAATGTGGACATCACCTGCATTTGAAAAAGGTCCGAAAACACTATTTTTATAATAATGTGATTATAGGTTATTACCATGAGGTAATAACTTACTATAAAAGTTCTGGTGGTAAAGAAACATAATATCTAGGACTTAACAACCAATGTCGCCAGTGATTCTTGTGCCGTATATTACGCGTTAACCATGAGATTTGGAATGGGACAGAGAAATCAGCTGTATCCTTTTCCTCTCGTATGGAGGCAAGATGACCTTAATGTGACGTTGTGATTCCTTGTGCGGATCCAACATATGGGTGGGAACCCTTACGCCCCACACTTTTGGTGTCTAGATTATCTATGGATGGTGCTTAGTTGATGGACCATTTAATATGGAACTTGCGAGGGCAGCAACAGGTCATAGAGTCTTCGGGAACTCATCATGGTTATAGCCTTCCCGAAAGGGAACTAACGAAGGTGAGCCGGCACCGAAGGATCATGCAGACATATGAGGTCACGGAGAGGGCAGTGATTGGCTTGGATCTTAGTCTGGGCCTCACACCAAGGAAGTGTGAACGAACCTGCAATTCGGATGTGCAACAAAGCTAAGATCTCTCATGGGTAAGTAACGCACCTCTGCAAAGTCTAAGAACTGTAACTTGTTACTCCCTATTCCAGGAAGGAGCCACGAATGCGGCGGTAAAGGAACTCCATGAAAGTTCTGGTAAACCCGTAAAGGCTGACGGACATAGCTTTTCAGAATAAAAGCAACCTTTGAAGAAATGTTTACGAAAACCTGCATTGCCTACGAACTACGGTCTGTGGCTGTAGAGATAGTGCATCAAACACTCCTTTTCTAGTGAACTTATTGAGTACGCTCGTACTCAAAGTATCTTCTTAACCCTTGCTACGTTCTAAAGCTAGTACAGACGACGTCTACGTCAAGTCATGCTCTAGGAATCATCATCAAAGGCTAAAGCTCTTCAATGAAGTCAAGAAAGTCAACAAATACATCAACTCAAGTGAATATGAAGTTACTGAGTAGCTAGGAATATAATCCCTAGCCATAGAACCTAATTCTGTAGTGTATTGCAATAGCAGCAATGCCAGACCATTAGTTAAAATACTAGTCTTAATAGTATGATAGTTTTTGAGTTGTTTATTTCTGATTCTTATTTGTAAGAAGTTTCTTTCTCTCTCTTTAACCTAGAGTGTTCTCTGGATCTTGTGTAAAGAGTTGAGTTGTAACCTATAGTCATGTCTTGGACCTGCTGTGTTTCTGTTGTACCACTTTGAGGGATGTAATACTAGTGAACGGTGTTTCATTGGTGTTATGTCCACGACTATAGTGTACTACATCATGCAGTGGTATGCTGGGTCACCGCATGTAGGTTGGGCAAACAGATTCAGCTACCCTATCCTACTAGCGCGTCTGTATCTCAGCGACCTTTTGATTTAGTTCATTCCGATGTTTGGGGTCCGGCTCCTTTCGCTTCGAAAGGGGGCCATCGCTACTATATTTTATTCATAGATGATTTTTCTCGGTACACTTGGTTGTATTTTATGCGCTCTTGCAGTGAATGCTCTCCATATATCAGCGTTTTGTGGCCATGGTCCGTACTCAATATTCTACACCCATTCGTGTGTTTCGTGCTGACTCTGCTAGTGAGTATATCTTCCAGATGTTGCGAGGTGTTCTTGCTGAGCAGGGTTTCCTCGCTTAGTTCTCCTGTCCCGGCACGCATGCCCAGAATGGCGTTGCTGAGTGCAAGCATCTCCATCTTCTTGAGATCACTCATGCCATGATAATTGCTTCTTCCCTTCCGCCGCATTTCTGGGTTGAGGCTGTCGCTACGTCAGCTTACCTCATCAATATTCAGCCTTCTGCTGCTCTGCAGGGTGGTATCCCTCTTGAGCGCCTATCTGGTCATTCTCCAGACTACTCCATGCTTCACTTCTTTGGTTGTGTTTGCTATGTTCTCCTTGCCCCCCGCGAACGCACCAAACTGATCGCTCAGTCTGTTGAGTGTGTCTTCATTGGATACAGTGATGAGAATAAGGGCTATCGCTGTTGGGACCCCGTTGGTCATCGGATGCGTATCTCTCACGACGTTACTTTTGATGAGACGCGCCATTTCTATCCTCGTCCCACCGCTGGTACCTACCCGGTGGAAGATATCTCTTTTTCTTATTTTTCCTGACACGCCTCCTTCTACTCCTATTGTGTCTTCTTTAGGACCCACTCTCCCTGATGTCTCTTCTTCGACACCATCCTCCTCTGGTCCGTCTAGTTCTCCTCGTTCTCCGGAGCCTTCCTCTGCTATTCCTTCTTCTTCATCATCGTCTCATGAGTAGTCTTCCTCTGATGTGCTTCCCTCTACTCGTCATGTTTGTCAGCATCGTGCCCCCAACCGTTACTCTCCTAGTCAGTATGGTCTTTCTGTTGCCTCCGAGCCGACTTCTTATCGGGATGCTGAGCATCATCCTGAATGGCAGCTGGCCATGGCTGAGGAGATTGCTGCGCTTGAGTGCACTAGCACCTGGGATCTTGTTTCTCTCCCTCCCGGTGTTCGTCCTATCACGTGTAAGTGGGTCTATAAAATTAAGACCCGCTCTGATGGATCTCTTGAGCGCTACAAAGCGCGTCTTGTGGCTCGTGGTTTTCAGCAGGAGCACGGTCATGACTATGATGAGACCTTTGCACCTGTGGCTCATATGACCACTGTGCGTACTCTCCTTGTTGTCTCTTCTGTTCTTCACTGGTCTGTGTCCCAGCTTGATGTTCAGAACACATTCCTCAATGGCGAGTTGAGCGAGGAGGTTTATATGCAGCCTCCTCCTGGGTATTCTGTTCCTACTAGGATGGTTTGTCATCTTCGGCGTTCTCTTTATGGCCTGAAACAGGCCCTCGTGCCTGGTTTGAGCGCTTTGCCTCTATGGTGACTGATGTTGGTTTCTCTCCTAGTGCTCATGATCCAGAGCTGTTTGTTCACACTTCTCCTCGTGGACGCACTCTTCTTCTTCTTCTTATTCTTCTTCTTCTTCTCTATGTTGATGATATGATTATTACTGGTGATGATCCTGAGTATATCGCATTTGTTAAGGCTCGTCTTCGTGATCAGTTTCTTATGACTGATCTTGGTCCTCTTCGATATTTTCTTGGGATTGAGGTTTCCTCTGATGGCTTTTTCATCTCTCAGGAAAAGTATATCCAGGATCTTCTTACTCGTGCTGCTCTTGGGGATGAGCGCACTGTTGATACCCCTATGCAGCTTAATATCAAGCTTCGTCCTACTGATGGTGATCCTTTTCCTGATTCGACGCGTTATTGCCATCTTGTTGGGAGTCTTGTTTATCTTGTTGTCACTCGTCCTGACATATCTTATCCTGTTCATATTCTGATTCAGTTTGTTTTCGCTCCTACCACTGTTCACTATAGTCATCTTCTCCGTATTCTTTGTTATCTTCGTGGGACAATCACTCGTCGCCTTTTCTTTCCTCGTTCCATCTCCCTTCAGCTCCAGTGTTATTCACATGCTACATGGGCGAGTTATCCTACAGATCGCCGTTCACTTTTTGCTTACTGTGTTTCTTGGTGGTGCGCTCATTGCTTGGAAGACGAAGAAACAGACAACGGTTTCCCGTTCGAGTGTTGAGGCTGAGTTGCGTGTTATGACCTTGTTGACTGCTGAGGTGACCTGGTTACGGTGGTTGCTTGCGGATTTTGGGATCTCTATACCACACCCACTCTGGTTTTGTCTGACAGTACAGGTGCTATTAGTATTGCACGTGATCCGGTCAAGCATGAGCTTACCAAACATATTGGTGTTGATGATTTCTATACACGTGCTCAGGTGCAGGCTCAGATTGTTGCGCTTTAGTATGTGCCTTTAGAGTTACAGTTGGCGTATTTCTTTACGAAGGCACAGACCATTGCGCAACATACTTTCTTTCTCTCCAAACTCAGTGTTGTCAAGCCACCATGAGTTTGAGGGGGGGGGGGGTGTTAGATGTATATTTGTATATCGTATGTCCCCATTTGTTAGGGGGTTTTCCTGCATATTTCCACCTATACATGTACTATATATTGTGGCCTTTGGCCCCTGAGGAATACAGGTTGCTTATTTATCGCAGTTACTACCTTTATAGTGGAAAATAACATATGTATGATGTCATGCAAAGGCTTATTTATTGCAATAAGACTCATTTTAAGTGTGATGTTATGGTAACATAGCTAGTTACCACAAGCCTCTCTTTTATCATTTAATTGCATGACATGTCATCTAAATGCTTAGTTGGCAATACATGTAGGACTATGTTACTACTCAAGTTACTCCTACTATTGACTAGCCTTAGAAGAAGATGCGGTGGTTTAGTCTTAATTCATGAGATAATTAAAACCGGAATACAAGGGTGCTAACTAGTTTGGCATGCATGAGGCTAGTCCAAGTGCTAGTATCATAAGGTGTATCATGCATGCCAACTTGGCAAAAATCTGATGCCGCGCCATAATTAATGAAGAGAGAGGTGGTTAGTGTATCATAGGTAGATACTGTATCATAGCACGTAAAGTTAGAAATCATAATGGCAAGTAAATCTTGTACACACATTTTACATAGAGATTCTACAAATCAATAAATATACTACTACTATGATACTACTATATGATACAATGCACTAGAGACATAATATCATATAGCTGTATCATATGCATGGTACTAGTAGTATGATACTACCACTAGGACCAGCCTGATCTCTTTATTATTTTCTGTAACTACCTCGGTGAATTACGCTCCTAGCTACAAGCCTGGATGAGCGGTAGTGGTTGAAATAGTATGGTGGGGCCCTAAAAGCCACTCACGGGTAGACCTTTCGGCCGTCCCAACCACTTCCATCTCATCGGGACCTGTACGGGCGGCGTAATCGGCAGGCGAAGGGATCAACTACATACACAAGTGGGTATGTATGCAAGCCACCATACAAGAGTACATCAGAGCCATACCATCTAGAAAGAAAGGAAAAATAGCAACGCCATACGGCAAGATTCAAATGACCTAGATAGATCTAATATTTTAGGATACTTCCTCATACAGCACACATCAGAGTATCATGCGGAAGCGGCAAACAAAGTCCGAGTACGGATAAGAAGCAAATCGGCATAAGATGCCATAGAAATAAGCACATCCCAACCACAGATCTCACGGATCCCCGTGCCCGGAATCTCTACACCGAACGATCGTTGCCCACATCATCAGCCTCTTCCACCCAGTATCCGTCCTGCGAGGGTACCTGTTCATCTGAACCAATAATTTATCGTGTGAGACCCTAAGGGTACTCAGCAAGTCTTAATGCCTCTAGAGGGGACACAACCTGGGGTGATGCAATTGCAGCGAAAGATAAACCCTAGCAGTTCTACAGGTAAACGCTAACCATCCGCCTAACCAATGATAGACGGATGTCCGTGAATTAAGGACAACAGTTATAGCAGTAATTTCATCAGATCCATCCTCCTCCCCACTTACCAATGAGGAAGCGGACGAACAACCTCCCATCCGTTGGCAATTTTATTAACCATTCTGTGTTGCACTATTTACTAGTCAAATTACTTAGTCAGATTAAAGCGGTACTTTAGTTATGCTTGTCTATGATCGAGAAACTGTGCTCCAAGTCGTCCAAAACCGTGGACACGGCTGTCAGAAAGTTTTACCCGGCCGGGGTGCACCAATAGCAACACACACTCGATCAACCTCGGAAAAACCAAATCAAAACCCAACGAGGCCTTCACGACAAAGCAATCACAGGATTCCGAAATATTTCAGGGGGCCACCCCATTGAGTAGACCCGCAACGAAGTAAGCAAGCTTCGAGACGGACTCAAGGTTTGCGTCAATGGCTGTAAGCGACTGGGAACCCGAAAACTCGGGGTGTCGATACCGCGTAATCACTCCGCTTACCTAAACAATACAGTGTGCTATCTGTCGCACAATTTAAATACAGAAGTAGCATGGCATAAGTACAGGATAGTAAATAAAACCTCAAACTAGTTTGTGGCCCCAAGAAATAAGACGGAATCAAGCTCTGTCTCAGGGGGGTCCCATATACCTCCCGGATGTGGATAACGCGAAATAATCTCGGAACAGGAATCAAGTACTCGGGGTCTTACGGGACACAAGTGAGCAGGAAAAACCAAATAGCAGATGTTGCTCACCGGTGCCACTTTCATTAGTTATCCCATTACTACTCAGGTTAAGTTGTTTTAGGTACCTCGTTATCCATCAGACACTCACATACCCTACACATGCTGTTCTACGACTCGCATGGCTCAAACAACTCCTGTAGTAATGGCTCATGGGATGGAGGAACAAGCTTGGTGGGGTTTAAAGTAAGGCTATGCAATACTTGTGATTCCATTTAATGCAATCGCGACTCAATGATGCAAGAATAAGATAGAGGCAATAGGTACTCTATGTATGCAAGCATGTGGTAGTGCTTGCCTGGCAACTCAGTTGAAGCGAGGGACGGATCTGGGTAGTGCTCCTGGTTCTCTTGATATATCCCCTGCTCAGTGTCTATCCGAGAAAAACCAAACAAACAAGGCCAACATGAATATAGAGCGCAAGCATATAAATAAGATGCGTCAAGCAAACAATCATGCCATGATGAATGATGCACAATTTGCATGGCATTAAAGTAGCATGGCATGGGTGAGGTGTGGAAGACAAGAAATAGCATTTTAATGGGGTTTTGGATCACATTCGTTGCCATAATAGTTGCTGTTCACTAAATATTTATATGATGCATGCTGCAATTGAAGTCATGGATAGCATAAACAGAAAGGTCTCGTCGAGCTGATCATTTTAGACATATCATTTGTTAAATTTGGAATTATAAATCAAAAGTTATTAATTATTTAAGTTCTAGTGGCAATTGTGGTAATTTAATTCAACTTGGAATTTTAAATGTGCAAAAGGCAATTTGAATGGCATATTTGCATTCCTTACATTTTTCTGGTTCAGAAACATATATTGTTTGTATTATTTGGATTAATATTTGAAAAGTTATTTAAATACTGATTTGAATTTGAATTTGAATCAATTTTAAATAGGTTTGAATTTAAATAGTTTCTGCAAAAAGTTTTAACACCCAGGCTAATCCAACCCTGGTCACAGACAGGTGGGGACAGGCGCACCTGGACCCACACGCCAGTGGCTGAGAGGGAGAAGGACCGCGGGTGGAAACACAGGAAACCTGGGAGCCTTTTTAGAAAAAGCTCCCCGACGCTGCCAGTGGGCCTGGGCTGGACCGCGGGTTGACAAAACAAAAGAGGGGGGGGTTTGCAAAGAGACCCTGGCGCACTGTTTCTCTTCCTCTGAACCTGACAGAGCACACGACAGGCGCTCGCGCGACGCGCGCGGCGCGGTGGGGGTTCGATCCAGGGGTCTGGGGCGCGCGCGCAGATGCGGCTACCACTGCGGTGGCTGGGGCTAGGTGACGGAGAGATGGGCGCGTGCTAGATAGGGCTATGTGGCGCGTGTTAGCGGCAGACGCTCGCGAACTCTGGCGCGCGGAGGCCGCTCGACAAAATGATCGCCGCAACCAGGAAGCGACTAAGAACGGGGGGATGTCTGGGAGGGCTAGGGGCTCACCGCGGGCTCGGTGGCGTGCTCGGATCGGTCGGGGCGCAGAGGAGCGACGAGGACGCAGACGAGCTGGCGCTAGGGTTTGTCGGGCGGCGCGGTGCTGGTTCCGGCGGCTCCTGCTCTCCTCCTCCTTGGCGACGGAACCAGGGCGATGCAGGGGACCTCCGTGGCTTCCTCGACGCCCGCAGCTTCCACGACACCGGCTAGGTAGATGGGGGCAGGGGTAGACTGGTGGTGGACGGCGAGGCGAGGTAGATGGCGAGGAGAGGAAGGGAAGAAAAGGGCGAAGCCCTGAGCAGATCTGGGGAGAGCAGAGGGGGTGCTGGGGTGTAGATAAGAACGGGGCAGGTGGGGCTTGCGTGGGGGAGGGGAAGGTGGCCTCGGTGCCACCTTTTCTCTCCTCACGTGCATGGCATGGGGCCAGGGGGTGGCGCGGCAGGGCTGTGAAGGGGAGAGGGAGGCTGGCAGGTGGACCTGAGGGGGAGCTCGTGGCCAGGCAGGTAGGAGGGGCCCTAGGGCAGGAAGAGAAAAGAGGGGGGAAGAGGTGAGAGGGAGAGTGGCCGGCTCGGGCTAGGGTTGGGGTGGACGGTTGTAGGTGGGGCCAGGTGGCCAGGTGGGTCCAGCAAGGTAGAGAGAGGGGGGTAAGAGAGGGGTGGTGAGCTAGGGCATGGTAAACATGTGGCCATGCTAGGTTAGCTAGAGAGGAGAGAAAGAGAGAAACACACTTAGGGTTTGGTTTAGATTAGGTGGGTTTTATGGTGTAGGTTAGAGAGGGTATGGGGTGGCTTAGGGTTTAGGTTTAAGAGAGGGGTAGGACAGATGGAGTGGTACTTGTCAAGATCAAACTTGCTCTAGTCAAGCTCAAACAAGAACAAGACAAGACAAAGAGAGGGAGAGAAATGAGGTGCTAGGGTTTAAAGCATGATCAACATGGCCAAACCAAAAGAAAAGATAGGGCTAGAGATGATCCATCCCAAAACCAAATAAAACCAAAGACAAGCACAAGATGGTGCTTGCATGGCCCATGCAGAATATTTAATGCCCTGCTGATACTTGTGAAGACAATGTCATTTCATGGCATTATTATTTTGCATCTCCAAAATTGGAATAAAGGCCAAGCTAAAGATTGTGGTGGAATCCAACCAACCAGCATGAGCTAGAGGTAAACTCAAATAAAATGCCAAGCTCATATTAATTGGATGGTGGATTATAAGGTGGTGAAAGAAAGGTGGTGGAGTTTAAAAGAGATATGCCCCCAACTCAACTTGGGCATTTAACAAGATATCAAGATCCAAATACAATATCAAGAGGCAACTACAATTAATTATGCACATGAGATAAGAACCAAACAAGAAGGGGTTTTATATGATGCTCAAATGCAAGGTGGCATGATGACATGAGCATGACATGATGATGATGCAACAATTATATGCTGTAAGAGGCCCTTTTATTACTAGAACAAGTAGCATTACAGGTGTTAGACAACTGGGATGCTACAACTCTCCCCCACTAAACAGGAATCTCGCCCCGAGATTCTAGGAAGAAGAAGACACAAAGAGGGTAGGATGGTTGGCACGGAGTTCATCTTCACGCTCCCATGTGGCTTCATCAACAGAATGGTGTGACCACTGCACCTTGCAGAACTTGATGGACTTGTTGCGAGTCCTTCTTTCTGCGGTCTCAAGGATTTTGGTGGGGTGTTCTTGATAAGACAGGTCTTCTTGGAGATCGATTACCTCATGATCCACGGTCCTGCCGGGATCTTTGAAGCACTTCTTGAGCTGAGAGATGTGGAAAACATCATGAACCTTGAGTTTTTCCGGGAGCTCCAGGGCATAAGCAACTTCTCCTCTTCTACCACGAATCTTGAAAGGACCGATGTATCTAGGAGCCAACTTTCCTTTGATACCGAAGCGGTGTGTTCCTCTCATGGGAGTGACACGAAGGTAGACGAGATCACCAGGGGCATACACCATATCCGTGTGCTTCCTGTCATAGTTGCTCTTCTGACGACTTTGAGCAATCTTCAGGTTCTCAAGAATGATATGCACCTTCTCCTCTGCCTGAGTTACAATGTCAGGGCCAAACCAGATTCTTTCGCCTGCACCTGACCAACCAATCGGAGTTCTACACTTGCGACCATAGAGAGCCTCAAATGGTGCCATCTTCAGACTCTTCTGGAAGCTGTTGTTGTAAGAGAATTCAGCATATGGAAGGCATTCCTCCCACTTCATGCCAAACGAGATGACGCAAGCCCGAAGCATATCCTCCAGAATCTGATTGATCCTTTCCACTTGTCCTTGCGACTGAGGGTGGTAAGCAGTGCTGAAGTTCAACTTTGTCCCCAAAGCCTTTTGGAAACTCTCCCAGAACTTTGAAGTGAAGATGCTCCCACGGTCTGAACTGATCTCAAGCGGAACCCCATACAGAGAGACAATTCTGTTGATATAGAGCTCAGCCAACTGAATTCCAGAAATTGTTTCCTTGACGGGGAAGAAATGAGCCACTTTAGAAAGCCTGTCGATGACAACAAAGATTGCATTGTTGCCCTTCTGCGATCTAGGAAACCCAGTGATGAAGTCCATCTCTACTTTCTCCCATTTCCATTCCGGAGGTTTCAATGGCTGTAGAAGACCGAAAGGTTTCTGATGGACAGCTTTCACTCTGCGGCAGACATCACATTCTGAGACATACTTGGCACAATATCGTTTCAAACCAGGCCACCAATATTGTGTTTTCAAGTCCATGTACATATTTGTGCTGCCAGGATGGATAGAAAGAACCGAATCATGCGCCTCCTTGAGAACTTGCTCTCTCAGACCCGGGTAGTTTGGAACAAACATCCGGTGTTCAAAGAAAAGCGTGCCTTGATCATCAACGTGGAAGGACTCATACTTCGGAAGCCCAAGTTTAGAGATGAGCTTTCTGGTGTGCGGATCACCAAGCCGACGAGAGCGAATCTTTTCTTCCAAGAGAGGAGTAGCCAGAAGGTTCAGGAGATGCCCTTGTTCCACAATTTCCAGGTTGAGCTGACGGAATTCCTCGCACAAGAGAGGCTGCTGCTCTTCTATCATGAGGTTGTTAACATAAGCTTTGCGGCTGAGAGCATCGGCCATGACATTAGCTTTGCCTGGTGTGTAGTTGATGGTCACATCAAAGTCATTGATTGCTTCAATCCATCTCCTCTGCCGAAGGTTGAGATCAGGCTGAGTGAAGATATACTTCAAACTTTTGTGGTCAGAAAAGATCTCACAACGGTTGCCAAGCAAGTAGTGCCTCCATAGCTTCAAAGCAAAGACAACTGCTGCTAGCTCGAGGTCATGTGTGGGATAGTTGATCTCATGCGTCTTCAACTGACGAGAGGCATAAGCAACAACTTGTTTCTCTTGCATAAGGACCGCACCCAATCCTTGCAAAGAGGCGTCACAGAATATCTGGAAAGGCTTAGATGTATCCGGAGGAACCAAGACTGGTGTGGAAGTGAGCTTCTCTTTGAGTGTATCAAAACTTGCTTGACACGCAGGAGTCCACAGGTATTTCTTGCCTTTCTTGAGGAGATCGGTAAGAGGCTTCGCTATCTTCGAGAAGTTCTGAACGAAGCGACGGCAATAGCTAGCCAAACCAAGAAAACTCCGCACTTCTTTGACATTAACCGGAGGAAGCCATTCAACAATTGTCTTCACGGTTTCCGGGTTGACTGCAATGCCCTTGGTAGAGATAACATGACCAAGATAGGTTACTTCAGGCAGCCAAAACTCACACTTTGAGAACTTTGCATACAAGCGGTTCTCACGAAGCTTGTTTAAGACACACCGCAGGTGTTCTTCATGCTCTTCCTTGGACTTAGAATAGACCAGGATATCATCCAGATAGACCACAACGAACTTATCAAGGTACTCCATGAAAACGGAGTTCATCAGCCTCGAGAAGGTAGCAGGTGCGTTGGTGAGACCGAAAGACATGACCGTGTACTCATACAGGCCATAGCGGGTGGTGAAAGCTGTTTTGGGCACATCTTCCTTGCGAATCTTGATTTGGTGATAGCCACTTCTCAAGTCCAGCTTAGAGAATACCACAGCTCCAGCTAGCTGATCAAATAGATCATTAATCCGCGGGAGGGGATATTTGTTCTTGATGGTTTTAGCATTGAGAGCCCGGTAGTCCACACATAGTCTATCGGTTCTGTCACGCTTCTTCACAAAGATTGTTGGGCTACCCCAAGAAGAAGTACTGTGTTGAATGAAACCCAACTTCTCTTGTTCATCAAGTTGACGTTTGAGTTCAGCCAACTCAGAAGGACCCATTTTATAAGGCCGCTTGGAGATAGGAGCCGTTCCAGGTTCAAGTTCAATTACAAACTCAACCTCACGATCCGGAGGCATACCCGGCAACTCTTCAGGAAAAACATCTGGGAACTCACAGACCACCGGTACACTCTGAATAGCTTCCATAGCATCATCATTCAGAGCCGCCAAAGAGAAGAGCTGGACAGCATGAGTCAGACTTGGAGAAAAGACTATATGGCCTTTAGGAATCTTCAGTGAAACTGAGCGTTCAGCACAATCAATCACAGCTGCATTTGCTGTCAACCAATCCATGCCCAAGATGACATCAATGCCAGAATTGCCCAGAACAATCAAAGAAGCCGAGAATGAAGAACCACCAATCTCAACTTGATTGCCATGACTGATTTTTGCGGCTGCCATTGTTGCTCCAGGAGAAAGAACCATTAACCGCTTAAGGAGAGGAACCAAGACTAACTCATTCTCATTTGCAAACTTGTGAGACACGAAAGAATGCGAAGCACCAGAATCGAACAAAACTCGTGCAGGGACTGAGTTAACGGAAAGCGTACCCATCACGACTCCCGGTGCTTGCTCAGCTTGAGCGGCGTTGACACAGTTGGCCCGAACAACCGCGGACCCGGGCTTGGTGTTGATGTTGAGAGCCCGAGGTGGTGGTGCACGAACCATAGGAGAGCTTGCTGCAGATCTTGGCGGGGGTAAAGGGAGAGCTTTGTTCTTCATCGGACAGTTCCAATTGGGATGTCCAGGATCTCCACACGTGAAGCAGGCACCAGCTGGACGTGGAGCAGCGTAGCCAGGGACTCCGCCAGGCGCTCCAGGGTGGTGGTTGTTGTAGCCCCTGGGAGCCGCAGTGGTGAAGTTTAGTGGCCTTGACGTGTAGCTTGAAGGTCTTGGTGAAGCCGGGAGCGACGGTGGGGTGTTAGGAACCCAGACACGCCGCTTAGAAGGAGCTGCCATAACTGCAGAGCTTGATGCATCCCTGTGGTGTTTCTTGGACTCCTCGAACACTTGCCTGCTTGCCTCCTCTTGCAAAGTTGTGTGTTGTAGTTCCAGGAAAGATGTCGGTCTTGCATGTGTAATCGCATACTTGATTGATGCATTGAGCCCTTGCCTGAACCTCTTCTGCTTCTTCTTGTCATCAGATACCTCATCACCACCATAACGAGAGAGATTCATGAAGTTCCTGATGTAGGTGTTGACGTTATCATTTCCTTGCTTCAGGTTGAGAAAAGCCTCCTTCATCCTTTCCATCACAATCTCTGACAGAAACTGCTCTTTGAAAGCTGCAGTGAACCTTTCCCAAGTTGGCTGGAAACCAGTGCAGCTTGCCTTCAAGTAATTTTCCCACCAAAGAGCTGCATCTCCCTTCAGAAGGTGAGTAGCACACTTGACCCACTCCTGTTCCGGAACATCAGCAGTCTCGAGCAACCTTGACATCTCACGCAGCCAATCATCCGCGTCCAGTGGGCGATCGGAAACATCAAATTGACGAGGGTTGAATTTCAGGAAGCTCTTGATGTCTCCTCGCTTAGGAGGTGGAGGGAGTGGAGCAAACTCATTCCTTCTGACGCTTTCTTCCAAGCGCTGTTGGTTCTGCTGCATTGCTGCCAAGGCATTGGCTATGTTTGACAATGCGGCCCCAAGTTCTGGTGGTATGTCCTCATCTGAACGGCGTGGTGGAGCCATCCTGAGATTGATATAAAACACAAGTCAGTACTATAATGGAGAATGATAATAATCCAAAATAGTACCAAGATGGAATTAACCAAGATTAAAGGATACAATTTACTGAGATGATATTAAAATATCAACAAAGTTCAAAGCACCTAAAAAGATATTAAGCATATCGCACACGACTGAAAAGGAGTGTGGTACACAAATATATCAAAGAAAAATTTTCCACAAATTTCGGCATGAAAATACCAATAGATGCGCAAAATTACTTAACGAATCAAGATTAGTGACTCTACTGATTCAATATACAAAAGCGAATGATAAGAGTAGTGGTATGGTCGCGACTCCATCCCGCACTCAGATCATTACTCCGCACATGAACAAGTGGAACACATATCCTAACCCCTTCTTCTCACGACGAAACCTAAAGATTGGTAACTACGGAAACGAACACCCCAAACAAGATAGCGTCGGAAACAAAGAGTAAGACAGATTGCGTCGGTTTGCAAAAGCCTGTCGGTATGGAATGTACCAACAATTGATAACCAAAGGCTGATTAGATAACAACTTGGATGCAACAGATAGACAAGGGATTACACACACACACACACACACCCTATGGTACTACGAAAACCCAGAACACGTGAATCCTAGTTTAAATTTGAGAAGAGGATTGAAAACGTTGCACTTCCTTACCAGAAAAGGGTGGGTGGGTGGGTAAGAAGAAAAGTGGAAGCAGTCCTACTCTCGCGTTTTGTTTTTCCCTAGTATACATAACTACCAAAATATTTGCTAGACTGACAATGACCGTTTGGCTGAGACCCTGAAGGTCGGGATGGCTCTGATACCAATTGTAACTACCTCGGTGAATTACGCTCCTAGCTACAAGCCTGGATGAGCGGTAGTGGTTGAAATAGTACGGTGGGGCCCTAAAAGCCACTCACGGGTAGACCTTTCGGCCGTCCCAACCACTTCCATCTCATCGGGACCTGTACGGGCGGCGTAATCGGCAGGCGAAGGGATCAACTACATACACAAGTGGGTATGTATGCAAGCCACCATACAAGAGTACATCAGAGCCATACCATCTAGAAAGAAAGGAAAAATAGCAACGCCATACGGCAAGATTCAAATGACCTAGATAGATCTAATATTTTAGGATACTTCCTCATACAGCACACATCAGAGTATCATGCGGAAGCGGCAAACAAAGTCCGAGTACGGATAAGAAGCAAATCGGCATAAGATGCCATAGAAATAAGCACATCCCAACCACAGATCTCACGGATCCCCGTGCCCGGAATCTCTACACCGAACGATCGTTGCCCACATCATCAGCCTCTTCCACCCAGTATCCGTCCTGCGAGGGTACCTGTTCATCTGAACCAATAATTTATCGTGTGAGACCCTAAGGGTACTCAGCAAGTCTTAATGCCTCTAGAGGGGACACAACCTGGGGTGACGCAATTGCAGCGAAAGATAAACCCTAGCAGTTCTACAGGTAAACGCTAACCATCCGCCTAACCAATGATAGACGGATGTCCGTGAATTAAGGACAACCGTTATAGCAGTAATTTCATCAGATCCATCCTCCTCCCCACTTACCAATGAGGAAGCGGACGAACAACCTCCCATCCGTTGGCAATTTTATTAACCATTCCATGAGTGTTGCACTATTTACTAGTCAAATTACTTAGTCAGATTAAAGCGGTACTTTAGTTATGCTTGTCTATGATCGAGAAACTGTGCTCCAAGTCGTCCATAACCGCGGACACGGCTTTCAGAAAGTTTTACCCGGCCGGGGTGCACCAATAGCAACACACACTCGATCAACCTCGGAAAAACCAAATCAAAACCCAACGAGGCCTTCACGACAAAGCAATCACAGGATTCCGAAATATTTCAGGGGGCCACCCCATTGAGTAGACCCGCAACGAAGTAAGCAAGCTTCGAGACGGACTCAAGGTTTGCGTCAATGGCTGTAAGCGACTGGGAACCCGAAAACTCGGGGTGTCGATACCGCGTAATCACTCCGCTTACCTAAACAATACAGTGTGCTATCTGTCGCACAATTTAAATACAGAAGTAGCATGGCATAAGTACAGGATAGTAAATAAAACCTCAAACTAGTTTGTGGCCCCAAGAAATAAGACGGAATCAAGCTCTGTCTCAGGGGGGTCCCATATACCTCCCGGATGTGGATAGCGCGAAATAATCTCGGAACAGGAATCAAGTACTCGGGGTCTTACGGGACACAAGTGAGCAGGAAAAACCAAATAGCAGATGTTGCTCACCGGTGCCACTTTCATTAGTTATCCCATTACTACTCAGGTTAAGTTGTTTTAGGTACCTCGTTATCCATCAGACACTCACATACCCTACACATGCTGTTCTACGACTCGCATGGCTCAAACAACTCCTGTAGTAATGGCTCAAGGGATGGAGGAACAAGCTTGGTGGGGTTTAAAGTAAGGCTATGCAATACTTGTGATTCCATTTAATGCAATCGCGACTCAATGATGCAAGAATAAGATAGAGGCAATAGGTACTGTATGTATGCAAGCATGTGGTAGTGCTTGCCTGGCAACTCAGTTGAAGCGAGGGACGGATCTGGGTAGTGCTCCTGGTTCTCTTGATATATCCCCTGCTCAGTGTCTATCCGAGAAAAACCAAACAAACAAGGCCAACATGAATATAGAGCGCAAGCATATAAATAAGATGCGTCAAGCAAACAATCATGCCATGATGAATGATGCACAATTTGCATGGCATTAAAGTAGCATGGCATGGGTGAGGTGTGGAAGACAAGAAATAGCATTTTAATGGGGTTTTGGATCACATTCGTTGCCATAATAGTTGCTGTTCACTAAATATTTATATGATGCATGCTGCAATTGAAGTCATGGATAGCATAAACAGAAAGGTCTCGTCGAGCTGATCATTTTAGACATATCATTTGTTAAATTTGGAATTATAAATCAAAAGTTATTAATTATTTAAGTTCTAGTGGCAATTGTGGTAATTTAATTCAACTTGGAATTTTAAATGTGCAAAAGGCAATTTGAATGGCATATTTGCATTCCTTACATTTTTCTGGTTCAGAAACATATATTGTTTGTATTATTTGGATTAATATTTGAAAAGTTATTTAAATACTGATTTGAATTTGAATTTGAATCAATTTTAAATAGGTTTGAATTTAAACAGTTTCTGCAAAAAGTTTTAACACCCAGGCTAATCCAACCCTGGTCACAGACAGGTGGGGACAGGCGCACCTGGACCCACACGCCAGTGGCTGAGAGGGAGAAGGACCGCGGGTGGAAACACAGGAAACCTGGGAGCCTTTTTAGAAAAAGCTCCCCGACGCTGCCAGTGGGCCTGGGCTGGACCGCGGGTTGACAAAACAAAAGAGGGGGGGGGGGTTTGCAAAGAGACCCTGGCGCACTGTTTCTCTTCCTCTGAACCTGACAGAGCACACGACAGGCGCTCGCGCGACGCGCGCGGCGCTGTGGGGGTTCGATCCAGGGATCTGGGGCGCGCGCGCAGACGCGGCTACCACTGCGGTGGCTGGGGCTAGGTGACGGAGAGATGGGCGCGTGCTAGATAGGGCTATGTGGCGCGTGTTAGAGGCAGACGCTCGTGAACTCTGGCGCGCGGAGGCCGCTCGACAAAATGATCGCCGCAACCAGGAAGCGACTAAGAACGGGGGGATGTCTGGGAGGGCTAGGGGCTCACCGCGGGCTCGGTGGCGTGCTCGGATCGGTCGGGGCGCAGAGGAGCGACGAGGACGCAGACGAGCTGGCGCTAGGGTTTGTCGGGCGGCGCGGCGTTGGTTCCGGCGGCTCCTGCTCTCCTCCTCCTTGGCGACGGAACCAGGGCGATGCAGGGGACCTCCGTGGCTTCCTCAACGCCCGCAGCTTCCACGACACCGGCTAGGTAGATGGGGGCAGGGGTAGACTGGCGGTGGACGGCGAGGCGAGGTAGATGGCGAGGAGAGGAAGGGAAGAAAAGGGCGAAACCCTGAGCAGATCTGGGGAGAGCAGAGGGGGTGCTGGGGTGTAGATAAGAACGGGGCAGGTGGGGCTTGCGTGGGGGAGGGGAAGGTGGCCTCGGTGCCACCTTTTCTCTCCTCACGTGCATGGCATGGGGCCAGGGGGTGGCGCGGCAGGGCTGGGAAGGGGAGAGGGAGGCTGGCAGGTGGACCTGAGGGGGAGCTCGTGGCCAGGCAGGTAGGAGGGGCCCTAGGGCAGGGAGAGAAAAGAGGGGGGAAGAGGTGAGAGGGAGAGTGGTCGGCTCGGGCTAGGGTTGGGGTGGACGGTAGTAGGTGGGGCCAGGTGGCCAGGTGGGTCCAGCAAGGTAGAGAGAGGGGGGTAAGAGAGGGGTGGTGAGCTAGGGCATGGTAAACATGTGGCCATGCTAGGTTAGCTAGAGAGGAGAGAAAGAGAGAAACACACTTAGGGTTTGGTTTAGATTAGGTGGGTTTTATGGTGTAGGTTAGAGAGGGTATGGGGTGGCTTAGGGTTTAGGTTTAAGAGAGGGGTAGGACAGATGGAGTGGTACTTGTCAAGATCAAACTTGCTCTAGTCAAGCTCAAACAAGAACAAGACAAGACAAAGAGAGGGAGAGAAATGAGGTGCTAGGGTTTAAAGCATGATCAACATGGCCAAACCAAAAGAAAAGATAGGGCTAGAGATGATCCATCCCAAAACCAAATAAAACCAAAGACAAGCACAAGATGGTGCTTGCATGGCCCATGCAGAATATTTAATGCCCTGCTGATACTTGTGAAGACAATGTCATTTCATGGCATTATTATTTTGCATCTCCAAAATTGGAATAAAGGCCAAGCTAAAGATTGTGGTGGAATCCAACCAACCAACATGAGCTAGAGGTAAACTCAAATAAAATGTCAAGCTCATATTAATTGGATGGTGGATTATAAGGTGGTGAAAGAAAGGTGGTGGAGTTTAAAAGAGATATGCCCCCAACTCAACTTGGGCATTTAACAAGATATCAAGATCCAAATACAATATCAAGAGGCAACTACAATTAATTATGCACATGAGATAAGAACCAAACAAGAAGGGGTTTTATATGATGCTCAAATGCAAGGTGGCATGATGACATGAGCATGGCATGATGATGATGCAACAATTATATGCTGTAAGAGGCCCTTTTATTACTAGAACAAGTAGCATTACAGGTGTTAGACAACTGGGATGCTACATTTTCCCCGGGAGAAACAAGGGCACGCAGTGGTCAATTAATTGGGGTAATTAAGATACGAAATGGCTGGGAATATTGGCGGACACAAGGGCGGGCCGGGTGGGCCGTGGCCCACCCAGAATTCTGAAAATTTATTTTTATACCCCTAATTATTGAGGCCCAGTTTGGCAAATGCCTTTCATGTCGACGCAGTGATGTGTCGACGAGAAGACTCGAGACGAGCGATACGCGACCATTGTTTGAAAAAGTTTTTAGGAGGAAAGAGGCCACGCATGATAATTATTAGGGGTAATCAATACACAATTTAGACAAATAATCTGGTATATCTCTAAAAAATACTATTAGACCAATAAACCGATATGAAGGGAGTATACTATTATTCATTCCCTACTACTACCTTTGCCCGAAAAACATGTCGCATAAGTATTTTTTGAAGTCAAATAGTTTTAAGTGGACAAAGATTACTGAAAAACGTATTAACACTTAAGATGTGAAATCTATATCGTTAAATGTATTATGAAATATATTCTCACATTGTATCTACTTTCTCTGTCTTAAAATAGATGTCTCAAATTTGTGAGAATGTAGATGAATCTAGACACTATTTATTATATAGGTTTATCTAAAATTTGATGAATATAAGACATCTATTTTAAGACGGAGGAAGTACATAGTAACTGCTAGTTATCTGTATCTAGACATGTTTTAGTGCTAGATACATCCAAATCTAAGAAAATCTAAATCAATTAATTTGGATCAGAGGGAGTATTTAAATTTATACTAAAACGTGTCTAGATATATAAATCGATAATCTCCGACATCGGAAGGAGTTAAGGGCTACAGCCGCGTGTAGCGGCCGTGTTAATACATTTATGAAAGTTTATATAATCTATTTCTTCTGTCTTGAAAATAATGAATCTATATATAGCTTCTAGATACATTTAAATTAAACAATCATTAACGAAGTATTACTCATTTTGGACATACGTACATAGCTAATGGAGTAGTACAACATTAGGCGTCCTTTTTTCCGTACCAAATATTAGCCAAAGCTCCGTATGTCCAAAATTTTCACCAAATAGCGAGACATGAGTCCTTAGTCTTGTACTACAGTATACATGGTGCTGTTTTGTACTTCCTCCGTTTAAAAATATAAGATGTTTTAAGTTTGTGAAGAAGATGTATCTAGACATATTTTAGTATATAGTTTCAAATAAATCTAGACACTAAAATATGTCTAGATACATCTTTTTCACAAACTTAAAATATTTTATATTTCTAAGCGGAGGTAGTACGTTTGCTACGTGCATGAAATGATATTATAAAGCATAAACTGTATAATGGTCTAATGATGAGCTTGGACGTTTGTGCGTGATGCACTGCATCCATGATACCGGATCTGCGGCACGCAGCATCAGTTTCCAAGGATCATCTTATTAGACCGAATTTCGCTTTCTTTAAGTTGGGTTTTTGCCAGCTTAAAAACGTCGCAATTTCTTTTTCGGGGTAGTATTATTCATTCCACTACTACTACCTCTGCCCGAAAAGCAATATGCATAAATATTTTTAGAAGTCAAATAGTTTTAAGTCAACAAAGATTAGTACTATTTAACACTTAAGATGTGAAATCAATATCATTAAATATATTATGAAATATATTCTCACGTTGTATCTACATAGTAACTGTTCGTTATTTGTATATAAACTTGATCAAACTTGACAATGTTTGATTTTTAAGAAAAATATATGCCTTTTTTTCTATGGAACGGAGGTAGTATATCTGGTCTAACGACACAACCAATTTCTTGAGGGTCTATGAACAACAAATGATGACCAACCCGCACAGCACAGGAGTTGTAAGAAGATTATGAGCCTTGCAATTTGCCACTCTATGTTATTATTACCTCTGTTTTATAATATAGTATATTTTGGCAAACCTATTTTGCCGTAGTATGTCAAAAAGTACTATATTATAGAACAAAGAAAGTAACATATTTTCTCAAAATAAGGCGTATAAATTATTTGAAAAGTCAAATAGTATCGAGTTTGACAAAAGTTTATACAAAACATTATTATGAAACAATTATTTAATACTATATGTAGATACGATATAAATATATTTCATAATGTACCTTATGCTGTAAAATTTACATGGTAAATGTTAATATTATTTAAATAATGTTGATAAAAAACATTACACTGTTTTTTACCTCTCTGAAAATGTCTTGGCTTTCTTTCTGAAACGGATTTAGTATAAACTGAAGGATAACCTTATTGTCGTTGCGTTATCTATCTCCTTCACTACGGTAATACGGTTCCATGCACTTTGTCGTCCGGAATGCTGATGTGACCCAACCTGTTGGCCGTTAATTTGGCACAAAGTGGGGAACTCTGGACTTCACATAGTGTCTGTCGCCAGAACCTTCCTGAGATCTTCAGATGTTAGAGTCTCACCAGCTCAGTTACTAGTACTGTATTTCTTTAGCTTAATAGCCACTGTTTTGGACAAGCAATTGATTGCTATTTTTATTTGTGAGATTTAATTTTGTAAAATAATACTACTCCTTTGGGGGATTTTTATTATCCATCCTCCGGATCATACGCCGTGCGCGAAGCCGTTACTTTTTCAGGCCCCACGTATTCTATCCTTATCTCTCCATACATGCCTACGGTTTATCTTCCCCAACAGATGACACCGCCTTGCTGCTCCTGCCGCCCGCCATGGCTCCCCCGTTTCCACATCTCCAGAGCCATGGAGAAAGCTCGCCGCTGCGCCTGCGCCTAGCCGAGCCGCGCCCTCGCCTAGCCGCGCCGCGCCCCAAGCATGGCGATGTGCGCCGTCGTTCCCGGAGCACATCCTGCCGCTGCACCGCCGGCAGGTCGCACGAGCTTCTCGCCTATAGCTCCCGCAGCCGCCCGCCGCTGCAGCTCCCGCCAACGTGCCGCCACCTGCCCTACAGCTTCGCCCGTGTGTCTCGTGATGGCCATGTGGAGCTCCGGGCTGTCCATGGGATTGTGCTGCCGCGCCGGTGGTTGTGCTAGGAGATGCCCGAGATGCTATCGATGACAGACGATTTTGCTACACACGCCATCTGATGTTGCTATCACAGATTAGAGTGCTTGCTACTCTAGTTGACCGGTGTCGCTACTTTTGTTTTTGTCAACGAGCGTTTTTCTATCTTAGTATATTATTTTTGCTATGTATTTATATTTTTTTTGCTACTTTCGTAAATTTTTTTTTGCTACAACTAGTCTATGGTTTTGTTATGGAGTCTCCGGCGAAGTCTCTGGCTATGTCTCCGGCAACGCCCCCTTTGCTATATTAGAAGAAATAGTTTGCTACAAAAGTTTTATGATTTTGCTACAATAGCGTAAATTTTATGCTACAAGGTCTCCAACGAGTTTTTCCAGCGAGGGTCTTGAGTGATATTTTCCGGCGAAGTCTGTTTTGCTACATTAGAATTCCTTTTTTGCTACAAGGTCGTCGGTGAAGTCTACTGCGAACTCTCTAGCGAGGTCTGGCATGTCTGTTCTTTTTTTAGTCCGGACCGTTTTCTGCTACATGTAGCAAAAGCGGATCTATTTGTAGCCGGACTATTTTGTAGCAAAAGCGGGCTATTAGACAAAAAGGTGGACATGTGATTGGCTGGGACCCGGTGATAAAAACCACCGATCCCCTGAAGGACGCGAGTAGTGTACTTTAATTTTTAGTTTTTTTTTGAAGATTTAATTTTTTAATTTAGAACGTGAACTTAGAATATCTCAAGACGGGCCTGGACCCACTTTCGGTAGTAAATTTTGAGGTCGTGTCAGTATGATCGCGTGGTTTAGATTAGTCCATGAAGTTGAATTAGGGCCCATGTGAAATTAGCCCATTGGTTTGTTGTACAGTTTAAAAGCTGCCCGCAGTTTAGAAAGCCCAGAATAACTCCGGCCTGCCTGAGTCTGGGCTTTGTATTACGACTAGCGGAAGGATTTGGGTAGTGATATAAGTACACCGCTGCGGCACAGCGGGGTCGCACCGCCTGAAACGAACGGGAGACGGGCCAGCCCGCGAGCGTTGACGGCATCGGCATTGTATGCGTTGAGGAAGGTCTAGCGAACGGAAAATTGAGCTGGCCGTAGCTCGCTAAGTATGTCGCATGAGGGCCGGTGACTGTAATGAAAAGGCAAATGACAGATTAACCAGGTTGAATAAACGAGACGGCTGTATTACAGTACGTATTTACTAGTATTTTTATTTTTGATAAAATAGTGTTTTATTTATTTGCTTTTTATATTTCTTGTTTTTGTTTTGAACTTTGTTCAAAGAATGAACAACTTGTTGAGCGGTGAATAAATTTTGAACGCGGGATATTTTTTCAATACATAAACACTTTTTTCAACCCCATACAAAAATCTTTATGAGAGAAATTGTTTTTAGCTATGTGAATAGTTTTATCGAAACATCACGAATCTTTTTCTCAAATTAGAACCGTATTAAAGATCATGAACAATTTTTTGAAGTCTGAACCTTTTTCAATATCACAGAAAAATGAAACCATGAACCATTTTTCAAACCATGAACCATTTTCTCAAACCATGAACCAATTTTTCAAACCATGAACCAATTTTAAACCATGAACTATTTTTTCAAACACCGTAATCCATTTTTTAAAACCATGAACCAATTCTCAAAATATGGACTATTTTTTAAATCATGAACAATTTTTCAATGTCATGAATAATTTTTCAAACTCATGAACAAATTTTTAAACCTTGTGAATATTTTTCAAATCCACTAACATGATTTTTAGGATCGAACGATTTTGTAAAAACTCATGTTTGAAAACTATCTACCCCCTCCATTCCAGAATAAGTGACTTCACTTTCTCTGTATACTATGTATCTAACACTAAAACATGGCTATATGCATCCATATCTAGATAAATGGAAGTCACTTATTTTGGATGAAGGGAGTATTACAAATTTTATTATGATGGGCCACATAAGGAAACCAATCAGAAAACTAGAACAGAAAATAAAAAACGGAAGAAACAGACAAATGATAATAGAAAAGAGAACAGTAAGAAAGGAACACACGGGAAACCAGGCAACAAACCCACCAAAATTCGGAAAGAGGGGAAACTGTTGGCGATATAAATGGGCTAGACCCATATATCTTGGAACAAACGCGGCACAGTCAGAAGGGGTAGGCGATGCGGGTCACTTGTGCCGCGTTGAGCGGCGTTTATCATTTGGTGAAGGGTTTCTCGTGTCCACTCCGAATACAAAGCTCAAAGCGTTGTCATGGGTGGGCTCGCCCATGTAAATCTCTTTGTAGTTATCGCTATACTTCTTTTCTTGGTCGCTCATCGAAAAGGAATATGTTTCTACTATTTACGATGATTGGTGAAATTAAAAAGGTTTAGTTTTCAAAAAATGTCCAGATTTGAAAATTGTTCGAAATCTAAAGAACATATTTAAAAACGTTTAGGTTTTGAGAAAACTTTTATATTTGAAAAAGTTCAAATGTAAAATATGTTCAGATTAAAATATGTTCGTACTTATTTTGCTAAAAATGTTTATACTTAAAAAATGTTCAATTTTAAATTGTTCATATTTTGAATTGTTCAACTTTGAAACTGTTCTGATTGGAAATTGTTCAAATTTGAAAATATTCAAAAATTTAAAAAAGAAAAAAAGAAACATAAAACATAAAAGAAAACAAAAGACTAGGAAAACCATAGGGAAAAGAAAACTAGGGAAAACCTTCCCAAAACTAGAGAAAAAACAAAGACACTCGAAATTCCATTGGGCCGACCAAGTTAGCAGACGCAACAAGTGTTGTTTAGGGTTTGCCCCAACACTACTCATAGTGGGGAGTATTCCCTAAAAGTACTCATAGTGAGGGGTAATATAAGTTAATATAAGTTATTATCATCCATATGATAAAACTATCTTCTTATCTTCATAGTACATAGTATCCTATTAGGCAAGTGTTGAGCTTCCTCCGGAAGATCAAAACATCCCACACTCCAGGTCCTCCAGCTGACATGTGTCCATTTTTGCTCAAAAGACCATTTTTATTTTATGTAGCAAAAATCTCTACCACCTTTGTCGCATGTAGTAAAAAATGGTTTGTTCACCAAACAGAAGAAAACGACTAACCTCGTCGGAGATGTCGAAGCAAAAAAAGTTGCCCTATTGTAGTATCAACTTGACGAGAGACATCGCCGAGGCTCTCATTGGAGTTTTGGTTGCAACCTTTTTGTACTAATATAGCAAAACCACAAAACAGTTGAAGCAAAATAATTGTGCTATCATAGTATAGTAGCAAAAACAGATCCTGCAAGGTCAATCTGTTATGATGCAAAATCATAGAATGGTAGTAGTTGTAGGGGTTCGTAGCATGGAAAACAAAAATCTCTACCGCATGCACACAAACAAGCCAAGATATATCTACTAGATTGTAGCAACGAGTTGATTAGATAACTCACCCTCGAAGATTCCAAAGCGGTTAACGAGAGCAGATTCTCGTGGGTGATGTAGTCGTACACTTGCCGATCTCAAGATCGCGTAGACGATCCTTCTGGCGCTGCGTTCCGGCAGCGCTTCGTAGTCGGTCACATGTTCGATACTCAATGAAGACCTTCCTCTCCCTTGTTCCAGCAGGCAGTGAAGGTTGTAGTTCTTCCCTCGCGATTCTGGCAGCACGACGGCGTGGTGTTAGAAGTAGAGTGAAAATCCTGCAGAGCTTAGCCTAAGCCAGAGCAGGTTATGGTGGGTCTAGGTTTTCCGGTGATCTAGGGTTTAGAAGTCCGGAGAGGAGGAGGTGGAGTCGGCAGCGGCTAGGGCAACGGCGACGATCCGGCGGCGGCACGGCGGTGGCGCGGCTAGGTGGGAGGGGCTGGTTGTGTGTCTCTTAGGGTACCCCCTCCCCTCTATTTATGAGAGGGAGGGCATCTTGGGAGAGGGGAGTTTTAATTCTTCCCCAACTCCCTCTCCTAGTTGGATTGTGGTGGAGGGAAAGAAGGATTCTTTCCTTCCTCCACCAGGATACATTGTCCGAGTTTGACTTTTCAAACTTGCCTTTTGACTTCCAACTTGGAGCTTAATTTCTTTCTTGAAAATGCCTAACCAAGTGATCTAGGACATGATTCAATCATTCCACTTATCCATGACACATTCATGTACCCTTCCCATTCCGGTCCGGTGAATCTTTTAGACCCTTCTAGAACCTGTCCGATGAAATCATCGGAATTATTCCCGAACTCCGGAATTGGACTTTCCTTATATGAATATTATTCTCCGGACCATTCCGGATCTCCTCGTGATATCCCGGATACCATCAGAGACTCCGAACAAAATTCGGTCTCCCTACTTACATTCTATATCTACTAAACAACATTGAATCTTTAAGTGTGTCTCCCTACGGTTCGTGAATTATGCAGACATGAACGAGACTCTTCTCCGACTAATAACCAATAGAGGAATCTGGAAATTCATATGGCTCCCACATATTTCTACGATTACTTTGCGATCGAATGAACCACTTACATACGATACCAATTTCCCTTTGTCTCGTGATAGTTTACTTATCCGAGGTCTGATCGTTGGTATCTCTGCAACCTAATTCAACCTCGTTATCGATAAGTAATCTTTTCTTGTTCCCGTGATATGTGATCCCTTGTGATCTAGTCACATGCTTGCAAGCTAATTAGATGACATTCCACCAAGAGGTCCCAGAGTATATCTATTTGTCATATGGATGGACAAATCCCACTCTTGATCCATGTGCCTCAACACATACTTTCCGAACACTCAATGCCACCTTTATAGCCACCCAGTTACGGTGTGGTGTTTGATGTCATCAAAGCATCCATCCGGTGATGGTGATTAGCATGATCTCATGGTCGAAGGAATTAGGTTACTATGTATCAGAAAGCTTATAGCAAACGAACTATTGAAATGACTTGATCTTTATGCTACGCTTATCTATAGGAGTATGTCCATCACACCATTCTCCTAATGATATGATATTGTTGTTAATAACATCTCAATGTTCATGATCAGGAAACCATGATCATATATTAACCAACAAGCTAGTTTAACAAGAGGCTTTACTAGGGACTCTTTTATGTTTACAAATCACACAAGTATTAATGTTTTCGGTTAATACAATTATAGTATGGTATGTAAACATTTACCATAAGCATGAAGATATGATAATAACCACTTTATTATTGCCTCTTGGGCATATCTCCAACAGTCTCCCACTTGCACTAGAGACAATAATCTAGTTTCAAATCTTTGTGTATTCAACACCTATGACTTTCTAGTGTTGTATGTACACTATTGCTAGTGGTCAACTGATCTTCGTATCCGACTCTTTCAGGTCCATGTGTAATTGCATTTCTTTGCGTCTCTACACATCACTCATTCTCCAATGAGATGGCTTTGTATAAATTTGGTCCTTTGGTGAGACCTTTAGTTCCTTGGGGTTGAACATGTTGATAATATTATCACACAATATATATTTTCATAGTACTATCCCGCTGTGAACCACACCTAGTTTGATAACAAACTACTTGACACAAATGCCCTCTTTTGTTGCTATAATAGCAGTCATATAATTAGCCTTTTGGTTGTAGTATCTGTCATAATGTCTTAACTTTCGAACTCATCCAAATTCATTATGGAACATACTTTCCATCATATTGTGACACCCTTAGTTTAGATTGAGATAAACTTAATTTGTACTTTATGATAAAACTAGTACCAATGTATTACTTTTACAATGAACTAACCATCTAATTGTCACTTCTACAAAATAATATATTCTTAGTTCTTCCAAAAGATCATAAGAATATCCGTACTATCATCCAATGATCATCTTATGAATCATTCTGGTATATGCTCATAACATTTAGAGTATAGGACATATCTGGATTTTTACATATCACCGTATGATTGAAAAATACTCTTTGTGATTTTATTCATCAAGTATCAGTCAATACTTGAATCTTTGTTTCACTTACCAAGTGTCGATACACTTGAATTTTGATTTAATCCTTTCTGTGTGGCAAGAACCTTTCTTGTCATTTCCATATTGAACTTATTCAATATCTCATCTATGTACATTTGGCACAACCATATTAGCGTCTCAATCTATCTATATAGATATTGATGCCAAATATTCGGGTTTTGCCTAAGCCTTTTATCGAGATGAAATTCTTAACCAGTGTCAATAAAAGATACATCATTTCCAATCAACAATATGTATTCCACATAATGTATTAGAAATATGTCTTAGCGCTCCCACTTAATTTCTTGCAAATGCAAGCATCTTCATCGTCTCCGATGAAATTAAACTCTTTTAATAGTTTCATCATGGTGAAGATTCCAACTCCACGATGCTTACTTCAACCATTGAAGTTTGCATACGCTTTTAGCATCCTTTGAATTAATAAAACCCTTTGGACCATGTCATGCACACGTCCTAGGTAGCAATTCTATTAGAAGAACTTTGTTTTGCTTATTCAACTATCATATACCAATATATGTAGTGGTTGCTATATTAATCCATCTATACTAAATATCACTATGAAAGATCAAATCTTTGTCATAGTCAACCATTGAGCATTGTTGTGAACTCTTTCCCAACATGTCGACTATTTCATAGATGTGAAACATCCATGTCTATTTCTTTATAGATCCAAACATGACTGTAAGGTCTTACACCTTTCCAGAGGGTCTTTTCAAGTTCAAAGCTTGATTTCTCGTGTATGGAACTATCATGGATTTTATGGCTTCAAGCCATTTGACAGAGTCAGGGCCCATCATCACTTCTTTGCATGTAGCCCGTTCATTATTGTCAAATAATGACCCAACCCTCAAATCTTGGTATTTGATTGTTTACCCGGCCTACTTGGTTCAATAGGAACTTAGTCCTTCGTAACCACAACCTTTGAGGCACGTGATCCATGATCATTGTTGTTGCCTCTGGAACACTTTTCGGCGCTGCGCAACTTTGCACATATAGTTAAGGTTCGTTTAACCTTATCAAAGTTCTATTGTCTTCCCACTTAACTTTTCACGGAAAATTCCTTCTCAAAGAAACTTGACGTTCTAAGCGACAAACATTTTTGTCTTCGGTGTTATGGAGGAATACTCAACGATTATTCGAAATAACATACAAAGACATGTTCATCCGACTTTGGTAGTAAACATCTCACTTATGCATAGCATACCAATGTTTAAGAAAGGACAACTTGGGTTTTATCCCAAACCATAACTTTATATGGTGTCATTTCAGCGGATCATGATGGAGCTCTTTTCATTGAAAAAGCAGTAGTCTCTAAAGATTTTAATCTTTAAAATATAATGACAATTTTATGAATTACACCTTTGATCTTACCATGTCAAACAAGGTTTCATTGCATATCTCAATTATTCCATACTCATATGGTGTTTCGGGAAACGCAAATCCATGAAACGATTCCTCAAATCTTAGGTGTTATGCTAAACTTGTAACTCAAATATCTTCCTTTATGATCCTATCATAAATTCTTTATTTTCTTGTTACATCGATTTTACACTTCATCTTGAAAGTCTTTAAACTTTTAAAATGTTTCACACTTCATCCTTATTAAGTAAATATTCATATATTCACTCAAATTTTCGGAGAAAGCATATGAAGTTGAAATCTATCGCTCTTGACTACTCGTAATGGACTTCATACAAAAATATGTACAAGTTCCAATAAGCTAGTCGGCCGTTCCCTTTGGCCTATGAACGGAGTTTTAATTATGTCTAAGAAAGTTTCACAAGTGTCATTTGATCAAAATCAAAAGACTCATCTACATGGAATTTCTTTATGTTTTTTTCTAATATAATTTAAACGGCGATGTCACTTCTTAAGTGATCTTTCAATCAATTGTCTTTCGACATTTTTAGCACTAGTTTTATGGATGTGATTTCTCCAACTAGACCTGTATATCATCCATCTTTCATGGAATACGAAAATTATTTGAACAACCTTTTTGTTCTCATAATACCTGATAAAACAAATCTTAAAGGCAAGCTTTGATATTAACGAGCAACACAACAACTATTTATTTGTTCTCGATGAACATCATCACATATTATTTTGCTAGTTACTTAGGCCATTGTAGTTCATGAATTGTGTTGTTTCGTATGACGATTCACACCAACAAATTCAGTATCCAATACTTAAGAACTACATTGTTTAATAAGCAAAGAATACATCCATAACATGTATATCTTCTATATATCTAAGCTGAACAATTCTAGTCTTTTCTCTTCCGCCAATATTTCTTAGATTTCTCTTCCAGTATTTCTTTATCCTTTAAAAAGAATCTATCAACATAAATCGTGGCGCCATACTTATGACACATAGTCCAAAACATGTATAGTTAAATACCAATCTATTTGGACTTGCACTTTGAAGTAGATCACCAGCATCAAATGTTTGGTGTTCTTTCAAATTCCATTTTCTTTAGTAATCTTTTAGTGTAGTAAACATTTTACCTATATCAAATATTCATCCTTATCATGGAACTATTCATGATCAAGCTACTTTAGCTTATAATGGTGAATTGCGAGTATAATGTTGCTCTCCAAAACCTTTTGGAGGATTAGAACGACCAGCGTCTCCAACCTTTTGCAAATTATCATCAAATATGAGAACATAAACTTTGTCATATTATACTCTATCATGTTGTAATCAAAACATAGTTTCAGATATCACAATATCTTCCACATATGATGTTCCTAGATAACCTTGATATTAAAACAATCTTTTGAATATCAAGAATCATGGAGATAAACATGATACTTATATACTAACACTGGAATTGTTACTCTTGATTTAATACCTATTATTAAACTTCACGGAGTAACCGGAACTTACTGAAAGTTTGCAATAGGATTTTTAAACTTTAGATTAACACCTCAAAAACAATACGATGCTAGTATGTAAAGTAACTATCCAGAATTCTATAGTTCTATTATCTCAATTATAACTAAGCGCAAGGTGGTAATCGGATGCCAATGACTACAACAACTATGCAAATTCACTTTGATTTAATTTATGATAAATAGTGTTCAACTTTTAATCATACTACTATTAAACTCCCACTCAAAACAATATCCCTCACATTGTTTTAGTGATTACATGAACCAAATCCACTACACCAAGTCTGATCATCACGTGACATTATGTAGTTTCAAAGGCGAACAATCATCATGTTCATCATATCATCTATATAACTAATGCTTTACCTTTCGGTATTCCATGTTCCGAGACCATGTCTGTACATGCTAGGCTTGTCAAGATCAAACCTTAGCTTCCGCATGATAAAATCTGGCTTGCTCCCGTTGTATACACTCGCAGAATCTGACACACCCGATCATCACGTGGTGTTTCGAAATAATGAGATTTGGCAATGCTGCCTACTAAGGATGAACACTTTATAACTTGATATTTTTGTGAGAGGGATAATATTATAATGCTATCGTCACGATCTAAGCAATACAAGATGCATAAAAGGATTAATATCACATGCAATTAAAAAATGTGATATGATATGGCCTTTCTTCTTGTGCCTTCGATCTCCATCTTCAAGCACGAACATGATATCCATCATCACCGGCACGGCGTCAAGGTCAATGGCACCGCTCCATGGTTGTCGTCCACCAGCATCAACTATTACAACTACTTTGAATAATAGACACGCATGTCTTAACGAAATTAAAAGACAACCATAAGGTTTCTGCCGGTTGCCGACTTACAATAAGGAACATTGCATACATCATATATAATCACAATCATGGCCATATCACATCACATCATACCCTTTCAAAACAAAGTTAGATGCCTCTAGTTTTCTCTGCATGTTTTACGTGGTTTGGGGCTTTCAATAAGTGTCGTTCTAACTTACGAACAAGAACCACAACGTTGATATTTGAACTATCAAGTGTCCATTGTAAATTGAATCTATATTATGATGGGAGAGACAGACACCCGCAAAGCCACTTATGCAATACAAGTTGCATGTTAAGCGTGGAGCAAGTCTCATGAACGATGTCATGTAAGGTTAGCCCGGGCCGCTTCATCCCATCATACCGCAAGATGCAAAGTACACAAAAATCAATTGATAATAAAAGCACCACCGCACACAATAACCATTGTGTTCTACTCGTGCAATAGATCTACATATAGACACGGCTCTGATACCACTATAGGGGTTCGTAGCATGAAAACAAAAAAATTCTACCGCATGCACACAAACAAGCCAAGATCTATCTACTAGATTGTAGCAATGAGTTGATTAGATAACTCACCCTCGAAGATTCTAAGGCGGTTAACGAGAGCAAATTCTCGTGGGTAATGTAGTCATACACTTGCCGATCTCAAGATCGCGTAGACGATCCTTTCGGCGCTGCGTTTCGGCAGCGCTTACGCAGTCGGTCACACGTTCGGTACTCGATGAAGACCTTCCTCTCCCTTGTTCTAGCAGGCAGCGGAGGTTGTAGTTCTCCCCTCGCGATTCCGGCAGCACGACGGCGTGGTGTTGAAAGTAGAGGGAAAATCCTGCAGGGCTTCGCCTAAGCCGGAGCAGGTTATGGTGGATCTAGGGTTTCTGGCGATCTAGGGTTTAGAAGGCTAGATAGGAGGAGGTGGAGTCGGTGGTGGCTAGGGCGACGACGACGATCCGGTGGTGACGCAAGGCGGCGATGACGCGGCTAGGTGGGAGGGGCTGGTTGTGTGTCTCTTGGGGCACCCCTCCCCTCTATTTATGAGAGGGAGGGTAGCTTGGGAGAGGGGAGTTTGTATTCTTCCCCAACTTCCTCTCCTAGTTGGCTTGTGTTGGAGGGAAAGAAGGATTCTTTCCTTCCTCCACCAGGATACATTGTCCCAGTTTGACTTTTCAAATTTGCCTTTTAACTTTCAACTTGGAGCTTATTTTCTTTCTTGCAAATGCCCAACCAATTGACCTAGGACATGATTCAATCATTCCACTTATCCATGACACATTCATGTACCCTTCCCATTCTGGTCCAGTGAATCTTCTAGACCCTTCTAGAACCTCTCCGATGAAATCATTGGAATCATTCCCGAACTCCCAAATTGGACTTTCCTTATATGAATCTTATTCTCCATACCATTTCGGATCTCCTCGTGATATCCCGGATCCCATCCGAGACTCCGAACAACATTCGGTCTCCCTGCTTACATTACATATCTACTAAACAACATCGAATCCTTAAGTGTGTCCCCCTACGGTTCGTGAATTATGCAGACATGAACGAGACTCTTCTCCGATCAATAACCAATAGAGGATCTAGAAATTCATATGGCTCCCACATATTTCTATGATTACTTTGCGATTGAATGAATCACTTACATATGATACCAATTTCCATTTGTCTCACGATAGTTTACTTATCCGAGGTCTGATCGTCGGTATCTCTGTATACCTAGTTCAACCTCATTACCGATAAGTACTCTTTTATCGTTCCCGTGATATGTGATCTCTTGTGAGCCAGTCACATGATTGCAAGCTAATTGGATGACATTCCACCGAGATGGTCTAGAGTATATCTATCCGTCATATGGATGGACAAATCCCACTCTTGATCCATGTGCCTCAATACATACTTTCCGAACACTCAATGCCACCTTTATATCCACCCAGTTATAGTGTGGTGTTTGATGTCATCAAAGCATCCATCCGGTGATGGTGATTAGCACAATCTCATGGTCGAAGGAATTAGGTTACTATGTATCAGAAAGCTTATAACAAACGAACTATTGAAATGACTTGATCTTTATGCTACGCTTATCTATAGGAGTATGTCCATCACACCATTATCCTAATGATATGATCTTGTTGTTAATGACATCTCAATGTTCATGATCAGGAAGCCATGATCATATATTAACCAACAAGCTAGTTTAACAAGAGGCTTTACTAGGGACTCTTTTATGTTTACAAATCACACAAGTATTAATGTTTCCGGTTAATACAATTATAGCATGGTATGTAAACATTTATCATAAGCATGAAGATATGATAATAACCTCTTTATTATTGTCTCTTGGGCATATCTCCAACAATAGAAAAATATTATTTGTATGATGCAAAATCATAGAACGTTTGTAGCACAAAATTTCTTTATAAGGTGCAAATCCTCGGAACTGCTATAGCAAAGAATCTCTTTCTACAATGCAAATCGACAAAACATATGGTGCAAAACACATAGACTGTTTGTAGCACCACCGTCGATATCCCTAGAAACGGGTAGCAATGCCATGAATGGCTAGTAGCATATCCTCCCATGGCTCTGCAACATCGACCATCGTGGCATGCAACTCAGCCGACCACCGCATGTAGCACCTCTGACATGGCTTCGCAACATCAACCATCATCACATGTAGCCCCGCCGACGACCGCTCGTAGCATCTCCGCCATGGCTTTGCGATGTCAACCACCGGCGGTGTTCTCGTAGGAACCGACTCCATGGCGGCACATCTAGAGGAGCTTGTCGGTGTCTGCGATGGAGAAGAACCGATGAGAGGTGCAGGTGATGCTGGAGGTCGGCGACCTGTGGGTTTAGATAGCCGACATAAGAGGGTGTGTCACGCAGAGGATGCAGGCCGGGGCTCACCGGCAAAGGAGGCATGGTAGGGGCGGGTGTGTCAGTGGAGGAGGTAGGCCGGGAGAGAGGCGCGTCATAGGAGGAGCCAGGTCAGGTGTGGTGCGGTGGCTCGTCGGCGAAGGGAAGTGGATGGTGTCATGGGGCGGTTCGATGGCTGGTTCGAATATGTAGAGAAGAAAACTAGATGGAGTAGATAAGGTTGGGTTGTGAGGAAGGGGGCCTGCCCCTAGCCGCTTTCCAGTTTATCATGCACGTGAATAGGACACGTGGGGCGCGCTCGACCTGGAGGGACAGAGCCTTCTCCTTAACCGCAGCGTTTTCCATCATAGAATGACTTAATTACTATTTTGCAGAGTCATTCATTCTTAGAAAGTGTGAAATTATGGTACCATAAACATATCTCTCCTCACTTATCTAGTTAATATTCACATGTAGTTGTATGTTACTCCCTCTGTTAGGGATTATAAGGCCTATGGACCATTTTGATAGGATTAAGAAAATCAATAACTCACCCACTTGATTACTACATGCACCAATAGTTACACATGCATGAGAGAAGATAGAGAAAAAGGAGAACATGTATTGGAGGAGAGAGAGACTAATAAATGAGAGGACTTACAATTACTAACATTTTTAAAAAGCTCTCGGGCCTTATAATCCCTAACGGAGGGAGTATCATCTAAGTTACTCTCACTATGATTAGTCTAAATTACACATGTATCATTCTTTTAGTATATTAGAAAACATGTCTATGTGTTGCAACAGAAGAATAAAAAATTAAAATTTAAGTTTAAAAACCGTGTAACCTAAATTTTACTTACTTTGAGGGACGGGGTGTTTTGGGACACGAGAGTGGATGCACAAGTTATCGTGTCCGTGTGTTCCCGTTTGGTATTCATGCCCGTCCTATTTTTCTTCCGTGATACAACATGCGGAAAATGGAGGTAATGGATGGACATCGTATGATTTTGGAGTACATAGTGGGCCCGTGTTTGACGAACGCTTTGCATTGTCAGACTGTTTGAGAACCTAGGCATGTGTTATTTTCTAGATCTCAAGGCTTGTGGTACATTTTTTAAGAAATTACACTGATCTATTAATAATCATCAATAACAGTATAAAATGATCTAAAAGTAATGACTGAAGACCATAGTCATAGAAGTGATATCGGACACGGAGATATAGAAAGGACTGTTGCCGTCCTATTTGGCAATGAACACATAGTTTTGTCCCTCACCAATGTTTATACCCCTTGTTGGGTCCTAACGCGCAATTATGTTTATCCATGGATCATATCACTGCCTTTCAATGACGAGTATCCTTAGTGTCGCTCTGTATTAGTGGGATAGGAACAAATAACGTCCCTTATCTCCCCGACATCTTTGAGAGTATTAAATCCAACTTGTCTCTCACCTTTAGATGGACGTGGGATTATCTATGTTGAATTGGAGAGAGTTGATGAGGACGATAATGACTTCCCTCGCATGTGATAGGTCCTTGGTTTGATGAGCCTTGGTGTCCCAAGTCGAGTAGAAGAGTGCCACCTAGAAGAATGCCATCTAAGTTTGACGTCATATTACAATCTAGAATGACATCTTAGCAAGGATGATCATATCCTTTTCAATAATCTTATAAATTCAACATATGCCTACAACGTGTTAGCAATAATATAATACAAATATCAATTTATAGGACATTCTATGTTACCCCTTTGGGAACATTACCATGAATGCTCTTATGTGCAAAATAATAGTATGGGATAGGGTTAAGCAGACAATGATTGAAATGAACGTGTTGTGGTTGTTGATGATTCAAAAATGTTCACACTAGTCATTGGAGATATATCAAACTGATTGTTCATAAGGCAGAAGAAGACTCTATCGGGCCCTTCACCTTGTTCATATAATAGAGTGGTGAATGTGCTTTAGTGTGATAAAATCTCAAGTGTCGACCGACGATAGGTTGGTGCATTCCAAAAGACAAAATTAGCAAACCAACTATATTATAAAGTAAATTAAAGTCGCTCATAAAGACGAGTTGATTGATAATAGTGGGGCATGACCACTTTGTAGACTTGATTTCTCGGTCTTTGATCTTCTGAGGAGCTTGATACTAATTGGAGAATTATATGCACATACCTTCATCCCTCGAGGATTGGCCTCTTGAGGTAATGTCGGTGGTTCGGGAACGAGTTGACTCCTCATGATCATCATCTAAAAGTAAAACTTTTCGTCCAAAAAAAGTATGCAATAGAAGTCCCTTTGCACATTATATAAAAATATCTCCTCTCAATAATATTACAAAACATGCTCAATAAGAAAAATGGTTCATATCTAATATGAACCTACATGGATAATGACAAGAGATTGGGCAAACATTTGCAAAACTAGTTGGGGAAATATATCATAGATCATTGATGCACGAGGAGTCACACCAAAAAAGTAGGGGATATCCTTGGAGGTGTATGAATGTTTTCGAGGAAGAAGGAATAAGATAATGGAAATTTTTGATCTAGGATTTCCTTTGGGAATGCAAAACTATAATGGTATGACAGAGTGTTCCCGTACAACAACTCGTTAAAATCTTTGTTTAGGAATGTTAATCGCGCTATTTAGCAACTAAACCCGTACGGCCACATGGTATGGTTTGGTATGACCATACCAGTGGTTATTACCTTTCTAGTTTCTTTTGAAATGCCTTTTTTCTCCGGATTTTCTCCAAGGACCTGAAATATTTGTCCTAGTATATAGATGGACAATAATCTGAAGGATAACACCAGTACGTTTTCTTATTGAAATATGAATGAAAAATTTGAGCGAGTATACCTTGTCTTCTCATCTTATTCTAGGATCTTTGAACACTACTTTATAAAAAATAAAACGACCAAAACAGAGCACTAATAAACTTTTATTTCGCATAGGATGCCTCCCAAGGAGCGCTTCTAGTTTTAGCCATTTAGCTCGACCGTAATGGTGATCATTTGGACTTTGGTAGTGGAATTCCCACTCCAAATTAGTTGTCCTTCAATTTGAAGATCCCATTATCAGATATTTTGGTCCTTTTCTTCCCAAGGAAATGACAAAAGGATCTCGAGAGAATAATTCATACATCATTCCCCTCACGCAGACTGTTTAAAACTTTCATAGTTCTTAAAAATGGTTTACCAAGTATAATATATCTTGTAGCATCTTCACGCATATCAACTATAACAAGATCAATAAGTAGATGACACCCTTTGGTTTGACCTACAATATTTTTTAATGTGCATGACTTGCTTGAATGTAGAACTAGATGAACCTCAAGTTCAGTTAATGATAGGGGTTAACCTCAAGGGTGGCCCGATCTTCACGGATCTCGTGGTCAAATTGATGGAAAAAGCGAGGAAAAAGGGGAGGTAGTAGAAGCGAACACACATCTCGCGAAGAACACGATGAACACATGCAAACACAACATGATACAAAGCCTATTGCTTCCTCCGGCGGCCACCTGTTTGATATAATCCTTGCAAGGAAAGATCGGTCAACGTGCTCCCATCAATCCACATCGTAGAGGGAATAACACCTTGGAGGGGGTCTTGATAACTTTACTACAGCCAACTCAAAGTAAAGACATTGTAGAACTAAGGATGCTCAAAGGAAAAATCCATAAAGGTTGGTGACGATAGTCGGTCCCCTTATAAGGGCATGAGGCAAAACTAGAGAGATTCCATAAGGGGGGTTATCTTCTAGTCTATCATCTATGCCTAAGAGAATAAGGGAGATACATAGGGGCTATTTATAGTACTTGGGGCAAAGGGGTAGATAAAGAGAACATTCTAGGGCATCCAACCCACATTGTTGTACACAGATAGGGGAATTCCAGTGGTAAGTCCGGCGGCGCGGGAGTTGGCGCCGGAAGTTCGGGTGGGGCGTCGTTGATGCATTTAAAATGCATCTATAAACTTTGTCGTTTATTGCTTCAAAATCATTATTATTTTACAACATTATTATATTTATTGGGACTAACCTATTAATAGTTGCAAAATTTCACAAGTTATTGTTTTACACTTTGTTTTGTAGGAAATACACAAATACGGAAGAAAAACGTGCATTATTATGGAGAAATCTGTCCCTGCAAAACTCTTTTCAAAGATTGCCAAAAATAACCCCGAAGATGACGTATATTGAAAAAAATTTAGAAATAAAAGTTGTGGGTAATTTTATGCGCAACAATTTAGACATAAAATTCGCCCTAATCGGTATCCGAATGCATTTGTTATAGCCATATTACTGAAGAGGACAGAAGCAGTTTCGGGATTCTGATAATATTTGACGTGGTTGACTCAAACTCCTTCCATCTTTGATGATTTCGGCCCAACCATGACTTGATGGACTCATTAAGGACATAGGGGACTTCTAGGAAGGATCTAGAGATGTCCAAGAGCCCTTGTATCCAAGGGGCATCTATCCTATGGCCAATATTGCATCTCCACCATTATATATCGAGAGGACACCCTACTTTTGGAGGCATCCACCCATAGCCACGAAAATCCCCATACTTGGCAGCCCCCAAGGAGGGGGGAGAAGCTCCTCCACACCATCAACATGTCCAAGGAAGAATAAGGTGCAAGGGGCCTCCATGCCCTAGGGTCGGCGTTGCCCTAGGGAGCCGTCGGGGCGCCGCCTCTCTGATGCGCTCATATCAATGTAGAGCTTCGTTGGGAAACCCCAAGAAGAAGGTATGATGAGCACATCAACAAGTCTTCCCTTAGAAAGAAACCAAGGTTATCGAACTAGTAGGAGGAAGGAAACAACTCAAAGGTGTTGCTAGCAACTTCGAAACCTGCACAACATAAACTCAAGACTTTGCCCCAACGAACAGTGAGGTTGTCAATCTCACCAGTTTGCTGAAAACAAAGGATTAAATGTATGGTGTAGAAGGTAATAGTGGTTTGCAGAAAGTAAACAATAACAGTGGAAGATGTATCAATGGTAAAGATTGGACCGGGGTCCATAGTTCACTAGAGGTGTTCTCCTTAGATAAACAAACATGGCATGCTGAGTAAACAAATTACATCAGGGCAATTGACATGACTAAGCAAGGCATAACAATGCAATACTACACATTCATGATCCTATGAGATTTGATTGGGCAATACAACAAGATACATAGACAATCATCCAACTGCATCTATGACTAGTAATCCACCTTCAGGTTATCATCCGAACCCCCTCCAGTATTAAGTTGCAAGCAACGGATAACTGCTTTAAACAAAGTGTGTAAGGTAAACAATCCACTTGTTCCATGAACAAGAGACCATTGTTTTCTCCCTAGTAGCAACAACACATCTACAACCTTAGAGATTTCTGTCACTTCCCTTAGATTAAATAGAGGCATGAACCCACTATCGAGCATAAATACCCCCTTGGAGTCACTAGCATCTACTTGGCCAAGATAGCTACTAGAAACAGAGAGCATGCAAGATCACAAACAACACACACATGATATAATCAAATAAGACAAAACCATTAATCAATCTAGCATAGTAATCTAAATATCCATCAAATCCCCGCAAACACAACATGCATGATTACAAATAGATGATTTTGATCATGAACGGAGCTCACAAGATCTAAACATGGTAACACAAAGGAGGAGATACAACCATCTAGCTACTACATGGACCCGTAGTCTGAGGTGGAACTACTCGCACTTCATACCGGAGGCTGGCATGATGAAGAAGAAGGCCTCCGGGACGATCTCCCTTCCGGCAGGGTGCCAGGAAGAGCTTCAGATCCCCCGATCTAGGGACGATGGTGGCGGCGGCTACAGAAGGTTTCGTGGAATATTGATCGGGTACTTAGGGTTTTGATATCGGGGGGTCTATATAGGCGAAGAGGCGAGGCAGGGGTCAGCCAGGGCGGCCGCACACCCTAGGCGCGGGCTAGGCCCAGCCGCGTGGCCAGGGGGTGTGGCCCCTGGTGGCTCCCTCTGTATCGTACTCTGGCTCCGTGTTCCCCACGGTAAAATATTGACTTTGGCTTTTGTCCCGTCCAATTCCGAGAATATTGATTTTTTGCCTTTTTTGGAACCAAAAACAGAAGAAAACACGCAACTGGCAGTGTGTCATCTTGTTAATAGGTTAGTCCAGAAAAACATATAAAAACACCTCAAAGTGTAGACAAAGCAAAGCAAACTAGATACTAAACAAGCATGGAACATCAAAAATTATAGATACGTTTCCGACGTATCAAGCATCCCCAAGTTTAACTCCTGCTCGTCCTGGAGTAGGTAAGTGATAAAAAGAATAATTTTTGAGGTGACATGCACCATCAAAATCAAGATCAAACCATTTGCAAGCATTGAAAGCTGGGATCAAAGAACTCTAAATATGAGCATGAAAGATGGAGTTCTAACAGTAAGACAAAGTAACTATGCATGCAACATGAATATCATGAATAACATGCATTGAAAAACGTTTGTTTGTTTCACATACAGAAAACATAGCATAGTGGCATTCAGCTTGTCCCTCATGGAGTAGCAAATAGATGCATAGGACACCATCAAAGTTCATAAAAGTGACTAGATACAAATAGCACAAGAACAAGCAATATCAACAATATGCATCAATCAATAAGTTTTGGGACAATGCACATAGAACTAGGAATGGCAACTATGCTTTCTTAATTGGTGCCTAAGGATAGAAGGTGAAGACTCAATATAATGGTGGAAGAAAGGCCCTTAATAAAGGGAAGCAGGGATTTCAAGTTTCAAAAAGAGCTTCCAAAAATTATGGTACTTGTTAGCTTTCAGCCTTCATTGCCCCTATCATAAGCATATTGAAGTGATTAAGGTTAAAGTGAAGAAACTATGGAGTATATGCTTGACAAAGTATAAGTTGGCAATCTAATGTCCCTTGAATACGAGGGCCACTCCTCATGATACTCAGCTTTAGTCACCTGTAAGTTCTTGTCATAGTAAGTACATGTGTATCATAGAGAACCGCCAACGGGGTACCCCTTGCACATGATACACTAGCTATCCCATAATCAAAATGACAAGGCAAGTATACAATGAGCATCGCAGCAATCTTCTTATTTACCATGGGAAAATGGTGCTTTTTTCTCTCTTTCCTCTTTTCAATATGTCTCTTTTTATAAGAAGAAAGCTTCATAGATTGCTCATTATGGTGATGCTGCAAGTTTCCACCATAATTAGGCATGGCTTAGGCTAGCTGCCCAGGCATTTCTCTAACACATATACATATCTCCATGGACTTACAAGCTCCCCTTTTATTTCACACCGACGACATTCATAGACAAAAGAGCATGATATCAACTGTGTACAAAGTACAAGTGCAATGTTGAAAGCGTTCCCCGTGACAGCACGGTTCTTCTATAAGTGCAAGCATATACAACATAAATGACACAATGGTTCAAGTTTATTAGGGGAAAGAAAAATAAAGTGTGCCATCAAGTCTGTGAGAGCTTTAATCACTAAGATTTCACATAAAAATACTTTTTAATTGGAAGATAGATGAAAACAAGAATATACTTGGAATGGTGTAACACACCATGCATAGGAATTTATAGTGGACACTTTGGAATAACTTGGTTTCTTGGGAGTTGGATGCATGAGTAGAGCTTACTCAATACAAGTGGAGGCTAGCAAAAGACTGGGAGCGACCAGCTAAGAGAGCAATAATGGCCATAATCATGCAGAGCAATAAACCATTACTAATCAAAGAATAAAGTGGTACTACAAGTCAAGGACTAAATGATCATAGAGGCTATGGTGACTTGTTCATAGTCATAACATGGTGTGAGCATGTGCCAAGTCAACTCAAACAAAGCATCAAAGGAGAATACCACTGATACATCGGAAACGTATCTATAATTTTTGATGCTCCATGCTTGTTTACTATCTACTTTGCTTTGTCTACACTTTGAGGTGTTTTATATCTTTTCTGGAAATAACCTATTAACAAGTTGCCATAGTGCCAGTTGCCTGTTTTCTTCTGTTTTTGGTTCCAGAAAGGCAGAAAATCAATATTCTCGGAATTGGATGGGACAAAAGTCAAAGTCAATAACTTTTCGTAAGGGACACGAATCCAGAAGGAGGGACGGAGAGGCACCGGAGGGTGACCAGACCCCCCTGGGCGTGGCCAGGCCTGGCCCGTGCCTAGGGAGGGTGTGGGACCTCTGGACGCCTCCTCGGTCTCCCCCTTCGTGAAGGGATACGGGTAGGCTACACTAGCGCAAATCAAAGATTTTCTACCGCATATACCAGGATTAATGTTGTCATAGATCACGGGATTACCACTAGATGCGTAGTTGCGGAATTGATGAAGCGCGTCAAGGCAGTGCAGACGTTCCACGTCTCCTCCTTGTCCTCGTCCCACGAGAAGCTCCCCTTGCACGGCTCGTCCAAGCGCTACAGATGCAGCGCATTCGAGGTATCCACACGTACAGGGTGGAAGTGTCAGACACCGGACTGCTAGGTCCGCGCGCGCGACACAGGCATGAGGAATGGCAGCTGGGAATGATCTGAGGTCTTACCCTGGCCAGCTCGCCCCACCCTATCTTATATAGGCGTCCCTAGTGGGCTTCTACATTAGCAGCCCATTAGTAGCCTAAGCCTGGTCTAATTCGGATCCAATCCTCATTAGGCTTCCAGCCCCTTAAGTGTGTGACCCTATAGGTTCATATGCGTATATACATGACACGAATACACTTATTCTGTCAATAGTTGGTAGCGGCCTCTAGCAAGACGTGTCAACTCCTAAACGCATATAAAGATCATATCGGACGAACCATCACAAGGTTTAGTACATGTCTTTCCCTTTGCCTCACGATATTTGGTCTAGCTCTAAGCTAACCTCCCTTTCTCGATACCGTGATTCGGAATCCCTTTACTAGGTTAACTCTTAACCATATGTAGCACGACCATGCATTTCTGGATCCGATCACTCGAGGGGCCCAGAGATATCTCTCTCAAGTAGAGAGGGGCAAATCCCATCTTGATTGAACATGCCTTGCAGCATGCTTCAGGACAAACCCGAAAGCTACCTTTATAACTACCCAGTTACAGAGTAGCGTTTGATAGCCCCAAAGTAGGTCGATCCACATCTCAAGTACATGCGACAATCTCAGGTCTAAGGACAAAACATACACGATGTGTAGAGAGAGAGCTGCAACTAATTGCCATTCTCAAGTTGGGTTAGTCCAACCCCATGTTCATAACATGTGTCCACATCATTGGTTTGACATCTCCATGTCTATGACTTGCGAAACATAGTCATCAACCAATCGATGTGCTAGTATAATATTCACATGTGTCCTCACATGAACTCTGACTAGGGACAACTATTAAATAACCATACAAGTAAAGAGTTTCACAAACAATTCACATAATTGCTAATCAATACAAGTTGCCTGATATGGATATTCAAGGAACATTACAATAACTCATGGATACATATGAAATATAATCATCTCTATGATTGCCTCTAGGGCATATTTCCTTCACTTTGCCTATAAGAAGCCCCCGGGGAGAAAACCCTAAAGAATCCAGAAGAAATCCACGAAAACCTCCATAGCGCCGCCGCCACCGAAAGGGAAATTCGGGGGACAAAAAGTCTCTGTTCCGGCACCCTACCGGGACGGGGAAGTGCCCCCGGAGCCATATCCATCGATGTCCATCGCCATCTTCATCACCGTTGCTGATTCCCATGATGAGGAGGGAGTAGTTCTTCCTCGAGGCTAAGGGCTCTACCGGTAGCTCTGTGTTCATCTCTCTCTATGCATGATATTGTTGTGGTCATGAGCTTTGTAATCAATTAGATCTACCTTGCTACTCAAGTGCTTCATTAGATCTCCGCTCTCTTCATGTGTGTGAAAGTGATAGCGTGCACGCCATGGTGGCACTTAGGTTTGAGTCTACATAAATACTCTTTGTGCTTTAATAGATCTATGCTTTTCCCCACGTGTGTGAAAGTGACAGCGTACATACCGTGTGTGGCACTTTTGCTAGATTGAATATTTGTTATGAGTTATATTTGGAGTTGGATGTATCTATGAAATTGTTGTGTTTGTTGGAACCATGTAGCGCTCAAGGTGACAGTGTGGGGTTATCTAGATTGGGGAAGGCCCTACCGTGGATTAGAGTGTCCAACCCGAGAGTAGTTAAGAGTAGTATCATGAAGAGAGGATATTTATATGAGAGAGTTTTCACTAGTGAAAGTATGATCCCTAGGCCTTGTTTCTAAACATTGAAACACCGTTTTCTACTAGATCTGTTGCATGTTTGCTTTATTTAGTCTTTACCTCACTCACACACGTTACCCCACGTCAACAACAAGTCAGAAGCTATTTTCTGGCACCGTTACCACCTGTATTTCACTATCTCTTCGCCGAACTAGTGCACCTATACACCTAACAAGTGTATTGGGTGTGTTGGGAACACAAGAGACTTCTTGTATCTTAATTGCAGGATTGCTTGAGAGGGAATACCTTTGACCACTTCCTCCCTGAGTTCGATAAACCTTGGGTGATCCACTTAAGGGAAACTTGTTGTTGTTCTACAAACCTCTGCACTTGGAGGCCCAACAACTTTCTACAAGAATAGAAGTGCGTAGAAATCAACCACAATACTATGATTTTGTATGCTAAAACAACGCATGATTTCTTCAAGGCACACTAAGCAATCCCAATTGTTTGGAACAAGTCATGTTGCAGCAATAATCACTAAGCATAAGGTAAAAACAACATCTAGCATGACATGCTAAAGTATTAGTCACAGTCAAAGCAAGCTCCTCTTGCACTAGTCAAGCAGGAACTTTCTACTCCTCTCCAACACAAATCTACTTATTTGAAACAACACAGCAAGAACGGGGGTCCAAACTACTTTATTAAAGCAAACTAAGCAAACTAAATGAAAACTAATACGCTCCAAGAACAACACAATAGTGCATGAAATAATAAAAAACGAAGTGTCTAGAAAGATCTAAGATTTTTATTGATGAAGAAGGGGATGCCTTGGGCATATGATGGCGCCCGGCACTTGTCGTGGAACGCTTCGTTGGAAACCCCAAGAGCAAGGTGTGAAGCAGCACAGCAGCAAGTTTCCCTCAGTAAGAAACCGAGGTTATCGAACCAGTAGGAGGAAGGAAATGTCACACAGGTGTTGCAAGCAACGCGGAAACCTCCACAACACAAACTCAAGACTTTGCCCCCAACGAATCAGTGAGGTTGTCAAGCTCACCGGTTTGCTATAACAAAGGATTAAAAGTATGGTGTGGATGGTAATGGTTTGCAACAAGTAAACAAGTAACAGTAGAAGATGTATCAATGGTAAAGATTGGACCGGGGTCCATACTTCACTATAGGTGCTCTCCTTAGATAAACAACATGGCATGAAGGGTAAACAAATTACAACAGGGCAATTGACAGGAACTGAGCAAGGCATAACAATACAATTACCAGTCAGAAAGATCCTATGAAATTCGATTGGGCAATACAACAAGATACATAGACCGCCATCCAACTGCATCTATGACTAGAATTCCACCTTCAGGTTATCGTCCGAACCCCTCCAGTATTAAGTTGCAAGCAACAGACAACTGCTTTAAGCAAAGTGTGTAAGGTAAAAAGTCCACATGTTCCATGAACAAGAGACCGTTGTTTTCTCCCTAGTAGCAACAGCACATCTACAACCGAAGAGATTATTGTCACTTCCCTTGGAAACTAGAGGCATGAACCCACTATCGAGCATAAATACCCCCTCTTGGAGTCACTAGCAACTACTTGGCCAAGATAGCTACTAACAACGGAGAGCATGCAAGATCACAAACAACACAGACATGATAGAATCATAAAGACAAAACCATTAATCAAACCAACATAATAATCTCAATATCCATCGGATCCACGCAAACACAACATGCATGATTACAAATAGATTAGATCTTGATCATGAACGAAGCTCACAAGATCTATACATGAAAGCATAAGGAGGAGATACAACCATCTAGCTACTACATGGACCCATAGTCCAAGGTGGAATTACTCACGCATCATACCGGAGAGAAGGCCTCCGGGATGATCTCCCCTCCGGAAAGGTGCCGGGAAGAACTTCAGATCCCCCTCCGATCTAGGGATGACGGTGGCGGCGGCTACAAAAGGTTTCGTGGAGATTTGATCGGGTACTTAGGGTTTCTGCATCGGGGGCTTCTTATAGGAGAAGGGGGAGGCCGAGGAGGCGGCCAGAGGGGCCACACCCCTCCCAGGCGCGGGACAGGGCCCACCCGCACCTAGGGGGGTCTGGATGCCCTATACCGCTTCTCCGTCTCCCCTCTGGACTTCTTGTTCCCCACAGAAAGTAATTGACTTTGACGTTTGTCCCGTCCAATTCCGAGAATATTTCTTTACTAGCTTTTCTGGAACCAAAACAGCAGAAAACAAGCAACTGGCACTGTGGCAACTTGTTAATAGGTTAGTACCAAAAAACATGTAAAAAGTACCTCAAAGTGTAGACAAAGCAAAGCAAAGTAGATACTAAACAAGCATGGAGCATCAAAAATTATAGATACGTTTCTGACGTATCAGCATCCCCAAGATTTAACGCTTGTACCTATTGAATATTTATTGGGGTGACACGGGGTGGCATCCCCAAGCTTGAGATTTTGTGCATTATTCATCTCATTACATCATTCTTTCTCTACACCTAAAAATTTTCCTTCATACAAAACTTCACACAATCTTCATTAGCAATATTAGTGTATTCAAAAGATAATAGACCTTTGGGTTTACCTTTAGAACAAACAAACTTTCACTAAAAACACAAGCTACTATAGAAATTCCCTCAAAAAGCTCAATTTCCCAAAAAGAGCCCAAAAAGGAATCAATAAGAAGCAACTGCAAATAATGGCAGAAATTTGTCAAAACAGACCAGCATGTAGAAACCGATTTTTTTGAAGACCTTATGTTGCTCAAATCATAAAGTGTTGAACAAACTAAAGTTATCTAACATTCTGGGGGATTTATTCATAAAATATCAGCTTAATCTGACTTACAGAGATTTTACATGAATTTTTACGGTGGAGCACAAAAATCTGTTTCGGGACAGCAACTCCTCAAATCTTATTTCCCTCTCATTAGATGTTATTCTTGGCACAAAAAGGAAATAAAAAGGATAAGGAGTGGTCATTACCAAAGTAATAACTTCCAAGACTTAAGAAAACTTTTGGGTCATCTCCCAATAAGTATTTTTTTAACGCCTTTAAGTTAGGCACAAGAAGCAAGAATCAAGTATTTTCAAATGAAGAAGCATTAAGATCAATACTCGAAATCTCTTCAACTAGGAATGGTATCTCATCCAAATGAGTTTTAGAGCATCCTTTCTCATCTCCCTTAGGTTCACTACCTTCATCAAAAGGGTTTTCAGGAATAATCCAATCAAAATTCTTTTCTAAGGCTTTATGCATTCCTACAAGTTTAAAAGGTATGGGTATCTTAATTTCCTCTCTGGATTTGGCTTTATCTAAAGTACCCATAACATCTACACAAGAGCCTAGCATATTAAAACGTTAAAAGACCTCTTTTGCTTCCTTAGTAACATCATTGAACTCTTTTAGTAATGTTTCTAGAATAAATTCTCTCTTATTAGGATCCTTTTCTTTTTTTTAGTTTAAGAAACAAAAATTGCATCATGCGGTTAAGGTTAACAAACCTAGCCTCCAACATATAAACTAAAGAAGCTACAACAATTTCATAATTAGGAGCAAGTTCTGCGATGGATCTATCCTCAATATCCTCATGTTCGCTAACATGATTAAATAATTTTTCAATATTTTCTTTCCCAATTATAGAGCCACTACCTATTGAAAGGTCTTTCAGGGTGAACTTGGGAATCAACATGGTGAGCTAGATCAAGGTGACAACTAGAGTAGGAACTAATTTTTTTGTGTTTTTGATAAAAAGAGGCAAACAAAACCAAACAAAAGAAACTAAGAAAAACAAAAACAAAGTAAAGAGAAAGGTTGTGAAGGACTCCCCTTGTGAAGACGTCCTTAGCCTCCCCGGCAACGACGCCAGAAAATAGCTTGATGCGCTCAAATCAATGTAGAGCTTCATTGGCAAACCCCAAGAGGAAGGTAAGATGAGAACAACAGAAAGTCTTCCCTCGGAAACAAACCAAGGTTATCAAACCAGTAGTAGGAAGGAAACGACTCAAAGGTGTTGCTAGCAACTTGGAAACCGGCACAACACAAACTCAAGACTTTGCCCCAACAAACAGTGAGGTTGTCAATCTCACCGGTTTGCTGAAAATAAAGGATTAACTGTATGGTGTGGAAGGTAATAGTGGTTTGCAGAAAGTAAACAATAACAGTGAAAGATGTATCAATGGTAAAGATTGGACCGGGGTCCATAGTTCACTAGAGGTGTTTGAAACGTCGGAAACGTATCTATAATTTTTGATGCTCCATGCTTGTTTAGTATCTACTTTGCTTTGTTTTGTCTACACTTTGAGGAGCTTTTTACATGTTTTCTGGTACTAACCTATTAACAAGTTGCCACAGTGTCAGTTGCGTGTTTTCTGCTGTTTTTGGTTCCAGAAAAGCTAGTAAGGAAATATTCTCGGAATTGGACGGGACAAACGTCAAAGTCAATAACTTTCCGTGGGAAACAAGAAGTCCATAGGGGAGACGAAGAGGCGTGCCAGGGCAGACACACCCCCTAGGCGCGGGTGGGCCCTGCCCCGCGCCTAGGCGGGGTGTGGGGACCCTGGACACCGCCTCGGCCTTCCCCTTCGCCTATAAGGAGCCCCCGATGCAGAAACCCTAAGGACCCGATCAATATTCCACGAAACCTTCTATAGCCGCCTCCACCGTCGTCCCTAGATCGGGGGATCTGAAGTTCTTCCTGGCACCCTGCCGGAGGGGAGATCATCCTGGAGGCCTTCTCTCTGGTATGATGCATGAGTAGTTCCACCTTGGACTATGGGTCCATGTAGTAGCTAGATGGTTGTATCTCCTCCTTGTGCTTTCATGTATAGATCTTGTGAGCTCCGTTCATGATCAAGATCTAATCTATTTGTAATCATGCATGTTGTGTTTACGGGGATCTGATGGATATTGAGATTATTATGTTGGTTTGATTAATGGTTTTGTCTTTATGATTCTATCATGTCTATGTTGTGTGTGATCTTGCATGCTCTCCGTTATTAGTAGCTATCTTGGCCAAGTAGTTGCTAGTGACTCCAAGAGGGGGTATTTATGCTCGATAGTGGGTTCATGCCTCTAGTTTCCAAGGGAAGTGATAGAAATCTCTTCGGTTGTAGATGTGCTGTTGCTACCAGGGAGAAAACAACAGTCTCTTGTTCATGGAACATGTGGACTGTTTACCTTACACACTTTGCTTAAAGCAGTCGTCTGTTGCTTGCAACTTAATACTGGAGGGGGTTTGGATGATAACCTGAAGGTGGACTTCTAGTCATAGATGTAGTTGGACGGCGGTCTATGTATCTTGTTGTATTGCCCAATCGAATCTCATAGGATCTTTCTGACTAGTATTGCATTGTTATGCCTTGCTCAGTTCCAGTTAATTACCCTGCTGTAATTTGTTTACCCTTCATGCCATGTTGTTTATCTAAGGAGAGCACCTCTAGTGAACTATGGACCCCGGTCCAATCTTTACCATTGATACATCTTCCACTGTTACTTGTTTACTTGCTGCAAACCACCATTACCTTCCACACCATATGTTTAATCATTTGTTACAGCAAACCGGTGAGCTTGACAACCTCACTGATTCGTTGGGACAAAGTCTTGAGTTTGTGTTGTGCAGGTCTCCACGTAGTTTGCAACACTTGTGTGACGTTTCCTTCCTCCTTCTGGTTCGATAACCACGGTCTCAACTGAGGGAAAACTTGCTGATGTGCTCTTCACACCCTGCGCTTGGGGTTACCAACAAAGTGCCACGTCGATCACCGTCAAGTCTTTCTGGCGCCGTTGCCGGGGAGGCTGAGGACGTCTTCACTAGGGGAGTCCTCCACTTCCTTTCTCTTTACTTTGTTTTTAGTTTGCTTTGTTTTGTTTGCCTCTTTCCAAAAAACCAAAAAAATAGTCTAGTTTGGTTTGCTTTCTTTATTCAAAAACACAAAAAAATTAGTTCTTGCTCTAGCTGCTGCTACTGTTTTTGGCTTGCCCACCTTTGCCAAAATGAACTCTGCTGAGAACACCAAGTTGTGTGACTTCACTAGCACCAATAACAATGATTTCCTAAGCACTCCTATTGCTCCACCAGCTCCTGATGCTACCTTTTATGAAATTAAGCCTCCTTTGTTGAATCTTGTGATGAGAGAGCAATTTTCTGGTGCTAGTTCTGATGATCCTGCTGCCATCTCAATAGCTTTGTTGAACTTTGTGAGATGCAAAAATATAAGGATGTAGATGGAGATATTATTAAGCTCAAGCTTTTTACTTTCTCCTTGAGAGGAAAAGCTAAAGAATGGTTGCTATCCTTGCCTAAAAATAGTATTGATTATTGGACCAAGTGCAAAGATGCTTTTATTGGAAAGTACTATCCTCCTGTAATAGTATATCTATGAGAAGTGACATTATGAAATTTAAACAACTTGATAGTGAACATGTTGCTCTAGCTTGGGAAAGAATGAAATCTTTGATTAAGAATTGTCCCACTCATGGACTCACTAGTTGGATGATTATCCAGACTTTTTATGCAGGTTTGAACTTCTTCTCAAGAAACTTGTTGGATTCAGCTGCTGGAGGTACCTTCATGGGCCTCACTATGGGTGCTCCAACAAGGCTCCTTGATAATATGATGGTTAACTACTCTGAATGGCACGTTGAGAGAGCTCCACATGGTAAGAAGGTAAATTTTGTTGATGAAACTTCCTCTTTGAGTGATAAGATTGATGGTATTATCACTATGCTTGTTAATGGGAAAGCTCCTTTAGATCCTAATAGTGTTCCCTTAGCCTCCTTGGTTGCTCAAGAAGAGCTAGTTGATGTGAACTTTATTATAAACAACAATTTCAACAACAATTATAGGCCTTATCCTCCCAGTGTAAATGCTTATCATGGTAGATCCGGAATGCCTAGTGAAGAAAGGATTCTAGAAGTAGAGATATCCACTAAGAATTTTATGCAGATGTAATATGAGCAAAATAATATTTTCACTAAAACTATGGAGGAACAATCTATTATCTTGAAAAACATTAGCCATCAGCTTGAGAATATTAATAGAGAAATTCCTAGTTTACAGTCAAAAAATTTGGGTGCTAAGAAAAAATTATCCTCTCTGAATAATAAAATGGCTGCTAAACCTGAAACTATGGAAAATAACTTTGCTACTGCTCATGCCATACAAGTTACTATTGACGAAAATGTTAGGCTATTAGCTCAACTTCATGCTAGATGGGAAAGGGAAGCTGAAATTAATAGAAACAATAGTGTGTGCACCATCACCACTAAACCACAAGTAGTCCATGTTCCTCCTCCCAATATGCCTAATCCTATTGAGCCTACTGCTAGTGATGCTAAGTTTGATTTTGATATTGATGGTTGCAATATTTTCGAAGTGATTATGTTCCTACAAAAGCTTGCTAGAAGTCCTGATGCTAGTGATATGCATGTTGCTTTCACTAAACACATTACAGATGCCCTTGTGAAGATTAAGGAAAAGAAGCTAAAACACAAAGTTTCTATTCCTAGGAAAGTAGAAGATAGTTGGGAACCCATTATTAATGTGCAAGTGAATGACTTTGATCTCAAAGCTTCATGTAATCTTGGTTCTAGTGTCTCTATTATGCCTAGGAAGATTTATGAAATGCTTGATTTGCCACCTTTGGAAGATTGTTATTTAGATGTCCCACTCAATGATAATGCTAAGAAGAAACTCATGGGGAGTATTAATGATGTTCTAATTATGGTTAACAATGCTTATGTCCCTATTGATTTCTATGTTTTGGATGTTTAATACAATGCTTCTTGTCCTATTACTTTGGGAAGGCCTTTTATTAGAACAGTTGGTGCCATCATTGATACGAAGGAAGGCACCATTAAATATCATTTTCCATTCAAGAAAGGTATTGAACACTTACCTATGAGGAGATAGAAGTTGTTTTTTGCTCCTCCTTTCAAAGCAAGGTTTGATGTTAATGCTTCCTCATTTGAAAATACTTGATTCTTCTTGCTTCTTGTGCCTAACTTAAAGGCGTTAAAGAAAAGTACTTGTTGGGAGATAACCCAAGAGTTTCCTTGAGTCTTGGAAGTTATTACTTCAGTAATGACCTATCCTTATCCTTTTTGTTTGTTTTTTGTGCCAAGAATGACCTCTAATGAGAGGGAAGTAAGATTTGGGGAGTTGTTGTCCCGAAACAGATTTATGTCCTCCATCATAAATATTTGTGAGGAATCTCTGTAACTCATATTAATATCAAAATTTACGAATAAATCCCCCAGTATGTTAGCTAACTTTCTTTAGTTCAACACTTTTTGATTTGAGCAATATAAGATTTTCGAAAAAATCGGTTTCTACCTGCTGGTCTGTTTTTACAGATTTCTGCCATTATTTGCATTTGCTTCTTATTGATTCCTTTTTGAGTTCTCTTTTGGGGAATTGAGCATTTTGAAGGAGTTAATACAGTAGCTTGTGTTTTTAGTGAAAAGTCTTGCTGTTCCAAAGCTTTGCCAAAGGTCTAATATCTTTTGAATAAACTAATGTTGCTAATGAAGATTGTGTGAAGTTTTGTATGAAGGAAAAAATTTCAGGTGTAGAGAGAGTATGATGCAATGAGATGAATAATGCACAAAATCTCAAGCTTGAGGATGCCACCCGGGTGTCACCCCAAGAAATATCCAAGAGGTACAAGCGTTAAAGCTTGGGATGCCCAAGGCATCCCCTTCTTTATCAATAAAAAGCTCAGGTCTGTCTAGACACTTCGTTTTTATTATTTCATGCATAGTTGTGTTGTTCTTGGAGCGTCTTAGTTTTTGTTTGCTTTGCTTATGTTATTTAGTTTGCTTGAATAAAGTGTTTGTACCCCCATTCTTGCTGTGTTGTTTTACAAATAAGTTGCTTGGTGTTAGAAAGGAGTAGTAAGTTCTTGCTTGAAAGTGCAAGAGGAGCTTGCATTGACTGTGACTTAGACTTTAGCATGACATGCTAGGTGTTGTTTTGACCTTATGCTTAGTGATTATTGTTGTAGCATGTCTTGTTCAAAACAATTGGGATTGCTTAATGTGCCTTGAAGAAATTATGCGTTGTTTTAGCATGCAAAAAGCATAGTATTGAGGTATTATCCTTTGATGCTTTGTTTGGGTTGACTTGGCACATGCTCACACCATGTTATGACTATGACAAGTCACCATAGACTCTATGATCATTTAGTCCTTGACTTGCAGTACCACTCTATGCTTTGATTAGTAATGCTTTGTTGCTCTGCATGATTATGGCCATTATTGCTCTCTTAGTTGGTTGCTCCTAGTCTTTTGCTAGCCTCCACTTGTATGAGTAAGCTCTACTCATGCTTACAACTCCCAAGAAACCAAGTTTTTCCAAAGTGTCCACTATAAACTCCTATGCATGGTGTGTTACACCATTCCAAGTATATTCTTGTTTTCATCTATCTTCCAATTAAAAACTATTTTGTTATGTGAAAACTTAGTGATTAAAGCCCTCACGAACTTGATGGCACACTTTACATTATTTTCCCCTAATAAACTTGAACCATTGTGTCATGGGAAAATTTGCTAGAGGAAACCGTTATTTTTTGGCGTTTGCCAAAACACACCGCTGGAATGTGTCTTTGCTGAGTACCATTATAATTTCGTGGCACATTTGCCAGGACACACTGCATGCCGCAAATGGAAAGTTTGACTAATTTTATTGGGATGACCATCATATGTCCGGTTTGAACACTTTTTTCTCTAATTCAAATTCACCAAATCCAGCATATGCATATACCGAACATGAATTAGAAACTATACGTAAGTTCACATCAAGTTGGAACATCCAGGCCAAGTCGCCATCCATTGCAGCATGCAGCATCGTGGTTAAGAAAAAAAAATCAACGAGGGAATTGGGAAAAAGCTGGATAGTTTTTTCTATCTGAAACATCTTGTATTTCAATTAAAATTCTAGACATATTTGCAACAAGGTAAAAAGGTAATCTAAAACGTCAAACTTTCTGTTTTGGGCAGTACAGTGTGTTCTAGCAAATTGTCATGAAATAATAATGGTACTGGGCAAAGCCACATTCCAACGGTGTGTTTTAGCAAACGCCAGAAAATAACGGTGTCCTCTAGCAAATTTTCTCTTGTGTCATCTATGTTGTATATGCTTGCACTTATACATTGGAATTAGCAGAATCATGCTGTCACGGGGAACGTTTTCAACATTGCACTTGTACATTGTACTCAGTTGATAACATGCTCTTTTGTCTATGGATGTCACCGGTGTGAAGTAAAGAGGAAACTTGTAAGTCCATGGAGTATGTATTTTCTGTTAGAGAAACGCCTGGGCCACTAGGCTAAGCCATGCATAATCATGGTGGAAACTTGCAGCATCACCATAGAGAGCTATCTATGAAGCATCCTCAATAAAAAGCTGTGCATATGGTAAATAAAAAGATTGCTGAGATGATAATTGTCTGCTTGCCTTGTCATTTTAGTTATGGGAAAGATCCTGTACCATGTGCAAGGGGTACCCCGTTGGCGGTTCTCAATGATATGCAAATACATACAATGACAAGAACTTACAGGTGACTAAAGTTGAGTAGCATGAGGTGTGGCCCTCGTATTCAAGGGACTTGAGATTGCCAACTTATACTTCGCTAAGCATATACTCCATAGTTTGTTCACTTTAACCTTAACCACTTCAAGATGCTTATGATAGGGGCAATGAGGGCTGAAAGCTAACAAGTACCATAATTTTTGGAATCTCTTTTTGAAACTTGAAATCCCTGCTTCCTTTATAAAAGGCCTTTCTTCCACCATTATTTGAGTCTCCACCTTCTACCTTTAGGCACCATTAAGAGAGCATAGTTGTCATTCTGTGTGCAGTGTTCCAAAGCTTATTGATTGATTCATATTCTGATATTACTTGTTCTTGTGCTATTTGTTTCTAGTCACCCTTGTAAACTTTGAAGGTGTCAAGCTGATTGCCACTATGCTATGTTTTCTGTATGTGAAACAAACAAACGTTTTTCAATGCATGTTATTCACGATCTTTGTTTGTAGACTTTCATGTTGCATGCATAGTTACTTTGTCCTATTGTTAGAACTCCATATTTCATGCACATGTTTAGAGTTCTTTGATCCCAGCTTTCAATGCTTCCAAATGGTTAGATCTTTATTGTGAGGGTGCATGTCACCTCAAAAATTATTCTTTTTATCACTTACCTACTCGAGGACGAGCAGTAGTTAAGCTTGGGGATGCTTGATACGTCGGAAATGTATCTATAATTTTTGATGCTCCATGCTTGTTTAGTATCTACTTTGCTTTGTTTTGTCTACACTTTGAGGTGATTTTTACATGTTTTCTGGTACTAACCTATTAACAAGTTGCCACAGTGCCAGTTGCCTGTTTTCTGCTGTTTTTGGTTCCATAAAATCTAGTAAGGAAATATTCTCGGAATTGGATGGGACAAACATCAAAGTCAATAATTTCCCGTGGGGAACAAGAAGGCCAGAGGGGAGACAGAGAGGCGTGCTAGGGCAGCCACACCCCCTAGGCGCGGGTGGGCCCTGCCCCGTGCCTAAGCAGGGTGTGGGGTCCCTGGCCACTGCCTCGGCCTTCCCCTTCGCCTATAAGAAGCCCCGGATGCATAAACTCTAAGGACCCGATCAATATTCCACAAAACCTTCTGTAGCCTCCACCACCGTCGTCCCTAGATCGGGGGGATCTGAAGTTCTTCCCGGCACCCTGCCAGAGAGGAGATCATCCCGGAGGCCTTCTCTCCGGTATGATGCGTTGAGTAGTTCCAACTTGGACTATGGGTCCATGTAGTAGCTAGATGGTTGTATCTCCTCCTTATGCTTTTATGTATAGATCTTGTGAGCTATGTTCATGATCAAGATCTAATCGATTTGTAATCATGCATGTTGTGTTTGCGGGGATCCGATGGATATTGAGATTATTATGTTGGTTTGATTAATGGTTTTGTATTTATGATTCTATCATGTCTATGTTGTTTGTGATCTTGCATGCTCACCGTTGTTAGTAGCTATCTTGGCCAAGTAGTTGCTAGTGACTCCAAGAGGGGGTATTTATGCTCGATAGTGGGTTCATGCCTCTAGTTTCCAAGGGAAGTGACAGAAATCTCTTTGGTTGTAGATGTGCTGTTGCTACTAGGGATAAAACAAGTAGTCGTGTGTTGCTTGCAACTTAATACTGGAGGGGGTTCGGATGATAACCTGAAGGTGGACTTCTAGTCATAGATGCAGTTGGATGGCGGTCTATATATCTTGTTGTATTGCCCAATCGAATCTCATAGGATCTTTCTGACTAGTATTGCATTGTTATGCCTTGCTCAGTTCCAGTTAATTACCCTGCTGTAATTTGTTTACCCTTCATGCCATGTTGTTTATCTAAGGAGAGCACCTCTAGTGAACTATGGAACCCGGTCCAATCTTTACCATTGATACATCTTCCACTGTTACTTGTTTACTTGTTGCAAACCACCATTACCTTCCACACCGTACGTTTAATCCTTTGTTATAGCAAACCGGTGAGCTTGACAACCTCACTGATTCGTTGGGACAAAGTCTCGAGTTTGTGTTGTGCAGGTCTCCACGTTGTTTGCAACACCTGTGTGACGTTTCCTTTCTCCTTCTAGTTCGATAACCTCGGTCTCAACTAAGGGAAAACTTGCTGATGTGCTCTTCACACCCTGCGCTTGGGGTTAACAACAAAGTGCCACCTCGAGCACCGTTAGTGTTCTCCTTAGATAAACAAACATGGCATCCTGGGTAAACAAATTATAGCAGGGCAATTGACAGGACTGAGCAAGGCATAACAATGCAATACTAGACATTCATGATCCTATGGGATTCGATTGGGCAATACAACAAGATACATAGACCGCCATCCAACTGCATCTATGACTAGTAATCCACCTTCAGGTTATCATCCGAACCCCCTCCAGTATTAACTTGCAAGCAACGGATAACTGCTTTAAGCAAAGTGTGTAAGGTAAGCAATCCACTTGTTCCATGAACAAGATACCGTTGTTTTCTCCCTAGTAGAAACAACACATATACAACCTTAGAGATTTTTGTCACTTTCCTTAGATTAAATAGAGGCATGAACCCACTATCGAGCATAAATACCCCCTCTTGGAGTCACTAGCATCTACTTGTCCAAGATAGCTACTATAAACGGAGAGCATGCAAGATCACAAACAACACAAACATGATAGAATCAAATAAGACAAAACCATTAATCAATTTGACATAGTAATCTCAATATCCATCGGATCCCCGCAAACACAACATGCATGATTACAAATAGATGATCTTGATCATGAACGAAGCTCACAAGATCTAAACATGGTAGCACAAAGGAGAAGATACAACCATTTAGCTACTACATGGACCCGTAGTCCAAGGTGGAACTACTCACACTTCATACCAGAGGCTGTCATGATGAAGAAGAAGGCCTCCGGGATGATCTCCCCTCCGGCAGGGTGCTAGGAAGAGCTTCAGATCCCCCCGTTCTAGGGACGATGGTGGCGTCTACAGACGGTTTCGTGGAATATTGATCGGGTACTTAGGGTTTTGGTATCGGGGGGTCTTTATAGGAGAAAAGGCGAGGCAGGGGCAGCCAGGGCGGCCGCACCCCCCCCAGGCGTGGGCTGGGCCTAGCCATGTGGCCAGGGGGTGTGGCCGCCTGGTGGCTCTCCTCCGTCTCGTACTCTGGCTCTGTGTTCTCCATGGTAAAATATTGACTTTGGCTTTTGTCCCGTCCAATTCCGAGAATATTGATTTTCTGCCTTTTCTGGAACCAAAAACAGAGGAAAATAGGCAACTGGCATTATGGCATCTTGTTAATAGGTTAGTCTAAGAAAAACATATAAAAACACCTCAAAGCGTAGACAAAGAAAATCAAAGTAGATACTAAACAAGCATGGAACATCAAAAATTATAGATACGTTTCTGACGTATCACTCTCCTCCACGCCAGGGCGCCGCCTCTCCACCACGCCATAGCCTCCTCTCCCCATGGAGAGGCTCATCTTCATCACCATCTACTACAAGATCCCATCACCCGCACTATAATATCTTGGCAAATATGATGTATGATGCAATATATTATTTTCCCATGATCTATTGTATGACTATGTTGTTGTTTGAGTAGTGAATTGTTATGGCAATTGTGATCTAGTTTGTTTTGGTTGCATACAAGTATATGTTATCTTCTATGATGATCTTTATGCACTAACATATGAGTGCACACATATGTTGGGGGATGCATAATGTTTTCACCGTTTCATGTTGATAGGATGACGGATAGATGGAGTTTGACAGAAGCCGAATCCCAAGTCTTAGAAAAATATGTAGTATTAATTCATGGTTAATCAACGGGGATATTATCATGAGGGCCTTAGATCTAAATGTGGTGGTTGGACTTTATGTATTAATATTCTCTTGTTTGTTCTTAATTGTCCTTGGGATCAATCACTTGTGGTGTATTTTCTCATATCTATGGCTACACCTAGTTATGACTCCTCATAGAAGAAACAATAAAAATACTATATATATGCTTCACTAATTGTGACAACCATATGAATGAAATAGCAATTTGCCTAAACATGTTCTCCCATAGATTATCCACATCCACTCCACTAGCTCCACTTCATTTGCATTATTTTACTTATAGTATTTATTTCAAGTACTTTATTATTTTCTAGTTAATACCAAAAACAACCACACACACACACACTTTAGATCCTAGCTTTGCATAGAAGGTCATATAAGTGGGTTATAGAGCTTTAGATAATAGATAGTTCACCTTTAGCTCCTCGTGGGTTTGACACTCCAATACTTATCGAATTGTACTATGGTGATCCCCTGCACTTGTGGGTTATCACCGGTTCATTTGGCCTAGACCGAACCGATGTACCGTAAGCCATTTTGACGTGGGCCGGGATCCACTGGGCCTGACGCCAGAAGTCCTTGACGATTTCGGCGGTGGGGTAAGCAGACCGAACCTGACACCGACTTCAACTATCGCTTCCTTCTCCTCTTCCAAGCCCCTGTCTTGTCAGGCTCGGTGCTCCGGGCTTCCTCCCTTATCTTCGTACTTGTCTATGCGAACCTAGCATGGTCATAGGATGACATATGAAGTTGTATACCATTCAATAGGGTAGTATGGGGGACTCACATAGAGGATAGGATTCACCTTTGAAGTCCATGACGACTTGGCATAAGTTGGGGACTCTTCAATGTTCCTTCACTTTCCATGAAGCCTACAAAGATCACAACAAAAATGAAGCAACACTCAAAGAGTAGCCAATTCATGAAGTTATAGAATGAGTCCTTAAGTAGATGGAAGTCACCTTAGGGTGTAGATATAACTCGTTGAAGGGCATACATAGGTAACTCTCTGCATTTCGTCTTGTCAACCCGTTGTTGGTAGAGGTTGACGTGTATGTATTTGTACCTTCACACAAAAAAAGATCAATCAAAATATTTTCGTGCGTGATAGAGAAGCATGTAATTCGTGGCATGTCCATTCTTGTTCACAACACTATTAGCACAATACATGTATAGCAAATGGAAAGCATATGCAAGGTCAATGTGCATGGAATTTGTTTGAACACCATCCAAATGTGGGAACTCAAAAACTCCATACAACGTCTTAGCGTGGCACTCAAAGCAATTGAATGAAATATTGTTGAAAATCTTTGATGCAAGGATAGGAGATTTCGGGAAAAACACATAAGGAGGAATATCTAAAACAACATCATTAGGTGTGAAAACCAACCATTGGAAAGATAAATTATTCGACATGTTGGATGTCACACGCAAATCATCAATAGCAAAGATCATGGAAATATGATTATCACAAGCGAAAGCAAAAAAACAGCATGCTTGCATACAAACCATAGGAAAGAGAAATTGTTCAAAATGATTGATGCAAAGCATGGTAAAGGTATTAGAGTCATGTTTGATCTAGAACTCACATTTGGGATGCTCTCAAGAGATATTTTTGTTAACTCATGCTCAATCTAGGTTGACATTATAGTACGGGTACCTACACACATCATACACAAAAGGAAGAATGCATGGTAGATAAACACATCATCCATCATAATATATCTTTTATTGTGCACGTCAACATTACTGTCAATCAAGTTTAAGTTAAATGCATGGTGAATATGCAAATGATGATGGCGCTATATCAACGTGAAGCGCTTCGTCGGGAAACCTCAGGAGCAAGGTGTGATGCAGCACAATGATACGTCGGAAACGTATCTATAATTTTTTATGTTCCATTCTTGTTTAGTATCTACTTTGCTTTGCTTTGTCCACACTTTGAGGTGTTTTATATGTTTTCTGGTACTAACCTATTAACAAGATTCCACAGTGCAAGTTGCCTATTTTCTGTTGTTTTTGGTTCCAGAAAAGCTAGTAAGGAAATATTCTCGGAATTGGACGGGACAAAAGCCAAAGTCAATATTTCACTGAGGAGAACACGGAGTCCAGAGGAGAGACGGAGGGGAGCCATAGGGCGGCTGCACCCCCTAGGCGCGGGTCCACCCTAGGTCACGCCTGGGCAGGGTGTGGGCTCCCTGGATGCCCTCCTGCTTCACCTCTTTGCCTATAAGAAGCCCCGGATGCCTAAACCCTAAGCACCCGATCAATATTCCACGAAACCATCTATAGCCGCCACCACCATCATCCCTAGATCGGGGGGATCTAAAGCTCTTCCCGTCACCCTACCGAAGGGGAGATCATCCCGGAGGCCTTCTTCTTCATCATGCCAGCCTCTGGTATGAAGCGTGAGTAGTTTCACCTTGGACTCGGGTCCATGTAGTAGCTAGATGGTTGTATCTCCTCCTTTGTGCTTTTATGTCTAGATATTGTGAGCTCCGTTCATGATTAAGATCTCATCTATTTGTAATCATGAATGTTGTGTTTGCGGGGATCCGATGGATATTGAGATTACTATGTCAGATTGATTAATGGTCTAGTCTTATTGATTCTATCATGTATGTGTTGTTTGTGATCTTGCATGCTCTCCATTGTTAGTAGCTATCTTGGACAAGTAGTTGCTAGTGACTCTAAGAGGGGGTATTTATGCTCGGTAGTGGGTTCATGCCTCTATTTAATCTAAGGGAAGTGACAGAAATCTCTAAGGTTGTAGATGTGTTGTTGCCACTAGGGAGAAAACAACGGTCTCTTGTTCATGGAACAGGTGGATTGTTTACCTTACACACTTTGCTTAAAGCAGTTGTCTGTTGCTTGCAACTTAATACTGGAGGGGGTTTGGATGATAACCCAAAGGTGGACTTCTAGTCATAGATGCAGTTGGATGGCGGTCTATGTATCTTGTTGTATTTCCCAATTGAATCTCATAGGATCTTGATGTCTAGTATTGCATTGGTATGCCTTGCTCAGTCTTGTGAATTGCCCTGCTGTAATATGTTTACCCAACGTGCCATGTTTGTTTATCTAAGGAGAACACCTCTAGTGAACTATGGACCCCGGTCCAATCTTTACCATTGATACATCTTCCACTGTTACTGTTTACTTTCTGCAAACCACTGTTACGTTCCACACTATACAGTTAATCTTTTGTTACAGCAAACCGGTTAGATTGACAGCCTCACTGATTCGTTGGGACAAAGTGTTGAGTTTGTGCAGGTCTCCAAGTTGCTTGCAACACCTTTGAGTTGTTTCCTTCCTCCTACTGTTTCGATAATCTTGGTTTCTTACTAAGGGAAATCTTGTTGCTGTGCTCATCATACCTTGCTCTTGGGGTCTCCCAACGAGGCGTTGATCACGCCATCAAGCTCTTTTCTGGCACTGTTGTCGGGGAGGCTAAGGACGTCTTCACAAGGGGAGACCTTCTCAACCTTTCTCTTTACTTTGTTTTTGGTTTGCTTTCTCTTATCAAAAACACAAAAAATTAGTCCCTGCTCTAATTGATGTTGGCTTGCTCCACTTTTGCCAAAATGAACTATGCTAAGAACACCAAGTTGTGTGACTTCACTAGCACAAACAACAATGATTTCCTAAGCACTCCTATTGCTCCACCTGCTCCTGATGCTACCTTTTATGAAATTAAGCCTGCTTTGTTGGATCTTGTGATGAGAGAGCAATTTTCTGGTGCTAGTTCTGATGATGCTGCTGCCCATCTCAATAACTTTGTTGAACTTTGTGAGATGCAGAAGTATAAGGATGCAGATGGAGATATTATTAAGCTCAAGTTGTTTCCTTTATCCTTGAGAGGAAAAGCTAAAGAATGGTTGCTATCCTTGCCTAGAAATAGTATCGATTCTTGGACTAAGTGGAAAGATGATTTTATTGGGAAGTACTACCCTCCTTCTAAGATTATATCTATGAGAAGTGATATTATGAAATTTAAACAACTTGATAATGAACATGTTGCTCAAGCTTTGGAAAGAATGAAATCTTTGATTAAGAATTGTCCCACTCATGGACTTACTTCTTGGATGATTATCCAGACTTTTTATGCAGGTTTGAACTTCTCTTCAAGAAACCTTTTGGATTCAGCTGCGAGAGGTATCTTTATGACCATCACCTTGGGTGCTGCAACAAACTCCTTGATAATATGATGGTTAATTATTCTGAATGGCACACTGAGAGATCTCCACATGGTAAGAAGGTAAATTCTGTTGAATAAACCTCCTCTTTGAGTGATAAGATAGATGTTATTATGGCTATGCTTGTTAATGGGAAAGCTCCTTTAGATCCAAATAATGTTCCCTTAACGTCTTTGGTTGCTCAAGAAGAGCAAGTTGATGTGAACTTCATTAGAAACAACAATTTCAACAACAATGCCTATAGGAATAATTTTGGTAGTAACAACAATTATAGGCCTTATCCTCCTAATAATGGCAATACCTATGGAAACTCCAACAATGCTAGAAGTGCCCCCTCTGAACTTGAAGTCATGATCAAAGACTTTATTAGTAAACAAACCACTTTCAACAAGACTGTGGAGGAAAAGCTTTTGAATGTAGAGAAAAATATTTCCTCTTTGTCTGAAGCACAATCCTCTTTGATTAATAAAATGGCTGCTAAACCTAAAACCATGGAAAGTACCTTTGATGATACTCATGCCATACAAGTTACTATTGATGAAAATGTTAGATTGTTAGCCCAACTTCATGCTAAGTGGGAAAGGGAAGATGAAATTGCTAGAAACAATAGTGTGTGCACTATCACCACCACCAATATGGATGCCACTAAACCACAAGAAGTCCCTATTCCTCCTACAATGCCTAAGGCCAATGAGTCTACTACTAGTGATGCTAAGTTTTATTTTGATCTTGATGGTTGCAATATTTCTGAAGTGATTATGTTCCTGCAAAAGCTTGCTATAAGTCCTAATGCTAGTGATATGCATGTTGCTTTCACCAAAAACATTACAGATTCTCTTGTTAAAATTAAGGAAGAGAAGTTGAAACACAAAGCTTGTATTCCTAGGAAATTAGAAGATAGTTGGGAACCCAATATTAATATGCAAGTGAATGACTTTGATCTCAAAGCTTCATGTGATCTTGGTTCTAGTGTCTCTATTATGCCTAGGAAGATTTATGAAATGCTTGATTTGCCACCTATGGAAGATTGTTATTTGGATGTCCCACTTAATGATAATGCTAAGAAGAAACTCATGTGACATGGTTATACCCTACGGGTACGTGACTTCAGCATACCTGGTCCAGCCCAGGGAAGGCCCACAACAGATATACGCTGGCCCATGAAGATTTTCGGGTGGCCAAGGCCCATGACGCCTTCGGATCCTTGGAGAACAAGACTAGCATAGATAGGAAATTCAAAGGGGTAAAACCCTAGAACCTGTAACCGACTAGGACTATGCTCGGGACCTGCCTAACTCTATATAAAGGCCAGGAGGGCACGTCCTAGATCTATCGACTCATACTTTCGCGTACACCTCCACGCCAGATCGAATCTGCGCACCCTGTAACCTTCGGTTCCGCCGTAATCAAGAGCAGACAAGCATGAGTAGGGTTTTCCCTCCGGGGGCCTGAACCTGGGTAACTCTCATGTCCCCTGGTTGCTTGTCTATTAACCATGCCACGATCTCCAGCATCCCCATCTTCTCCAAAACCCAAGTCCATAACAATGGGCATTGATGAGATTAAACCTCGTCAATTGGCGCCGTCTGTGGGAATCGGGACTGCTGATTGTGCGATCGTGACGTTCCCAACCCGATCGATCTACAACTCCGCGGCGACGGAGAATCACCTCCTCTTCGGCACTTTCGACTTCACCGCCACTTGCCGGCCACCATGAAGGATTTCGAGCCCGTAGGCGACGGACTCGAAATTTTGTTCGGAAGCTTCTGCTTCCAGGTGGGACAAACTGGCACACTCCGCCTTCCTGAGCGGGTGCTCGTGCCATCAATCAGGCCCGCTTCATGGGCTCCACACCCCGTGCTACGCACATCACCATCGACAGATGAGTTCTACAACAGCAGCAGCTGCAACTACGATATGTGCGATCCTCCTTCGGATGAAGGGACCTACGGTTCCGGATCTGAAAGATGCGGAAGCAGCGAACCAATCTACGAGCGTTACCAATGCGCCGCAGTCATCCAGGAGCCACAAACGCCTAACCCGCCGCCCAACACAAACCCGAACCCGCAGGATAGAAACGGCGGAAACGGCGGGAACAGAAGAAGCCTGTCCCCCCCACCCGAAGGGGAAAACAACGGCCACGTCATCCAACTTAGCAAAGAAGGATGGGTCCAGGCACGCCGTGCCGTTGCAGGCGACATAGTCCTACCCGTGGACTCCCCACGTCACCTACTGATGGCGTACCACTACCTCCTCATCGAGGAGCACAAGAAGCAAGTCAAGATGCAGGAGACGCTCGACAAACGCAAGCAAGCAGCCTCCGAGTCCAGCGCGCGACGAGCTGCGCTCTCCGTCATGGCACCCGGCTCTAGCATGAACGGAAACCAGGGAAACAAGCACTGCTCGCGGGTGGAGAACATGGATCCCAAGGAACGCCGTGATGTGACCCGAACTCTCCACACATCGTTCATGGATATGGATGCCGACGGCAACATCATCCAGAAGACACCGCAAGATGCGATCATGGCAGACACTACGTATCTCGCGGCCCACCAACCTCCGGAAGGGGACCCGAAAAGAGCCATGCATAAGTCCGCACTCACCAGACTCGGACTCGTCGGAGCTGCGCTCCACGAAGACGCTCCTGCGGAGCCGAAGAAGAAAGCTCCGGTCAGGCGCGACCGGAGCCCCACCCCTTCATCCAAAGAGGAGGAGGAGCACGACCTTCCTCGAAGGAAGAAGAGCTCGCATCGCCATAAACGCGACTACGACGCCAGAGACGCGCTTACACAGCGCAAAATCGACAAAGCACGAGCCAAACGCGCATGCTCGTCCGAGTCCGAGATGGACGAAGATGAAGGAGAACTCTGTGGAGCTCGATGCTTCAGCAGATCTGTTTAGCGAACATAGATGCCACGCAATTTCAAGCTTCCTTCGGATACTCCGAAGTTCAACGACACGCAAGATCCAAAATCTTGGCTCAGCGATCACCTGTCATCCGTCAAACTGCATGGCGGTAACAAAGAAACCGCCATGCAATGCCTTCAGCTGCAGCTGACAGGCGCGGCGCGAGTCTGGCTCAGCAGCCTATCATCAGGATCCATCCGAAGTTGGGAGGAGCTAGCTTACAGCTTCATCCGAAATTTCAAGGGCACCAGCAAGAGGCCCGCCTCAATCGAAGAGTTGCGAGCCTGCACTCAGAGAACGGGGGAATCTATTCGCTCGTACATATTACGCTGGTCTACGAGGAGAGGGCCATCGACGCCTTCAGAGACGGCGTCAAATGCCAAGATTTCAAGGAGGAACTTGGGCGTGTCAAGCCCAAGACACTTGACCACCTCATGGAAATTGCCAACAGTTGGGCAGACGGCGAAGATTGCATCCAGCGGGCGCAATCAGATGAAGAGGACGACTACGGCCGAAGGCGAGAATGCCACAACAAGAGGAGATCGCGTGTCTACGAAGACCGCGACGGACCCGACATGGTCGCGGCTGGCTACGCCGACTGCCGCAACGACAACAGCCGCAACCGCGGAGGATACCGCGGAGGAAATTTCCGCGACAGCGGACGACCAGCACAATCGTGGCAACGCCGCGACCGCGACAACGGACCCTCAGCATTCGACAAACTTTTGGGTCCATGCACCATCCACTTCTACATCGACAAACAAGATGGCAAAAAGAAAGCCAGTCACATGCTCAAGGACTGCCGCGAGTTCTAGAAAGTCAGCGAAAGCATGGTGCAGATGAGGCAACAAGCACCAACCCCTGTGTTCGGAAACGCACCCGCGCCAGGAGAAATAGCACACGGAGCTCCTCCACCGCCACCTATTGGAGGCCCAAACCAACCAGTGGCACCAGCGCAAAACAACGCCGGGGTCGGATACCCCCCACCAAAGGGAGCACTAAATATGATCCAGAAGGGACGCCCCACAAACAGGGTGCAGAAGAAAATCACCCGACAAATCAACTTGGCCGTGGCAACTCCGCTTGCAATCCCTGAGTACCTCAGTGGATCGGAGTCCTGCATCACATTCACTCGCGCGAATCACCCTTGCTAGATCCCTCGCCCAGGTCATGCTGCCCTGGTGCTGGAGGCGCAGATCGGAGGCTTCGATATGAGCCGCGTCTTCATGGACGGCGGCAGCGGCATAAATCTAATGTTCGCAAGCACTCTAGCAGCTATGCAGATCCCGCAATGCAGCCTGGAACAATCAGACACAACGTTCCACGGCATTATCCCAGGAAAGGGCATATTCCCCCTAGGCAAAATAGGGCTCGACGTTATCTTCGGGAAGCCGGACAACTTTCGGCAAGAGCGACTCGAATTCGAAGTGGTGGACTGGCCGTCACAATACCACGCAATCCTGGGGCGTGTAGCATTCGCAAGGTTCCTGGCCGTCCCGCACTACGCATACCTACTACTCAAGATGCCAGGACCAAGGGGCGTCATCACAGTCCACGGGATCTTCACCCGATCGGACCAATGTGACAGGGATTTCAACAAAATCTCCCAGTCTTTCGGCATGCAAGACGAGCTTATAAGGCTCCGTGAAGTAACGGACAATGGGGTACCCCCAGTCACAAGGCAGAACGCACCTGACATGTCCTTCGACTCCACCGTCAACACCAAGAAAGTACAGGTCCATCCGACGGATGCCTCCAAGATGTCCTTGATCGCCAATGACCTCAGTACCACATAGGAAGGCGCGCTCGTCGAATTCCTCCGTGAGCGCTGGGAAATCTTCGCCTGGTGTCCTGCGGACATGCCAGGAGTTCCCAGGGAATTAGCCGAGCATGCACTCAATGTCTTTCCAGACACCAAGCCAGTCAAGCAGTCCATCCGAAGACTGTCGGAGCCACGAGCCGAAGCTATCGGCAAGGAAATCAATAGACTACTCGCTGCAGACTTCATCAGGGAAATCAAAGAAAGCGAGTGGATTGCAAACACGGTGATGGTCCCGAAGAAGGACACGGACATCCTGCGGATGTGCGTGGACTTCACGTCACTAAATAAGCATTGCCTAAAGGACCATTTCCCTCTTCCACGGATCGACCAGATCATCGATTCGACTGCAGGTTGCGAGAAGCTCTCCTTCCTTGACGCCTACTCAGGTTATAACTAGATTCGGCTCAAGGTCGAAGATCAGGAGAAAATGGCGTTTATCACACCGTTCGGAGTATTCTGTTACAACACAATGCCCTTCAGGCCAAAAAACGCAGGTGCCACGTACCAGCGATGCATGCAGGCCTGCCTCAAGGACCAGATCGGTCGCAATGTCCAAGTCTATGTCGACGACATAGTAATAAAAACTAAGGAGGCAAGGACACTTATCGACGATCTCCGCGAGACGTTCGAAAACCTTGATCGCTACAGGATCAAGCTCAATCCCGAAAAGTGCGCCTTCGGCGTCCCATCAGGTCAGCTGCTCGGGTACTTCATATCTCAACGAGGGATCGAGGCGAACCCGAAGAAAATCAGAGCCATCATGACGATGGAGAAGCCGAAAAACCTAGGGGGCGTCCAGCAGCTCGCAGGACGAGTAGCGGCACTAAGCAGGTTCATCAGCCGCATGGGCGAGAAGGCCCTACCATTCTACCAGCTGCTTCGCAAGGCAGACAAGTTCGAGTGGACACCAGAAGCCAACGACGCATTCGAAAGCCTCAAACGGCTCCTCTCCACCTCGCCCGTTTTGGTCACGCCAAAGGAGCGCGAGCCCCTGCTGCTGTACATAGCAGCCACACACCAGGTGGTCAGCACCGTACTCGTGGTCGAACGACCCGAAGAAGGCAAGACCCACGGGGTCCAGCGCCCAATTTACTACCTCAGCGAGGTACTAACACCAACAAAGCAGAGGTACCCTCACTACCAGAAGCTAGCCTACGGCGTGTTCATGACGGCTCGACGGCTGAGCCATTACTTCCAGGAGCACCAAGTGATGGTGGTCAACGAGGCACCCCTGTATAGCATCCTGAATAATCCAGAGGCCACAGGACGGGTGGCCCTGTGGGGCATCGAACTATCACCCTTGGACATCGTCTATGAGAAGCGACACGCAATTAAATCTCAAGTCCTTCCGGATTTCCTGGTACATTGGATGGAGATGCAACTGCCAGACACCCCAGACATGTCGCAGTCATAGACAATGCACTTCGACGGCTCCAAGCGTGAAGCCGGAGCAGGGGCAGGGGTCATACTGACCTCCCTGCAAGGCGACAAGATGAAGTACGTTCTTCGGATGAAATTCAGAGCCTCCAACAACGAGGCCGAATACGAAGCCCTCATCCATGGCATGAGGATGCAAAGATATGCGGCGCAACGCGCCTGGTCATCTACGATGACTCCAACCTCGTCGTCCAGCAGACGATGAATGAGTGCGACGCACATGCCTAAAACATGATCGCGTACCGCGCGCTCTACAACGCACTCGAAGGTGAATTCGACGGCTGCGAACTTCGGCACGTTGGAAGAGAAAGCAACGAGGAAGCCGATAGACTCGCCAACATCGGCTCCACTTGCGCAAAGGTACCACCAGGAGTGTTCCTCGAACAGATCTGCGTACCATCCATCAAGCGAAAGTTCCCCAAGGGATCACCCTAAGAAGAACACTCGGGAGCTACGCTACCCGAAGGACACGAAGGACCCGAAAAGCTGGACACAGCGGTAGCCATGGTCAACCTAATGCAGGTCATGGCAGTCGAAGAAGCTTGGACGCGACCATACCTCCAGTTCTTGATAACCGGAGAATTGCCTGACAGCCCAACAGACGCCCGACGCATATCTCGCCGGTCAAAAGCCTTCACCACCATCAACGGCGAGTTGTACAAGCGCAGCATCACGGGTGTACTTCAACGGTGCGTCACCATCGACGACGGCAAGGGCATACTCCAAGACATCCATGAAGGCATTTGCGGCCACCACACAAGCAGCCGCTCCCTTGTCACTAAAGCTCTACGAGCAGGATTCTACTGGCCAACGGCCATAAACGACGCAAAGGACATCGTCCGAAGATGCAACGGATGCCAACGGTTTGCCGACAAACCGCACGCACCTGGGTCCGAGCTCAGACCCATACCTATAGCTTGGCCTTTCGCTCAATGGGGCCTCGACATGATCGGCAAACTGCCAAAATCCTCGAAAGGAGGACACGTCTTCCTCCTGGTTGCAGTCGACAAATTCACCAAGTGGATCGAGGCCATGCCGGTCACCAACCAGAAAGGCAAAACTGCCGTCAAGTTCTTCGAGTCCATTGTCTACAGGTTCGGCGTACCACACAGCATCATCACCGACAACGGATCGAACTTCATCTCCGAAGAATTCCAGGACTTCTGCGAAGGTCTTGGGATCAACATCACGTACGCCTCAGTGGCACACCCGCAAACGAACGAGCAAGTGGAAAAGGCCAACGGCCTAATCGGCGCCGGCATCAAGAAGCGCCTCATGAGCTCACTCGAACAAAAAGCTGGAAATTGGACGAAGGAGCTACCCTCCATCCTGTGGAGCTTACGAACTACGCCAAACAGCTCCACCGGCTACACACCGTTCTTCATGGTACACGGAGCCGAAGCCGTGCTACCAGCCGAAGTACGCCACCAGGCCCCACGGGTCGTCGCCTACAGTGAAGCCGAATCCACGGCTGCACTCGAAGACGCTGTCGATACACTCGACGAAGCACGAGATATAGCAGCAGCCCGATCAGTGGTGTACCAGCAGAGTCTCCGCAACTACCATAGCCGCCGGCTGCGCCCAAGGTCCTTCGTCGAAGGAGACCTCGTCTTGCGACTCAAGCAAAAGCGACCGAATAAATTCGAGTCACCATGGGAAGGACCCTACGTCATCACCGAAGTCATCCCAGGTGGCGCCTATCGCCTCAAGCACGTGGAGTCTGGAGTCGCATACTCCAACCCATGGAATATCTCGCACCTGCGACGATTCTATCTGTAGCAACCTACCCCCTTTTACTTTCAATAAGGCTTTCAGCCAAGGCTACTCAGCCGAACAATGTACCTCCTCCATTACGATATAAATAAAGCTAAGTGTCTCGCCCCAAAACTTCGGTTCACTATTTTTCTGCAACATTACTACATGCAACAAACGCACCCGGGGCTCCCCCACCTCACGATTTCATCGACTGAGGACCAAACGTGTACACCTGAGTAGCTGACAACGTCAGGCAAACGAAAAGGACACGTACTCAATCAAAGCACTGCGTGCTCACAAACAAACAAACCTTTACAACAAAAGGCACAACACGCCCAGCCGAAATATACAAATTTTACATCTCTCTCTTTTTACAGGTACTACCTGTGTTGAAGAATAACCTGGGCACGCTGCTCAAACAAATCTACAACCTGTTCGGCATACTGCCTTATAGCCGCGTAATGCGGACGCATGTCCCACTCACCACCATCAGGGCGAAGAGGTGGCCCGGCGGCCACAGCAGCCAAATCCACGCCAGGCCGGTGCAGCCTCACAAGAGACAAAGCAGCCTTCACTCCTGCGACAAGCTGCTGCCGCACCAACTCCTTGACATTTCTTACGCTCCAAAAATTCGATAGAAGACCCGCAAGGCTTGTCGGTATGGCATCCAAAGGGAACATGACGTGCAGCACCGAGGCAAGCAATGTCTACACTTGGCGGAGCACCCGCGAAACTTGATGAACACGATCCTGCACCGTCGTCAGAGCTATGGCGCGATCACGATCCATCCAGAAGAAGTCGCCGGCCTCCATGTCCTGTTGAGTCAAGCAATTGACCTGAACAGCGACAATCGGAGCAAGATTCGCACCTGCAACAATCACACAAAATAAGAGTAAAGCCAGCAGGCTCATCCGAAGAACCAAGCTACAGATCGAACCAAAGAACAACTTACATTGCAGCTGCTCGGACAGCCGAACCAGCTCCGCCATCAAGTACTCCTCTCTGGCTGCACCATGATCCTCTTTGGACTTCCAAACGTCGGCATGACCGCGTAACCCGAGCAACTCCCTCTCCAGACTACGCACATGATCCCGAAGGAAAGTGAGCTGCGAGGAATCATCCAAGGATGGTCGCAACGGCATTGCGTATTGGGCGTCAACGGGATCAGCACCCGAAGGAACCTAGAGCAGCAGCAAAAGAAAGGAACACAGACATTCAGCCAATGATAAAGCCACAACACAGAGGAATTCATTAAATATATAAGGCCACTACGTGGCACAAGGATGGTGTTCTTCAAGATATTTACAACAAAAGTAGACTACAAACTACCCTACGTCTACTACGCCTACGATGCAGGACCCTGAGTCGCCTCGAAGCCAGACTGCCTAGCTTTGGCCCCGCCCTGCTGCCGCAGTGCATACTTAGACAGCAAATCAATGAGCTTGGGCCCATATCGCTTGCAGCGAGCAGAGTAGGCAGCAAAGGCTACCTCGGATCTATCTGCAGCCGTCGGCATCCGAGAGGTGATCTGGGGCAGATCCAGCTCCGCTCCAGCCGCCAAGGACATCGCCAGCCCGATGGACGCGCCGATGCCCTTCTGCTTGCGCTTGTACGCCGCAGGCGCTTCGGCTGACAGAGCCACCGTCAGAGCATCCACATCATCAAGGGTTGCGCCCTTCGGGACAAGCTCCTTGTAGAAGCGACCAATGACCTCTTTCGCCTTGGCAAGGGAGCTGACGACGGTGCTGCAGCGGTCTTCGACCGCCACAGTGGCATCATCTAGAGCACTACCGTGCTCCAGAGCACTGCGGTCGAACTCGATGCCTGTGGCATCTGAGACAAAAAATAAGAAGAAAAGCATGAAGAAAAGCAGCACAGAAGAAGATCCGAAGAAAAAGAAACAAGTACAAAACTAGCACTCACCCGAAATAGCCTTGTCAGCAGCCATGAGCTTCGCCGCCACCTCTCTTTCACGAGCAGCCGCAACGGTGGCCAGCTGCTCCTCACGATCCACGGCCTCCTGCTGCAGACGCTCCTTCGCTTTGGCTGCCTTAGTCAGCTCTAGCTCGAGGCGTTCTTTCACGCCAACGGCGGCCTCGGCCTTCTGCTCCGATTGACCAAGGCTCTTTTTGAGAGCGTCGACCTCACGGAGGGAATTGTTATGCTCCTCTGCATTCAAGACAATCAAGTGTCAAAGAATAGGACCAGGATAAAAAAGAGAGGCATTAAAAGGCAGATAAATACCTTGAAGCTGCCGAAGGTTCGCCTCCAGCGCCAGGCGCTCCTGCACCAGCCGCTTGGCCTCCTGCACAAAAGGCTGAAGAAAAAGAAATAGCAGTAAGAAAAGGGCTTGGGGGCTACGCCCAACACAAAGGAGTAAAAACAAAATTTGCACACGAAGACACTCGGGGGCTCCCCCCGTGATACGAAGCAGAAAAACTTACATGCTCTGATGGCGGCTCCGAAGGACCGCCTGCGAAATTCTGAGGCGCAACCACCTGCACCTCCTGCAACAGAGGATCCGGAGGCGCGCCACCCGAAGTCGCCAGCATCTGAGGAGGAGGAGGAGACGCAATTTTCGACTCCCCCATCATCTCCCGTGCACCACCACTGGAGGAATCATGGGAGGAATGCCTGCACACGAACCAATCAGCACAAGCACAACAATCATGAAGGAAAAAGGACAATAGTACAGCAAGAAACTTACGAGCCCAGTGAGATCAGGTCAAAGACAGGAGGAGACCTTCGGGCTCTCTTCTCCTCCTTCTTTTCTTCCTTCTTCTCCTCCTTTTTCTCTTCCTTCTTCTGCTTCGCTGGCGGGTGCGACGCTACAGCCCGCACAGGAATGGCAGGAATGGGAGAAGTAGAACCTCCATGACCGCCACTATGACGCTCAAGGCCCAGAGGGTTTCTGGGAGTCGGAGGAGTCGAGGCATCCTAAGACTCGTTGGAGCTCCATGACCGTTTTCGCGTATGGTCCTCACTCGACTCGTCGGCATCCTCTGCTGGAGATCGCGCCGATGGTAGCTCGTACACGGAATCAACCACTTCATTATCAGGGGCATTCGGATACCTTTTAGGCAACGGCGGTACCATGCCCGGCCCTTTAAAGCTCTGCAAGATCAGAAGGAACTTTGTTAGCAAACAAAGGAAACAAAAACACAGCTGACCAAAAGCACTACGTGCACAAATCTACACCTGCGGTACGGCCAACGTCGAAGAAAATGGAGGAGTTAGTGACTTCCCCGGGATTTCTTCTCCGGCTTTGAACTTCAGCAGCGCGCGAAGGGCCTTGTCAAGATCCCCCTCGGACATTTTCTCAGCCGAAACCCTCGTCGGATCACGACGCCCAGAATATAGAAACATCGGGTGCGCCCTCGCTTGGAGAGGCTGCACCCGACGCTCAAGAAAAGTTACCTCCTTCTCCGGAATCAGCTGGAGATCCTCCACCCGACGGTAAAGGGCCTATATCTCCGCCACCTCACCGTCCAAGATTTGGTTTTTCCAAGACCTTTTTCGCTCAATCATTTGGGAGGGGTCAAAGGGAACAAGACCAAAATCTTGCCCGGGCACTACGGAGTCGCGGATATAAAACCATCGCCTCCGCCAGTACTGGACAGATTCAGACATGGAAAAGGAAAAGAAGAGCAGATTGGGACTAAGGGAGATGATGAAACCCCCAATGGGATACACACCATCCGAACCAGATTGCCTCTTCACGGAATAGAGCTTCCGGAAGAGGCCAAAGTGCGGCTCAATGCCAAGCCAGCACTCGCAAAAAGTGATAAAACACGCAATGTGGAGAAGAGAATTGGGAGACAGATGATGAAGCTGAATCCCATAGAAGAAGAGCAGTCCACGGAGGAAGTCGTGGACCGGAAAAGAAAACCCACGCAAAACGAAGGCGAGAAACATAACCCGATACCCAGATGGGGGACGGGGGATTACCTCATTGCCGGGGAGTTTGACGGCCTCCCTATCTTGCGGGATCAGGCCCCGCTCGCGAAGCTTGCGGAGATCGCTCTCCCACGTCTCTGATCGCCGCCAGCCACCATCGGTGACGCGAGTAGCGGCGGTGCCCTTCTTTCCGTCGGCGGCGCTGGTACCAACCGCAGATGAAGATTTCTTTGGTTTCCCCATTGCGCTACGGCGGCGCCGGCGGTGAAAACATAGAAAGAACGACGGAAATGTGGAAGGAAATCCCAGCGTGAAGCAAGAATCGCTCGAGCACAAGGAGCAGTGAACACAAGAACTGGTGCGGTGAAAACAAACCACGGTTTCCCTCAATAATTATAACAGCGAAGACGACGAACGGCAGCCGTCCATCCAGAAGACCTAACGCCAACGACAGATCTGACCGTACACGTGTCAACATCACAACGAACCTGCGTTACCACGCCATCCACTACGCGCGGAAATCGAGGAGACGCCGTAATTATCTCCACGCCGCGCGTGACCGGTCAATTCAAAGTCAGCAAGTGGGACCCACGTTCGTCCAGTCAAGTCATCTCTGGCGTAGCAGACGCTTGAGGTCATCGATCGTCAGCACTAATGTCATCAAAAGCTATACTAGCACCAACTATAATTCTTCGGCTCCACAGCTAAGAGTACTCACTCGAATCTTTGATTCGACTAAATACTCGGGGGCTACTCCTATCAGGAGCGCTGGCCGCGCACCCGGAAGATGAATAACGACAAAGTATTTCTTCGAGTCCTACGTCGAGTCAACGACTCCACTACGGACTCGGGGCCTACTCCCATAGGGAGGATGGATTTAAGCATCCGAAATTTTTTGAGTCCTATGGACTTAACAACCGAACAATGCTTGAACTAAAGTCTCTGCTCGAGTCTACGACTCAAACAGACACTCGGGGGCTACTCCCATAGGGAGCGCTGGTCGCGCACCCTATGAATTCTTCGACTGTGATCTTTCGGATCAGCACGCAAAAACTTTTTGGCATCTCTGCCCCAACAAGCGTTGAGTGAGCGACAATCTCCTTGGCCACCCGAAACACCTCCGCGGTGACAAATGTTCGGATGCTGCGTCTGCGACGCAAAGATAAGACCTGCAGATATCATCTGACGGCCTGGCAACGTACATGACTGTGCTCTGCTAGTACAAATCCATGTCAACAGGCGTGATGAAAAATCCCGACGGACGCGTTGGGTACATTAATTAAAATCACTGGAATTCCACTCCTGTAAGTCCTCCGCGGCCTGAGTCGAATTACGCCAGCATATGTTCCAGGTCCGAGTTAAGGGACTCGAACTTGAAGAAGAACATGCTATTTCGTCCTAAGACAGTTAACTGACCCTGATCCATCGGGTGAGTCAGGCACACGCGTCAACAATCCCTACACACCTATACTATTAATACATAGTTGCACCCGAAAGATGGAAGAGTCCTCAACCGAATCTACGATTCGACTGATCACTCGGGGGCTACTGACATGGTTATACCCTACGGGTACGTGACTTCAGCATACCTGGTCCAGCCCAGGGAAGGCCCACAGCAGATATACGCTGGCCCATGAAGATTTTCGGGTGGCCAAGGCCCATGACGCCTTCGGATCCTTGGAGAACAAGACTAGCATAGATAGGAAATTCAAAGGGGTAAAACCCTAGAACCTATAACCGACTAGGACTATGCTCGGGACCTGCCTAAGTCTATATAAAGGCCAGGACGGCACGTCCTAGATCTCTCGACTCATACTTTCGCGTACACCTCCACGCCAGATCGAATCTGCGCACCCTGCAACCTTCGGTTCTGCCGTAATCAAGAGCAGACAAGCAGGAGTAGGGTTTTCCCTCCGGGGGGCCTGAACCTGGGTAAATCTCGTGTCCCCTGGTTGCTTGTCTGTTAACCGTGCCACGATCTCCAGCATCCCCATCTTCTCCAAAACCCAAGTCCATAACAATGGGCATTGATGAGATTAAACCTCGTCATCATGGGGAGAGTTAATGATGTTCTCATTATGGTTAATAATGCTTATGTCCCTGGTTATTTCTACGTTTTGGATGTTCAATACAATGCTTCTTGTCCTATTACTTTGGGAAGACCTTTTCTTAAAACTGTTGGTGCCATCATTGATATGAAAGAAGGCACCATTAAATATCAATTTCCATTTAAGAAAGGTATTAAACACTTCCCTATGAGGATATAGAGGTTGCTTTTTGCTCCTCCTTTGAAAGCAAGGATTGATGTTAATGCTTCTTCATTTGAAAATACTTTATTTCTTGCTTCTTGCGCCTAACTTAAAGGCGTTAAAGAAAAGTACTTGTTGGGAGATAACCCAATAGTTTTATTAAGTCTTGGAAGTTATTACTTCCATAATGACCTCTCCTTATCCTTTTTGTTTGCTTTTTGTGCCAAGAATGACCTCTAATGAGAGGGATGTGAGATTTGGGGAGTTGCTGTCCTGAAACAGATTTTTGTGCTCCACCATAAAAATTCGTGAGGAGTCTCTGTAAGTCTGATTGAGCTTAAAATTTACGAATAAATCCCCCAGTATGTTATCTAACTTTCGTTGAGCCTAAGGATAGCTCCTGTACCATGTGCAAGGGGTACCCCGTTGGCGGTTCTTTATGATACACATGTACTTACTATGACAAGAACTTACGGGTGCCTAAAATTGAGTAGCATGAGGAGCGGCCCTCATATTCAAGGGACATGAGATTGCCAACTTATATTTTGTCAAGCATATACTCCATAGTTTGTTCACTTTAACCTTAATCACTTCAAGATGCTTATGATAGGGGCAATGAGGGCTGAAAGCTAACAAGTACCATAATTTTTGGAAGCTCTTTTTGAAACTTGAAATCCCTGCTTTCCTTTATGAAGGGCCTTTATTCCACCATTATATTGAGTCTCCACCTTCTACCTTTAGTCACCAGTTAAGAGAGCATAGTTGCCATTCTTATTTCTATGTGCATTGTCCCAAAACTTATTGATTGATGCATATTTTTGATATTAGTTGTTCTTGTGCTATTTGTATCTGGTCACTCTTCTGAACTTTGAAGGTGTCCTATGCATATATTTGCTACTCTATGAGGGACAAGCTGATTACCACTATGCCATGTTTTCTGTATGTGAAACAAACAAACATTTTTTAATGCATGTTATTCATGATCTTTGTTTGCAGCCTTTCATGTTGCATGCATAGTTACTTTGTATGACTGTTAGAACTCCATCTTTCATGCTCATGTTTAGAGTTCTTTGATCCCATCTTTTTGCTTGCAAATGGTTTGATCTTGGTTTTGATGGTGCATGCCACCTCGAAAATTATTCTTTTTATCACTTACCTACTCGAGGACAAGCAGGAGTTAAGCTTGGGGATGCTTGATGCGTCGGAAACGTATCTATAATTTTTGTTGTTCCATGCTTGTTTAGTATCTACTTTGCTTTTCTTTGTCCACAATATGAGGTGTTTTTATATGTTTTCTGGTACTAACTTTTTAACATGACGCCATAGTGCTAGCTGCCTGTTTTCTCCTATTTTTGATTCCACAAAAGCTAGTAAGGAAATATTCTCGGAATTGGACGGGACAAAAGCCAAAGTCAATATTTCACCGAGGAGAACACGGAGTCCAGAGGAGAGACGGAGGGGAGCCACAGGGCGGCCGCACCCCCAGGCGCGGGCCCACCCTAAGCCGCGCCTGGGCAGGGTGTGGGCCCCTTGGCCGCCCTCCTTCCTCGCCTCTTCGCCTATAAGAAGCCCCCGATGCCTAAACCCTAAGTACCTGATCAATATTCCACGAAACCGTCTGTAGCCGCCACCACCATCGTCCCTAGATCGGGGGATCTAAAGATCTTCCCGGCACCCTGCCGGAGGGGAGATCATCCCGGAGGCCTTCTTCTTCATCATGCCAGCCTCTGGTATGAAGCGTGAGTAGTTCCACCTTGGACTACGGGTCCATGTAGTAGCTAGATGGTTGTATATCCTCCTTTGTGTTTTCATGTCTAGATATTGTGAGCTCCATTCATGATCAAGATCTCATCTATTTGTAATCATGCATGTTGTGTTTGCGGGTATCCGATGGATATTGAGATTACTATGTCAGATTGATTAATGGTTTTGTCTTATTGATTCTATCATGTTTGTGTTGTTTGTGATCTTGCATGCTCTCCGTTGTTAGTAGATATCTTGGCCAAGTAGTTGCTAGTGACTCCAAGAGGGGGTATTTATGCTCGATAGCGGGTTCATGCATGTATTTAATCTAAGGTAAGTGACAGAAATCTCTAAGGTTGTAGATGTGCTGTTGCCACTAGGGAGAAAACAAGGTCTCTTGTTCATGGAACAAGTGGATTGTTTACCTTACACACTTTGCTTAAAGCAGTTGTCTGTTGCTTGCAACTTAATACTGGAGGGGGTTCGGATGATAACCCAAAGGTGAACCTTAGAGATTTCTTTCACTTCCCTTAGATTAAATAGAGGCATGAACCCACTATCGATCATAACTACCCCCTCTTGGAGTCACTAGCAACTACTTGTCCAAGATAGCTACTAACAACGGAGAGCATGCAAGATCACAAACAACACGGACATGATAGAATCAATAAGACAAAACCATTAATCAATCTGACATAGTAATCTCAATATCCATCGGATCCCCACAAACACAACATGCATGATTACAAATAGATGAGATCTTAATCATGAACGGAGCTCACAAGATCTATACATGAAAGCACAAAGGAGGAGATACAACCGTCTAGCTACTACATGGACCCGTAGTCCAAGGTGGAACTACTCACGCTTCATACCGGAGGCTGGCATGATGAAGAAGGCCTCCGGGATGATCTCCCCTCTGGCAGGGTGCCGAGAAGAGCTTCAGATCCCCCCGATCTAGGGATGATGGTGGTGGCGGCTACTGACGGTTACGTGGAATATTGATCGGGTCCTTAGGGTTTAGGCATCGGGGGCTTCTTATAGGAGAAGAGGCAAGGCAGGAGGGTGGCCAGGGGGGCCACACCCTGCTTAGGCGCGTCTTAGGGTGGGCCCATGCCTGGGGGGTGCGGCCGCCCTGTGGCTCCCCTTCATCTCTCCTCTGGACTCCGTGTTTTCCTAGGTGAAATATTGACTTTGGCTTTTGTCCCGTCCAATTCCGAGAATATTTCCTTACTAGCTTTTCTGGAACCAAAAACATAAGAAAACAGGCAACTGGCACTGTGGCATATTGTTAAAAGGTTAGTACCAGAAAACATATAAAAACACCTCAAAGTGTGTACAAATCAAAGTAAAGTAGATACTAAGCAAGCATGGAACATCAAAAATCATAGATACGTTTCCGACGTATCAAGCATCCCCAAGCTTAACTCCTGCTCGTCCTCGAGTAGGTAAGTGATAAAAAGAATAATTTTTGAGGTGACATGCACCATCAAAACCAAGATCAAACCATTTGCACGAAAAAATCTAGGATCAAAGAACTCTAAACATGAGCATGAAAGATGGGGTTCTAACAGTAAGACAAAGTAACTATGCATGCAACATGAAAGGCTACAAACAAAGATCATGAATAACATGCATTGAAAAACGTTTGTTTGTTTCGCATACAGAAAACATGGCATAGTGGCAATCGTCTTGTCCCTCATGGAGTAGCAAATAGATGCATAGGACACCTTCAAAGTTCATAAGAGTGACTAGATACAAATATCACAAGAAGAAGCAATATCAACAATATGCATCCATCAATAAGTTTTGGGACAATGCACATAGAACTAAGAATGGCAACTATGCTCTCTTAACTGGTTCCTAAAGGTAGAAGGTGGAGACTCAATATAATGGTGGAAGAAAGGCCCTTCATAAAGGGAAGCAGGGATTTCAAGTTTCAAAAAGAGCTTCCAAAAAGTATGGTACTTGTTAGCTTTCAGCCCTCATTGCCCCTATCATAAGAATCTTGAAGTGATTAAGGTTAAAGTGAACAAACTATGGAGTATATGCTTGACAAAATATAAGTTGGGAATCTCATGTCCCTTGAATACGAGGGTCGCTCCTCATGCTACTCAACTTTAGTCACCTGTAAGTTCTTGTCATAGTAAGTACATGTGTATCATAAACACCAACGGGGTACTCCTTGCACATGGTACATGAGCTATCCCATAACCAAAATGACAAGGCAAGCAGACAATGAGCATCTCATCGATCTTTTATTTGCTATTTGCATAGGTTTTTATTGAGGATGCTTCACAGATTGCTCATTATGGTGATGCTGCAAGTTTCCACCATGATTAGGCATGGGTTAGGCTCGCGGCCCAGGCGTTTCTCTAACATAAAATACATAACTCCATGGACTTACAAGCTCCCCTTTTATTTCACACTAGCGACATCCATAAAAAAAAGAGCATGATATCAACTATGTACAAAGTACAAGTGCAATGTTGAAAGCGTTCCCCGTGACAGCACGGTTCTGCAATTCCAACGTATAAGTGCAAGTATATACAACATAGATGACACAATGGTTCAAGTTTATTAGGGGCAAGAAAAATAAAGTGTGCCATCAAGTTTGTGAGAGATTTAATCACTAAGTTTTCACATAAGAAAATACTTTTTAATTGGAAGATAAATGAAAACAAGAATATTCTTGGAATGGTGTAGCACACCATGCATAGGAATTTATAGTGGACACTTTGTAATAACTTGGTTTCTTGAAAGTTGGAAGCATGAGTAGAGCTTACTCATACAAGTGGAGGCTAGCAAAAGACTGAGAGCAACCAACTAAGAGATCAATAATGGCCATAATCATGCAGAGCGACAAAACATTAATAATCAAAGCATAGAGTGGTATTACAAGTCAAGGACTAAATGATTTTTTGCCTACATGGAGTTCCTAAGAGTATTGTATCTGATAGAGGCACCCAATTTACCTCACACTTCTGGCACCAGCTACACGAGTCATTGGGGACTAGATTGGAGTTTAGCACAGCATTCCACCCGCAGACTGATGGACAGACCGAGAGGGTAAATCAGATTTTGGAAGATATGCTGAGAGCTTGCGCTTTGGCTCATGGTTCTAGTTGGGATGAGAATTTGCCGTATGCCGAGTTTTCCTACAACAACAGCTATTAGACCAGCATCAAGACGTCACCGTTCGATGTGCTGTACGGGAAACGGTGCCGGACACCATTGTTATGGGATGGAGTAGGAGAACGTTAGCTGTTTGGACCTGATTTGATCAAGGACGCTGAGGAGAAGGTCGCCTTGATTAGGGACAGGCTGAAGGTAGCGCAATCAAGGCATAAGAGCTACGCTGACGCCAAGCGCAAGGAAGTTGTGTACGAGGTAGGTGATAGAGCATACCTCTGAGTGTCGCCACTTCGTGGAATTAAGAGATTTGGAATCAAGGGTAAGCTGGCACCCCGGTTTATTGGACCATATCGAGTCTTAGCACGCAAGGGAGAAGTTGCTTATCAGTTGGAGTTGCCAGAGGCTCTGTCCGCTGTCCACAATATGTTCCATGTGTCCTAGCTAAAGAAGTGTCATGCGGAGATGGTGGATACACCGTTGAGAGACACTGTGCCACTAGAGGAGGTTCAACTTGAGAATGACTTGACCTATGAGGAGAAGCCGGTTAAGATACTAGAAACAGCGGAGAGGATTACCCGCACCAAGACGATCAGGTTCTATAAGGTACAATGGAGTCACCACACCGAAGAGGAAGCCACTTGGGAGCGTGAGGATGACATCCGAGAGGACTACCCACACCTATTTGCTAGCCACGCCGAATCTCGGGGACGAGATTCATCTTAAGGGGGTTAGTCTTGTCACATCCCAAATTTTAGATTTGGTACTGCACTGCATCCTAACCATCATTCACTTGAAATGTCACTCTGCATTCATGAAATTTTTCAAATTCAAAAATACTGCATTCAAACCCTAGACGAAGTTACTCAAGTGCTCCTACAAAAAGGAATAGTTGGACCTTTGAAGTCACTATTTTGAAATAGACAATTTGTTGCTAAAAATGATCCTTTCATTTTTAGAAAAATTTGAAAACAGAAGTCAATTCAATTGGATTAGCTAATAAGAAGCTATGAAAGAAACAAGAAAAGCAAAATGAATAAAAGGTAAGAACAAAAAAAGAGAAGAACTAACCTACCCGGCCCACCTACCCAGCCCACCCTGGCTAACCACCGCCCGCCGCACCCCCAGCGCAGCACGAAGCGCGCAGCACAGCACCAGCCAGCGGGCCGGCCCATCGCGACCACCGCCGCAGCTCGCTCCCCTCCCGCGGTAGCCGACGCCTCGGGCCCACCAGGTCGTCTCCCTCCTCGAGTTGGAGACCGGGACGAGCACGGGAACCACCCGAGAAATCTGCCCCGATTCCGCGCGGTTTTGTTCGATCCCGTGCCCCTCGCGCACGAATCCTTCCCCCTAAAGACCCCTCTCTCCGTATCTCGCGTTTTGTTGCAACCTACCGAGCCCTAGCCACCTCAATCGGAATTTCCGATCCAGCCGCCGCCCTCCATTGTCGAGCTTCGGATCTCGAGGTCCTCGACGAGTCAGCCGCTGCGTCAGCCAGGAATATTCCCTCGGATTTTGAAATCGATTTTGGAAATTGCAGAAAATAGTTAGAACTTGTAAAATTCATATCTATAGATCTACTAGGCCAAAATTTACAAATAAAATATGTGTAGATTCATAACTCATGTAGAATCTTGTTGTACCATTGTTTTACACTTTTACAGTAAGATCTTGTCCAGAATAATTAAATGAGTTAATGGCCTTTTTAGAGTATTTAATTCACATAATAAGTTCTGTAACTCCAAAAATTGCAAATAATATATCCCTGGAATCAGTAGAACAAGGGGAATCTCAAAGTGAATTAAAAAGTTAGGCTTACAGTAATAATTTTTGCAGAATCTATTTAAAGGCTTACTGCAGTATTTTAATTACTCAGGGAGTTATATAACTCCTTTTTGAGAAATTCCAATTGGTACTGTTCCTATTTAGGGTTGCCCACACAGTAGAAGTTTTCCAAGATTTTACAAACAGTATGTTAGCAGTGGTGAATTATTTAGTTTCTAGCTCTATTATTGAGCATTATAATTTGCATACCTGTTTTCTTTGCGCTAAAAATAATTTCCATGCATGCATACAGTAGCTTTACTGAATAAGATTATGTGATGCTGCTGTAGCATCAATCCACTTGTCATGCATGCATCTTGCATCATCTTTGTTTGCTTATGATTGTGGATGGTTTGTTTATGATTGCAATTATATCGTGTAGATTGTGACGAGTGCAACGCTTGCTCGTGTGTGGATTGTTCTTCTGACCGCTACAACCAAGGCAATTAGATGCTACTTTGTTCATGATGTTGTCCTACTATTTTTAATGCATTGTCGTGTATTTTGTAGATGCATGTGTAGGATAATACTATCGCTATGCTATGTCCTATTATGTGGTAGGGCTTTCCCTGTAGATGAACCACCGTTGGTAGATGTGCCTAGCCATGCTATGATGAACGAGGGCTGGGTTACATCACTGAAAGGCACCCAGGTATCAAGAGAAAATGATTGGCTTCTTTATTTTGTAGCTTACGTGTACAACCATGTGCCAATAATGAAATGGGCAGTTGGTTGGACTCAGTAGGTTATGGTAACTCTAACCCGTGTATCCAGAGATGTAGAATTTTGGTAGGTTGGACCGGTGCGCGTCGAGATTGGGGAGCTACTTCTCGAACGGTCTCTTCTTGGACTTCTCCCTATCATCACCCAAAATGAGAGTGATGGTACGAGTTGGGCTGGCCAAGTCATATAGGTAAAGTGTACTAACCCCTGCAGGGTGTATAATCTAATCGATTAGCCGTGTCCCCGGTCATGGACGTCTGAGTTTCTTGATATTGATTCCATGACACGTTTCTCGCTCATTCTAATTTCATAATTGCTTTAATGTTGTTGGGTTAACTTAATTGGGATCTTTTCAAAGAAAATCGAAAACTGTTTATGAAAGTAGGACAAAGGAATTTGTAAATGCAAGCTAACCACAGTTCCACTTGCCAGATATGCATGTAGATGTTAGCATTATTGTCTCCTTTAATAGCTCTACTTGCCATACATTCCATGTATTGACCCTTCGGGGCTGCTACGTTTCATGTTGCAGGATATTCCGATTCTGAGTAATCGATTTAGGCCACGGTACTCCACTCGGCACTTGTTCACGTGTGGGCAATTTAAAGAATGGAGGATTTGCTTTATTTATGTTGCTACCTGAATAATTTGAGCTAGCCTTGAGCTAAGCTTTTATTGTAATAATGGTACTCTGGATCTTTGTTATTTATGATACACAGATATTTTGCTATGTTATTCATCTTATTCTATTGTGGGCCAATGAACCGATCCAGGGATTGGCATGTCACATAGAAGCTACGGTCTTTTCAGAACCGTGGTGTTACAAGATGGTATCAGAGCCCGTGTGTCGACTGTAGGATCGTGACCTAGGTTTGGAATAGGAAGCCATAGATTTAATAAAGCCTATATTAACTCTGTCTTTCATCTTATGTCTTTCACTCTCGTAAATTCTTACCATAAGCCATTCTCACACTTTCCTCTTTTAATTGATAGATGGGAGAAGTCAGGACTGAGTATGCAACCATGGAGTCACCAAGGCCCTTTGCAAGACAGTTAGCACAGCTCTCGCAATCATTGGGATTGCCACTGCCCATGTTCAAGGGAAGAAGGCTGTACACCTATGGATATGGCGAGGATGCATGGGAGATCACCACTTTCATCTTCAGGGATGCCGCCTTGCCAAACCCTGTGCATCTGATCTACACCAAGACATACTGCAACTGGGGACTTGGAATAAACTTGGCCATGCATGAAGCCCTGTCTCGCTAGTGCCATCTTGTCCGACACCTACTACCAGCAGATTCACCCTACCATGACTATGGGAGACGTGATGAAGATGGGAACATTGTGGTTACCCCGGGCGACAGGAACAACATGCCATCCCGTCGGAGGCACATAGAGGACATGGAAGGGAGAATGGAGCTCTAGCTGAGAAAGTGATGATGGTAAAGGAGATTGCAGACTTTGCCAGCAATGGTATGGTGGTCCAAGGACAGGAGATAGACACCTTGCATGAAGCTGTGGGAGTTCTGGAAAACGCCCTGATAGGCAGGGATGCAACCATAGCTCATCTTAATGGAACTGTGCAGGATAACACCCAGACCATACAATAGTTGCAAGGGACCGTCCAGGAAAGGGATCAAACTATTGAAGTTATGGCAGCCCAGATTGCCGCTCTCCAAGCGCAGTTGAATCCACCCTCTGATGATGACAATGGAGATGGTGGCAACAATGATGATGACGATGACAGTGGGAACGATGATGATGATGAGGACGAGGATGATGATGATGGAGACGATGATGGTGGAGGAGATGAAGCTGTTGAAGTTGCAGCCGAGAATGAAGAAGAAGAGGAGGATCCAGAAGGGGTGGAGTTTGAGATTTCAAGTGATGAATCAGGAGAGGTGTATACTCTACCGCCATGGTTGGTTCGTGGACAGAAGCGCCAACGCATGAGTGCAAGGACCTACCGCAACCTCTTCAAGAAGTAGTTAGAAGTCCACCAATTAGTCTTCGTTAGGTAAAATCGTTAGGACTAGTCTCGATCGATGTAAAACTTAATTACTGTTAGTTTAAGAGTGTTTAGTTGCTTATTGTGTACTCCAATATCCTAGGATTATTTGTGCGAATTTTATGGAAGAGTTATAGCAATATTGGTTAATATCTTAGTTATTCCTGTTGTAGTTTTCTGCGGATACAGCGGTACTGTATGATTTTTCATATTTTACTGGTATATGGTAAAATCTGAAAAAAAAAATAGGGCTGGTGCGAAACTCTCTTTACTGTATGCAACAAAATCAGCAAAATTTTCTCACGAGTTTAAGTCAGGTAGAAAAAATCGTGAACACTGCTGAACTGTTCTGGCAGATTGCTGTTTTTGATGCTTTGTTGATCTATTGTGTAGTTAACCATTGTCAAATCTTCCAAAAAACTATTTCAGTAGATATGTACTGCTAGGATAACCCCTGGGATGTTGCTGGATCACTTGTTTGTTGATGTGTTGCTTGCTTGAGATTGTCTGCAATTGTTTTGTTGTTGTTTGATCATAATGCATGGGTAGAATCCTGTTTTCGTAGTTGATTCTTTCAAGCTTACCTGTGCTAAACCGCAGATGCCTCCCCGCCGTCAACCCACTGAGTTGGAGCAGCTCATGGCAGCTCAGGCACAGCTGACCCAAGTTATGACCCAGTTCATGGAAGCTCAGAACAACAACAACAATGGGAACAACCAGCCTCAGGGGGATGCTCTCACTAGGTTTCTGAGGCTGAGGCCAGCTAAGTTCTCTACTGCAATGGAACCAATGGTTGCTCTCGACTGGTTGCGTTCAGTCAACAAGGATCTGGTAACTGTTGGGTGCACTGATGCTGAAAAGGTGAGGTTTGCCGCTCACCTACTGGAGGGACCAGCCGCTTCTTGGTGGGATACTTTCCAGATCACCCACCCGCTGGACACTATGACTTGGGCAATGTTTGAGGAAGGTTTTAAGACCAACCACATATCTTCAGGAGTTCTGAGCCTGAAGAGGAAGGAGTTTCGCAACTTGCGCCAAACCAATCGCACCGTGGCTGAGTACATTGAGGAGTTCAACAACCTGTCTCGTTATGCACCTGAGGATGTTGACACTGATGCAAAAAGGAGGGAGAGATTCCTGGATGGCCTCAGTGATGATCTTTCAGTGTAGCTGCTGGTGGTTTATTGTCCCACTTTCCAGGAGCTTATGGACAAGGCCAGGATCTTGGAAGGGAAGCACAAGCAGGTGGAAAACCGCAAGAGAAAGAGAAGCAATCACCACTCTGGTTCTCACCATAAGTCTCGCACTTCTTATGATGGATACTCCAAGCATGGAGGGAGTGACCATGGGAGCCATGACCGCCACCACCATGGAGGCGATGGACTTCGCCATGATAGCCACAAGAGCAACCGCCACAACCACAAGGGAGGACACACTCACCACTCTGGAGGGCACAGTGGACATGACCGCAACCGTGATCGCAGCTTTGTGAAGAAGGATCTAAGTGAGGTGACATGCTTCAAGTGTGGCCAGAAGGGACATTATGCAGACAATTGTCCGGAGAAGAAGGTACTGAAGCCAACCAACAACCAGAAGGCCACAGTGAACCACATGAATGTGGAGGAGATCCCAGATGAGCCTGACCTTGTGATTGGTAAGTTTCCAATCAACACTCACCCCGCACTTTTACTTTTCGATACTGGTGCATCGCATTCATTCATATCAAGGGCATTTGTGGATAAGTATAAGTTACCTACGGAGTCTATGAAAGAGTTTATTAGAGTGAGTTCACCTGGATGGGATGCCACGACTTAACTGTGAGGATTGGAGCCCACAACTTTATTGCACATCTGGTAGTATTGGAATCACAAGGTTTAGATGTAATTCTGGGTATGGATTGGATGTATATGCATGGGGGACACATAGGTTGTGCACAGCGTGCTGTTTCTCTCAAAACCCCGGATGGTAAGAGAATTAGGTTCAAGTCGGATGTACGACCGGGAAGGTGTAAGCTGAATTCTCTTAAGGGGGTTAGCATGGATATTGTGCCTGTGATTAAGGATTACCCCGACGTGTTTCCGGAAGAGCTGCCAGGGATGCCACCTGACAGGGAAATGGAGTTTCTCATCGATCTGATGCCGGGAACAGGACCAATAGCCAAGAGACCATATAAAATGGACGTGGATGAGCTGAAAGAATTGAAGAAGCAGTTAAAGGAGCAGTTGGACAAGGGATTCATTCAGCCTAGTTCGTCGTCATGGGGTGCACCTGTTCTATTTGTGGAGAAGAAAGACAGCAGCAAGAGATTGGTGGTGGACTATCACTCGCTGAATGAAGTGACCATCAAGAACAAATACCCCCTGGCGAACATAAATGATCTGTTTGATCAACTGGAAGGAGCAAAGGTGTTTAGCAAAATTGATCTGCGATCGGGCTATTTCCAATTGAAGATCCGGGAGGAGGACATACCAAAGACCGCTTTCACTACCAGGTATGGTTTATATGAGTATACAGTTATGTATTTTGGACTAACAAATGCTCCGGCATATTTCATTACCATGATGAACAAGGTATTCATGGAGTACTTGGACAAGTTCGTGGTGGTGTTTATTGATGACATACTGATATATTCCAAGGATGATGCTGAGCATGAGAAACATCTGCAACTGATTATGGAGAAGCTGAGGGAATACAAGTTGTATGCCAAATTCAGCAAGTGTGAGTTCTGGCTCAACACTGTTGGATTTCTTGGACACGTGGTGTCAGGAGAATGAGTCGCTGTCGATCCAAGCAAAGTGACTGCAGTGACTGAGTGGGAAGCACCCAAGAATGTGGGTGATATTCGTAGCTTTTTGGGACTTGCTGGATATTACAGGAGGTTCATTGAAAACTTCTCCAAGATTGCTAAGCCAATGACAGAACTTCTGAAGAAGGAGAGGAAGTTTGAATGGACGGATGCGTGTGAAGCTAGCTTTCAGGAACTGAAGCGTCGACTAGTGACCGCACCTGTGCTGTGTTTACCAGGTATTCAGAAGGATTTCCAAGTGTACTGTGATGCTTCTCGATAGGGACTTGGGAGTGTGCTGATGCAAGATGGGAGAGTGGTGTCATATGCCTTGCGGCAACTTAAACACCATGAGAGGAATTATCCCACGCATGACTTGGAACTAGCATCAGTAGTTCATGCGCTCAAATTATGGAGGCACTACTTAATGGGGAAACACTGCGATGTGTACACCGACCACAAGAGCCTGAAGTACATATTCACACAAAAGGAACTGAACATGAGACAAAGGAGATGGTTGGAACTTATCAAGGATTATGATATGAATCTGCAATACCACCCAGGAAAGGCCAATGTAGTGGCAGATGCTCTGAGCCGGAAGGTCTATGCCAATGGGTTGACTGTTGGAGCATTGCCCGAGGATTTGTGCAAGCAATTCAAGGACCTTAGACTGGAGGTAGTGTTAGAAGGATATTTGGCAACAATGGAAGTCCAACCAACGCTACAGGACAGGATCAGGAAGGCTCAAGTAGGAGACAAGGAGATAGATGAAGTAAAGGAAAATATGAAGGAGGATCGAGCAAAAGAATTCCGCGAGGATGAGCAAGGAACCTTGTGGTATGGAGATCGTTTGTGCGCTCCCAATGATCCGGAGATAAGGAAATTGATTCTTCAGGAAGCTCATGACTCGCCGTATTCCATACATCCAGGCAATACGAAGATGTATATGGACCTAAAGGATAGATTCTGGTGGAACAACATGAAGGGAGACATCGCTGAGCATATTTCCTTATGTGATGTATGTAGCCGAGTGAAGGCGGAACACCAGAAGCCAGCAGGATTGCTACAGCCATTGCCGGTGCCGAATTGGAAGTGGGATAGAGTTGGAATGGATTTTATCACAGGATTGCCCAGGACCAGGTCAGGATATGACTCCATTTGGGTAGTGGTCGACCATTTGACCAAGGTAGCCCACTTTATACCGGTGAAGACGACCTATACAAGTGCAAAGCTGGCCAAGATTTATATGGACAGGATTGTGTGCCTACATGGAGTTCCTAAGAGTATTGTATCTGATAGAGGCACCCAATTTACCTCACACTTCTGGCGCCAGCTACACGAGTCATTGGGGACTAGATTGGAGTTTAGCACAGCATTGCACCCGCAGACTGATGGACAGACCGAGAGGGTAAATCAGATTTTGGAAGATATGCTGAGAGCTTGCGCTTTGGCTCATGGTTCTAGTTGGGATGAGAATTTGCCGTATGCCGAGTTTTCCTACAACAACAGCTATTAGACCAGCATCAAGACGTCACCGTTCGATGTGCTGTACGGGAAACGGTGCCGGACACCATTGTTATGGGATGGAGTAGGAGAACGTTAGCTGTTTGGACCTGATTTGATCAAGGACGCTGAGGAGAAGGTCGCCTTGATTAGGGACAGGCTGAAGGTAGCGCAATCAAGGCATAAGAGCTACGCTGACGCCAAGCGCAAGGAAGTTGTGTACGAGGTAGGTGATAGAGCATACCTCTGAGTGTCGCCACTTCGTGGAATTAAGAGATTTGGAATCAAGGGTAAGCTGGCACCCCGGTTTATTGGACCATATCGGGTCTTAGCACGCAAGGGAGAAGTTGCTTATCAGTTGGAGTTGTCAGAGGCTCTGTCCGCTGTCCATAATGTGTTCCACGTGTCCCAACTAAAGAAGTGCCATCCGGAGATGGTGGATACACCATTGAGAGACACTGTGCCACTAGAGGAGGTTCAACTTGAGAATGACTTGACCTATGAGGAGAAGCCGGTTAAGATACTATAAACAGCGGAGAGGATTACCCACACCAAGACGATCAGGTTCTGCAAGGTACAATGGAGTCACCACACCGAAGAGGAAGCCACTTGGGAGCGTGAGGATGACATCCGAGAGGACTATCCACACCTATTTGCTAGCCACGCCGAATCTCGGGGACGAGATTCATCTTAAGGGGGTTAGTCTTGTCACATCCCAAATTTTAGATTTGGTACTTCACTGCATCCTAACCATCATTCACTTGCAATGTCACTCTGCATTCATGAAATTTTTCAGATTCAAAAATACTACATTCAAACCCTAGACGAAGTTACTCAAGTGCTCCTACAAAAAGGAATAGTTGGACCTTTGAAGTCACTATTTTGAAATAGACAATTTGTTGCTAAAAATGATCCTATGATGATCCTTTGATTTTTAGAAATTTTTGAAAACAGAAGTCAATTCAATTGGATTAGCTAATAAGAAGCTATGAAAGAAACAAGAAAAGCAAAATGAATAAAAGGTAAGAACAAAAAAAAGAGAAGAACAAACCTACCCGGCCCACCTACCCAGCCCACCCTAGCTAACCGCCGCCCGCTGCACCCCCGCGCAGCACGCAGCGCGCAGCGCGCAGCACAACACCAGCCAGCGGGCCGGCCCATCGCGACCATCGCCGCAGCCCGCTCCCCTCCCGCGGTCGCTGACGCCTCGGGCCCACCAAGTCGTCTCCCTCCTCGAGCTGGAGACCGGGACAAGCACAGGAACCACCCGAGAAATCTGCCCCGATTCCGCGCGGTTTTGTTCGATCCCGTGCCCCTCGCGCACGAATCCTTCCCCCTAAAGACCCCTCTCTCCGTATCTCGCGTTTTGTTGCAACTACCGAGCCCTAGCCACCTCAATCGGAATTTTCGATCCCGCCGCCGCCGCCCTCCATTGTCGAGCTTCGGAGCTTGAGGTCCTCGACAAGGCAGTTGCCCCCGACCCTCTATCTCCCTCAGATATTCACCCCCTTGCTTTGATGGACCTCCCTGACCCTCCTTCTTCTGCTGCAGACGACCCCAGACGCCGCCCGATCCCGCCGGAGCACCGACGCCATCGCCCGCCTCCAGCTGCCCCTACACGCGGCTCCAGGAAACCCTCGGTGCCGGGAACCTCGCCGTCGAACTCGCCTAGATGCGCCGCACCTCGTACGCTACTTCACCTTGCCGGAGCAACGCCGGAACCGCCGCCTGCATCGCCGCCCGAGCCGCCGCCGCCGCAGTCAACGCCCTCGCCGGTGAGCACCAAGCTTGAGAAGTCCCAGCCGTTGGATCCGTGATTAGCGGCCCAGATCGCACAATGACCGTGCGGTTGACTGTTGACCAGTCAACGCGCGCTGAGTCAGCTGCTGCGTCAGCCAGGAATATTCCTGGAATATTCCCTCAGGTTTTGAAATCGATTTTGGAAATTGCAGAAAATAGTTAGAACTTGTAAAATTCATATCTATAGATCTACTAGGCCAAAATTTACAAATAAAATATGTGTAGATTCAGTAACTCATGTAGAATCTTGCTGTGCCATTGTTTTACACTTTTACAGCAAGATCTTGTCCAAAATAATTAAATGATTTAATGGCCTTTTTAGAGTAATTAATTCACAGAATAAGTTCTGTAACTCCAAAAATTGCAAATAATATGTCCCTGGAATCAGTAGAACAAGGGGAATCTCAAAGTGAATTAAAAAGTTAGGCTTACAGTAATAATTTTTGCAGAATCTATTTAAAGGCTTACTGCAGTATTTTAATTACTCAGGGAGTTATATAACTCCTTTTTGAGAAATTCCAATTGGTACTGTTCCTATTTAGGGTTTCCCACACAGTAGAATTTTTCCAAGATTTTACAAATAGTATGTTATCAGTGGTGAATTATTTAGTTTCTAGCTCTATTATTGAGCATTATAATTTGCATACTTGTTTTCTTTGCGCTAAAAATAATTTCCATGCATGCATACAGTAGCTTTACTGAATAAGATTATGTGATGTTGTTGTAGCATCAATCCACTTGTAATGCATGCATCTTGCATCATCTTTGTTTGCTTATGATTGTGGATGGTTTGTTTATGATTGCAATTATATCGTGTAGATTGTGACGAGTGCAACGCTTGCTTGTGTGTGGATTGTTCTTCCAACCGCTACAACCAAGGCAAGTAGATGCTACTTTGTTCATGATGTTGTCCTACTATTTTCAATGCATTGTCTTGTATTTTGTAGATGCATGTGTAGGATAATACTATCGCTATGCTATGTCCTATTATGTGGTAGGGCTTTCCCTGTAGATGAACCACCGTTGGTAGATGTGCCTAGCCATGATATGATGAACGAGGGATGGGTTACATCACTAAAAGTTGTTTCTAAATGTGTTGGTTTGCGAAAACTAAAACAACTTAATCAATGAATCTCCTGGGTGTGATGGGATTGATAATTTTTTGTGGTATCATTGCGGAAAGGCACCCAGGTATCAAGAGAAAATGATTGGCTTCTTTATTTTGTAGCTTACGTGTACAACCATATGCCAATAATGAAATGGGCGGTTGGTTGGACTTAGTAGGTTGTGGTAACTCGAACCCGCGTATCCAGAGATGTAGAATTTTGGTAGGTTGGACCGGTGCGTGTCGGGATTGGGGAGCTACTTCCCGAACAGTATCTTCTTCGACTTCTACCTATCATCACCCAAAATGAGAGTGATGGTACGAGTTGGGCTGGCCAAGTCACATGGGTAAAGTGTACTAACCCCTATAGGGTGTATAATCTAATCGATTAGCCGTGTCCCCGGTCATGGACGTCTGAGTTGCTTGATATTGATTCCATGACACGTTTATCGCTCATTCTAATTTCATAATTGCTTTAATGTTGTTGGGTTAACTTAATTGAGATCTTTTCAAAGAAAATCGAAAACTGTTTATGAAAGTAGGACAAAGGAATTTGTAAATGCAAGCTAACCACAGTTCCACTTGCCAGATATGCATGTAGATGTTAGCATTATTGTCTCCTTTAATAGCTCTACTTGCCATACATTCCATGTATTGACCCTTCGGGGCTGCTACGTTTCATGTTGCAGGATATTCCGATTCTGAGTAATCGATTTAGGCCACGGTACTCCACTCGGCACTTGTTCACTTGTGGGCAATTTGAAGAATGAAGGATTTGCTTTATTTATGTTGCTACCTGAATAATTTGAGCTAGCCTTCAGCTAAGCTTTTATTGTAATAATGGTACTCTAGATCTTCGTTATTTATGATACACGGATATTTTGCTATGTTATTCATCTTATTCTATTGTGGGCCAATGAACCGATCCAGGGATTGGCATGTCACATAGAAGTTACGGTCTTTTCAGAACCGTGGTGTTACAACATAATTCTCTCTCTATACCTGAAATTTTTCCTTCATACAAAACTTCACACAATCTTCATTAGCAACACTAGTGTATTCAAAAGATAATATATCCTTGGGCTTAGCTTTAGAACAGCAAAACTTTCACTAAAAACACAACCTATTGTAGTAATTCCCTCAAAAATCTTAATTTCCCAAAAAGAACCCAAAAAGGAATCAATAAGAAGCAAATGCAAATAATGGCAGAAATCTATCAAAATAGACCAGCAGGTGGAAACCAATTTTTTCGAAGACCTTATGTTGCTCAAATCAAAAAGTATTGAACTAACGAAAGTTAGCTAACATACTGGGGGATTTATTCGTAAATTTCAGCTCAATCCGACTTACAAAGATTCCTCACGAATTTTTATGGTGGAGCACAAAAATCTGTTTTGGGACAGCAACTCCCCAAATCTTACTTCCCTCTCATTAGAGGTTATTCTTGGCACAAAAATCAAACAAAAAGGATAAGGAGAGGTCATTACTGAATTAATAACTTCCAAGACTCAATAAAACTCTTGGGTTATCTCCCAACAAGTACTTTTCTTTAACACCTTTAAGTTAGGCACAAGAAGCAAAAAGATGCTCACATAAGAAATATGAATTGAAGTAAAAGAGATCATCAAGAAGCAATTTCAAAACACATTTAAGTCTAACCCACTTCCTATGCATAGGAATCTTGTAAAGAAACAAGTCATGAAAGAACAAAGCAACAAGCATATGGAAGCAAAACAAGTGCAACTTCAAAATTTTCAACATAAAGAGAGGGAACTTAATATTATTGAGATGCATAAAACCATGTTTCCCTCTCTCATAATAACTTTCAGTAGAATCATGAATAAAATTAACAATATAACTATCACATAAAACATTCTTATCACCAGCCACATGCATATAATAATTATTACTCTCCACATAAGAATAATCATTCTTATTAATTATAGTGGGAGCAAATTCAACAAAGTAGCTATCACTATTATTCTCATCACCATAATCATCAAATATAGGAGGCATATTTTAATCACAATTAATTTTCTCCTCAATAGTAGGTGGACTGAAAATATCATAATCATCATTGTAATCATCATAAATTGGAGGTAAAGTATAGGCAATAGAATTTTTAGAATTAGTACCAAAGATATTTTCAATATCAAAAGTAGTATGCTTTTCCCAATTCATGAGCACTACTATAGGTAACAGGCACAGGAGCATCATCACAAGTTTTACCCATAATAGATATTTAGAATCCACAGGAGCATAACATTCATCCTCCTCTTTTTCATCTAATGAGCTTCATGTTTTAGCAATTTCTTCTTCCATAGGCTCATGCAAGGCATTAGTCTCTTCCGTTTGTGGAAAGCACTTATTAAAATATTCAAGAATATAGCCATTTTCTTCCTTATAATTATCAGAGCAAAATATAAGTATCTCATAAACCTCATATTCATAAGGTGCATCATCAGTATTTTCAAGCAAACTGGCAAGTTCAAATGCATCCTTGAAAGAAATAAATTATTTAATTTGTTCCACATCATAAAGGTCATAATTTCCTTTAACATAAGAGGATATGGTAACATTATCATTATACTCACATTGAAAAGGGAGGTGTTTATACCTCCTATAGTAACAAGCTTTATCAAAGCAATAAGTAACATTATAAGTAGAGCACACCTCTCTAGCAATAATATTCAATTTATCAATTTGTGCCCATAAGTGTTTCCATTTTTGTGACAAACGGTGTTCCTTATAACAGTACTTTTGTTCTTCCGTGGAACCCACCTTGCCAATAAGAACTAGTTTCAAAGAAACCATCCATTGATACAAAGCATGACAAAGCAAGACAATAATAGACCAACAACTAGAGTAGGAACTATTTTTTGTGTGTTTTTGATAAAAATAGGCAAACAAAACCAAGCAAAAGAAACTAAGCAAAACAAAAAACAAAGTAAAGGGAAAGGTTGTGAAGGACTCCCCTTGTGAAGACGTCCTTAGCCTCCCCGGCAACGGCGCCAAAAAAGCTTTTGACAGGGAGGAAAGGTTGAAGTTGTCCTGTAGATCCCCGGGAATGGTGCCAAAAAAGCTTGATGATGGCGCTGTATCAACGTGAAGCGCTTCGTCAGGAAACCCCAAGAGCAAGGGGTGATGCAGCACATCAGCAAGTTTTCCCTAAGTAAGAAACCAAGGTTATCAAACCAGTAGGAGGAAGGAAACGACTCAAGGGTGTTGCAAGAAACTTGGAGACCTGCACAACACAAACTCAAGACTTTGCCCCAACGAACAGTGAGGTGTCAATCTCACCGGTTTTCTATAACAAAGGATTAATTGTATGGTGTGGAAGGCAACAGTGGTTTGCAGCAAGTAGACAGTAGCAGTGGAAGATGTATCAATGGTAAAGATTGGACCGGGGTCCATAGTTCACTAGAGGTTATCTACTTAGATAAACAAACATGGCATGCATGGTAAACAAATTATAGCAGGGCAATTGACATGACTGAGCAAGGCCTAACAATGCAATACTAGACATCAAGATCCTATGAGATTCGATTAGGCAATACAACAAGATACATAGACCACCATCCAACTGCATCTATGACTAGAAGTCCACCTTTGGGTTATCATCTGAACCCCCTCCAGTATTAAGTTGCAAGCAACAGACAACTGCTTTAAGCAAAGTGTGTAAGGTAAACAATCCACTTGTTCCATGAACAAGAGACCGTTGTTTTCTCCCTGGTGGTAAAAGCACATCTACAACCTTAGAGATTTCTGTCACTTCCCTTAGATTAAATAGAGGCATGAACCCACTATCGAGCATAAATACTCCCTCTTGGAGTCACTAGCAACTACTTGGCCAAGATAGATACTAACAGCGGAGAGCATGCCAGATCACAAACAACACATACATGATAGAATCAATAAGACAAAACCATTAATCAATCTGACATAGTAATCTCAATATCCATTGGATCCCCGCAAACACAACATGCATGATTACAAATAGATGAGATCTTGATCATGAACGGAGCTCACAAGATCTAGACATGAAAGCACAAAGGAGGATATACAACCATCTAGATACTACATGGACCCGTAGTCCAAGGTGGAACTACTCACGCTTCATACCGGAGGCTGGCATGATGAAGAAGAAGGCCTCTGGGATGATCTTCCCTCCGTCAGGGTGCCGGGAAGAGCTTTAGATCCCTCGATCTAGGGACGATGGTGGCAGAGTCTACAGATGGTTTCGTGGAATATTGATCGGGTCCTTAGGATTTAGGCATCAGGGGCTTCTTATAGGCGAAGAGGCGAGGCAAGAGGGCGTACAGGGGGCCCACACCCTGCATAGGCACGACCTAGGGTGGGCCCGCGCCTGGGGGGTGTGGCCGCCCTGTGGCTTCCCTCCGTATCTCCTCTGGACTCCGTGTTCTCCTAGGTGAACTATTGACTTTGGCTTTTGTCCCGTCCAATCCCGAGAATATTTTCTTACTAGATTTTCTGGAACCAAAAACAGAATAAAACAGGCAACTGGCACTGTGGCATCTTGTTAAAAGGTTAATACCAGAAAACATATAAAAACACCTCAAAGTATGGACAAAGCAAAGCAAAGTAGATACTAAACAAGCATGACACATAAAAAATTATAGATACGTTTCCGACGTATCAGAGTGGTGAACATGCTTCTCATGGCAATCATCAAAATCTCCAAAATTTAATAATGCTATGAGGCAATCTCATTATAAATCATATGATAAGTATTGTTGCAAGCAAAATAAGTAACAAAAAATTATTCAACTTATTGCAAGCAACGTGAGAAAAAAAGTAATATTCATGATAAAGCATATCCGACGCAATATCATGGTTGCCTACAAACATATGTAAAGAGAAATGGTTTGTCAAGTTTGTCACAACACAACAGGCACTTTTATCAATATTGCAAGCAAAACATTTGAAAAAGCAATTGTTCATCATATTGCAAGCAATGGTAGGGTAAATGAAATGTTTATAGCATGGCATGTCTATGGAAACATCATCACAATCAAATAATTTCAATGGTAAACATTATGCAAAGGCAAAGTTTCTCATGGAAATATGAATGACGCATATGTAATGTTACAAGTATTATCCAAAGCATGTCAATCATCACAATTCATCATGTCCACTAGTAGGACCATGCCATCAGCAACACCTGTAGGGTTACCTTTTTCGTAACTCACATATGAAGTGGGTGTTGTGATAGTAGTGGCCTCCATGTGTACGACTTCGTCTTCTTGATATAGCCATGGCGTAGCATCATCTCCATCCACCATGTACATCTTCTATGTTTGAGGCAATATTGTTTTGCGGCTTGGCGCTTATTCATTCATGGAACCTAGCACAACATAAGAGAACACACTAGAGATAGAGGGTAAGTTGTTAGAAATTGAAATGGCCTCACTTAACCTATCAATTACCACTCTCAACTCACTCAGTGTATTGCCCGTGCCCTCTAAGTGGAAGCACTCAATCTCACATATGGTGGAGTCACTCATCTCACTTTTGCCCTCACTCAAGTGGGCTAAGTGGATCTCATACTCACATGAGATTGGTACCACATCATCACTCAAGCATATAGGGATAGACTCTATTTGCTCAACTCCATGCGCCTCCTTTGGTGAAGGTAAAGTCCCATGCTCACCATTCTCAACTCTATTGCCTTCGAAGTTGGATGCCATAGGATGGACATCACTCGTCTCCTTGGTCAAAGGGAAAATCCCATTCTCTACCATGTTATTTCCATCTTGTAGTTTGGGTGCCATTGTGGTGGTGGCACTCATATAGGAAGTATTGGTACTTGATGCCATCTTCGCCATTTCATCCAATTGTTTGCAAAGCAAATCATTTTCTTCTATCTCATGGGGGTCATATTTTTTATGGCCTCGTCCAACTTGGTGAAGTAGAGGTCCATCTCTTGCTTGTATGACATTCTTGGAGTGCTTGAGGAAGAAGTTGCGTTGAAATTCTTGAAGTTGCATGCTTCATCCTGGACTTCAAGTTTTGGTGTTGAAGCTTGATGGCGTGGAAGAAGGCTTGCTCTTGGTGCCATTTTGGTGGTGGCACTAGTAGTGAAAGGTGCCCTATGATGGTGTCGACAAAGGTCATTCGCGTGCCTTGCCGAAGGTTTATGTTGGTGAAGCACTTGGTCATCCACGTGATGCTCACAACGATGATCTATTGAACTTGACTCCTTAAATTTGGCGAGCATGATCGTGGTCTTGGCGAAGTTTTCGTCCATGTTGTTCTTAAGCTTGATGAAGTTGGCATCCATTTCATTCTTGAACTTGTCGAGGGCGTTTTCCAACTTGTCCATTTTATTGTGGAAGTTGGCGTTCTCGAGTTTGAAGCTCCCTCGCGAGCTTGATTGAGCATTATGGATGGTGCTCATTGCGGATTCTTCATATATATCCTTAATGATTCTTGAGTCCCTATACATGATTTACGAGACCAAGTGGTGTATATGGAGGTGGTAGTGGGTGTTAGGAAAGCAACGTCAAACCTTACTTTACCTTGGAATATAGTATCATGCAAGTGTGGGCACTTCGTAGTAATAAAAACCAAGCAAAGTGAAGTGAGGAGAAAACCTAAACCCAACTAACAACTAAAACACACACACAAGGCCTATGGTGGATAGGTATGGAAAGTGGCATGTCAAGGAAGCAATCTGAAATTAAGATATTATAATGGCAAGTAAAGAACCACAATGATTACAAAGCAAAAACAAGTCAATCCACAAGGTATAGGAATTATATTTAAGAAAACACACATGGTGAAATAAATGGAACTTGTGCTAGAAAAAAGTAAGCTAAGAACAAAATTAGGACCTATCAAAGACTATGGGCAATGTCCATGCAAAGGGTTTTTAGAACTAATTATGGTGTTATCTCAAAGATTTTTGACAATGGAATGCGAGAAAGCCGGTTGTCCCGCAAGGGCGCATGTCCATTGCCCTAAGTATGACACAAGCCGAAAGGTGAGCGACTTAGTGTTGCACACATGTCTTCTTCCTAATGTCCTTCAAGGTCATCAGAACCTGACGTCTACGCTACGCTCCCAGGCTCGACTATTTATGTCCACTACACTTATAAGAGAATAGACAAGTGAACCCATGAACTCCGGCCCACTCTTAATTATAAGAAGCATTTTTATCACTTTTATTGTCTTTAATATTTTCTGCACTAATTAAATTTTAAAAATACAAAAACACTTTTACTACTAGCAAACATAAACAACCCCCCAAAAGCCTTTACCTTATCGTTTTTACTTTTCTTTCCTAGTCATAGATTGTTTACTTTTATTAATTTATAGTTTATTTCAATTTTACTATGAAACTTTGTGCTTGACAACCACATGGTGAAGTCGGGACACAAGGTAAATATTTTGGTTTATAGGTTGCTTGAAAAAGAAAAGATAATAAGTTCTTCAGTCAATTCCTCGAGAGTTTGATATAAACCCTCGAGTCACCCTTGTAGGGAAAAGACGCTTGCTACAATACTTTGCACTTGGAATCTCAACGAGTTGGTACATACGGAGTTGCTGCTAGCAGACATCCATTTTGGAAAAGTACAATCGGAAGGAAAACCTAACATCTTCTAGTGAAACACCTGTATGCATACACACCTCAATAAGGAGGTGGTTTTATAGAATGAGAAGAGAAGACATGGCAGAAAGATTTTCGCTGGTACCGATCGACGGGAAGAATTTGGCATGAAAAATTTGGTGGAAATAAAATTTGCGGGAAGAAGTTGGCAGGATTAAGTTGGCGGCAAGAAGTTAGCGCGATTAATTTAGCGGAAAGATTTTGGCAACAACAATCTTTATTACAACCTAAGATATATTACATCTAAAATTAAGATACATCTCTACACTAAAACTGAAATTAGGATACATCTCTACACTAAAACTGAAATTAGGATACATCACAGATAAGACATAAATCTACTTGTCCTGCTTCCAACGTGGGTACTTTCCAGTTTTGTTGCCACATTCTTCTTCTGCCTACGCCTCAACAACCATTTCTCTTAGTCTCCACCTTTTTGCCTCATGGGACACCTTCTGCCTCTCTTCTTCCGCCTCAAGGGCCTCCATCCTCCTTTGGTTGATTTCACGGTCTCGAGCTTTCTTTAATGCACTCTCTTGCTCCTCTTTCTCCCGATCAGGAGCCCTTCGGCATGATCCATAGTGTAAAAGTGTTACCATGCACGGGCACTCCTATCCTTGATTTCCTACAACGCCCAAGCCGACTGCTCAGTGTCGATCCAATAGTACCACTTGCAGAGGGGAGGATGATACCACAACGAAAATAAGAACATTAGTAAAATAACAATGATGATATGGAAACTCCATTCAAAATGCTCTTAGAACATACTGAAGGCCTCTCAAACGACGAGCTTTCTTGTCGGGCTGGATCATGGTCATTGTTGGCACACATGAAAAACTTTATGCCCAACTTATATATAAAAAAATCCTCGCTCTCCTTCACCTGGCAAGATGGCCGCACCAACATCGCCCTGCTCTCATCCCTGATGGCAACCTTGCATCTTTCATCTTCCTCGGCCTATAGTCAAGTCTGATCAAGACACACTCATGGTGGAATCTCGTTGGTGAGAAAAAGAAGAGGTGAACTGGTACATCACAACATATCGATGCCCAAATTTATAGAAGAACACAAGAGAAATTAGCGGGAAACGGTGGCGAAAAAAAGGCGGGAGAATTAAGTGTGTACTGGTCATGAACGATCATCAAGCCTTCCGCGTGGCTAAAGACGACCATGCGATCGGCATCGACAAAGTTGATAGGTGCAGTCGGCCTGACCGAAACCGATTAGTGTCTGACATCATTGGCCATGCAGACCGACGACCCAGTCAGCTTCGGCGAAAGTAGCTATCGACTGGCCCAAGCCAATAGGACCCACTCGGTTTTGTCTAGGCCGAGGCACGCCTAAATTCCAAAATTCCTAAATTGGTGTATTATTTTCCTAATTTGTATAAAAAAGTATATTATTTAGAAAAAATATCCATTAGCATTTGCAACACATTACACCACAAAAATATGATACAGTATCCGGTATCCACTTCCCAGTCGATCACCCATCCTTAAATTGTTCCATGCCAAACACGCTTAACCTGGAGGTTCTTTTAAAATAAGCTTCTAGAAAAAAAATTGCAACTTGTTGATATAAATATACTATCAATCTTATTAAGCCATACGTCAAGATCTTACAGCGATGCAAACTGATGGCCAGTCGGCTTCAGCATGACCAAATGGTAGCGTCCAAGCCAATAGGACCCACTCGGTTTCCCCTAGGCCGAGACACGTCTAGATTTTGAAATTCCTAAATTGGTGTATTATTTTCCGAATTTGTATAAAAAATACTATCTCCGCTACTATTAAACAAGCAAACAAGAACTTTTTTACGTGTACCCCGCTCAAATCACATGAACAAATCAGCACCACACGATTAGACCCAATAAGCTCAATCTAACAGCCACCTTAGGTCCTGTGTGCACTTAGTAATTACCATTGGCTGACCACTCCACCGGCAGAGGAATCCCAGACGCGCACACCCTATAATTAGGCACAGCCATAATTAGGCACAGCCATAATTAGGCACAGCCACGTCCTAATTAGGCATAGCCATAATTACGCACAGCCACACCCTATAATTACGCACAGTGCCTATGATCACGCAATTCTAATTCTAATGACGTAAAAAAAAGAGTCGTCCCCAGTCCCAACGACCGGAATCCTTGCCTCGCCAAAGCAACAGACGTCACCAGCCACTGCCAGACGCCACCGTCAGCCACCGCCAGACGCCGTCAATAGCCACGTTGCCTCACTCCAGGGCAACCTTGTAGCCCTGCAACTTCGAGTGTGTGTTTATTCCTCCTTCACCTCTCTCGACCCCAACGAGGGCAAGCCTGTCGCTTCCCTGCAGGACGGCCTCGACATCCTGCATGGCACCGTCGGGTGGGTGGCCGTTCCTCTTTCGCCATCCTGTAAAACAAAGTGATCAGTTAACTATACAAGGGACTGATGACATTTTGAATCCACGACACAATTTCAATCATCGGACTGGTAATCCATGACACAATTTCAATTATCACAAAAGGGGTCATAAGATTACCTATTTGCTGGGGGTAGCATCACTTGTATAGGTAGAGGCTTTTTTCTTTGATAGCTAGCTCTCGATGTTTAGGTTTTGCTCAGATTTGCCCCCCTCCTTTTAGGTTTAGTTCTCTCTTCCCCTTCTTTACTTTGTAAATATACTTTTTGTTGAGAATAAAATATGGGTTGTGGGCTTTTGTCTTACAGTAGATAGGCGAGAAATATGTAGGATATTGTGTTCCACATATCCATGAATTTTAGTTTAATGACGAGGATATTCACAGGAGGGCGACGGTATGTCATCTCCCAATCACGGTGATTCACGCACCCCGTTTCAGGATATAAGCAACACCCACTCGGGTAAGTATGAGCACCCTAATTTTTATCAACGAGGAAGTGAAAAAGATCAAGACCTGCTACCATGTGGTTAACTCACAGTTTGATATTTTCTGAACTCAACCATGGTTCATAATTTTTAAAAGAGCACAATAGTAGAATGAACAATTGAGCATGCAACAATTATAAAGATCATGATTTGCTCCAGGGTTTTTTATTTCACTTCACAGAATTAACGGATAAATGACTGGAGCTTCGCACCTTAATGCGGTAACTGATCAATGGTTGTCCTCACTGGTGTTCTTCTAGAATGCCAAGTTCAGAGCAGTACTAAGATACTAGAATACCAAAAGAAAAAACAATCAACACTGAAACAGTCTACTTCATTTTTCATTCATAAAAGAGAAATCATTTTAACTTTCGTTGAATATCCTCAATGCATTTTCAATCATTATATGACATGACAAGGCATCATATAATTTATATAATTTACTGTATAAGTAAGAACACAGGTTATAAGATTACCTTTTTAGAGGAAGGGATTGAGCAGACTGGAAGATGAGTAATCATTTCCCGGTATGCACATATGTACATTCGTCCTTATTAGTCAACAGGACAATACCAGTTGTACTTATTAATCAACACTCCCTATAGTGACTCAGTTGAACTGCAGATGGCGAAGCTAGCTAGGCCAATAGGAAGGTTGTATGCTTTGTGTAACAGATTGACCAATGCAGTTGAAGCACAAACCAAGCAGCAGAAGTCATCTGGTTTGATTATTCTTCAAGTTCATATCCTAACCATGTTAATGCCAAAGCTAACATGAAAGAAAGCTATGCTTTAAAAAATCAATAGTATTTGTGTTTTATAAATCTTTTAAGCTCACATTAGCAAGACATATGAAAATCTGTAAATCAACGGCAATTCCTTTCCCACCTTTTTTCTAAGCTATCACCAGCTGTGAGCAGATCATCGTTTTTTTAATGGAACATAGGTGCATACCTTAGTAGCAACATAATTACATATAACATGATAGTAAAATCTTTGCATGAACCTATGTGAAAGAACTTAACTTGTCACTATAATGCAACTGCTATTTTCCAATATATCCTGATTCACGTATTATACTGCTATCAATATATCTGAATCAACCAGAATTGAGACGAGGGGCCGACGAATTACCAATCGTGAGCGAGGTGGAGAGGAGCATCGGGCCGTCGACCATGCACTCCAGGAGGATGACGTACTTGGGCCGCTCAGGGAGGCTCGCGACACTGGCCAACCCACCGGAGCAGGGCGTCCTCGCCGGCGCACTTGACTCGCGGGAGCCGGGAGGAGGAATCCGGCGATATGGATCCCTCCAGTGCAGAAAGGTACGGGCCTCCATCGCCCCCGGCGCACAGGGCCGCTTGGCCTGCCGCGAGCGGCGGCGAGCAAGGGGAGTTGCCGGTCGTCGCGGCAGTGGAAGGGGATGGCAGGGTCATATCTTTCCGGCGAATGGGAACTAGGGGAAGGCGCAGTCCTCTTTGAGGCAGAGGGGAACCAGAGGAGGGCGCGACCCTCGCGCCGACGCCGGGTAGGAAGTAGACGGGGGGCATCACGCCTGCGTGGGAGAGGCACTGGAGCGGCCTTGAGAGACACAAGGAGCTTCGGAATGGGGAACGAGTGTGGAGAGAGAAACAGTGTCCAATAATTGGTGGAAAATGGTGTCCGGTCTAATTTTTTTTCAAGGTACATACAATTTTTTTTGTGCATGTAAATTTAATCCGCGCAGGCAAAGTCTGGATTTTTTCTTACCCCGGTGCATAGCGCCGAGTCAAGTTAATTTTTTTCAAGTTAATTTTTTTAAATAATATAATTTTTTATTAAATTCTACGAATAATACACAATTTTGACAATCTAGCGTGGCCTCGGAGTTTGAACTTCCGACAAGAACCTTTCGAAAGTTTAACTCATGACCAGTTCAGGGTGGTGCATGGTGAATACCTATTGAGTGTCTGTCGGTGATTTAAACACCAACGAGTGATTGCCGATGGTTCAACTACCGACGGGTGCTGGTTAGTGTTTGAGACCCCGAGGCCGCGCTACTTTTCAAAATTCCTAATTTTAAGTATTATTTGTGATATTAATTAAATAATTTGTATTAATTAAAAAAAATAGCCCGAGTCAACATGGCCTTACGGATTTGAAAGAAGGTTTCCATTATGTTGGACCATATTAAATTATTAAGATCTTGAGATCTCATTTGTTTTGGGTTTGTTTTCTAATTTGACCTTAAAACTATTAAGATTTTATTGATAATTCCTTTTAAACTGATTATGCTGACAAATGTCTTCACAAATTCTACTACGACATGAGTCATCTTGTGGTATGTCGATGTTAAACTTTATGTTTCCTAAGTATCTTGACATCTGCTCTTAGCAAACAAAAATGTCAGGCAGCCATTGATTCCCGGTCAGAGTCCACGAGGGCTAGGGTGAAATCCTAGGTCACCGCCTTCTTCTTTCATAGGAGGAAAACAATAGGGTTGTTACAATATAAACCATATACTAGATAATGTTGTTTAACATTATCTGGTATAGGGTTTAATAGATGTATGAATTGCGTGCACGCACGCTTACACATAGAACCATGAAACATATATCTATGTGCCTTGATGAATAAAAGCTATATAAAAATTAATATGGTTAAAAATAAAAAATAAATTTGTTATATTATTAAAAGCGTGCGTTGCACGTGCAGACTTACTAGTTTAGGAAAAATAGCCATTAGCGTTTGCAACACATTACACCACAAAAATATGATATAGTAATATATTTAAGCCTGAGCTAGAAAATGCTACTCCCTCCGACCTATATTAATTGATTTACATTTGTCTAAATTTAAATAAATCTAAACACTGTTTAGTATATAGAGTTATTCAAACTTTAACAAATTCAAGTCAGTTAATATGGGTCGAAGGGAGTACTAGAGACATGTTGATTTTGATGTTGATCTAGGGAGGCACCCACGGCCAGTCAGTCCGCAGCTTACCTACCCAGTCCATCCTTCGCCCCCGCCTGTCAGTGGCCTAGTGCAGCCGATGAGAGACCGCGGCGGCGATGCTATCCCCACCCCGTCACCACCTGCCTACATAATTATCGCCCTCCCCACACACTCGGCGTTGCTGCACAGTACACACTGGACAAAGGAGGCAGGGGGGAGGGGAAAACGCAACCAAAAAAAGAGGAGGAAAACCAGGGCAGCAAAAGGAGGGGGCTTCTCTTCTCCGGGAAGCGAAGCGATCAGGTGAGGCCTCAACGGTCCCCAGTGCTCGATTCCTCCTCTGCGCACGCGCTTCGCTAGGGTCGAGCGCCGCCGCAGTGCTCGTAGTGGTACGGTTCGCGGCGGTGGCGCCGTACTGTTTCCTTTTCTCTCTCCTTTTTTTTGCCTTTTTTTTCGAGTTTTTCTGTTGGGTGAGATCTTCGGCCGTTCTAGGGTTCCTGTTGTTCTAGCGCTTTTCCGTCGGTTGACTGCGAATGCTGGTCCTTGGGGCGCGACGGATGGCGAGGGTTTCGTAATTTTGGTTTGGTTTAGAGGGTGCCTTTTTGGGGGGTTTAGCGTCGCTGATCACCAGGGGTTAGGGTTTTAGAGGGCGCGGGGATTCGGGTTCCCAGGGGTTAGGGTTTTGGTTTGTGCCAATCGCGATTGTTTCCTTCCTTATGCGGCGATTTCCCTCATATAGGATGGCGCTGGTTTTGGTGGATTTCGTTTCAGTGCCTAAGCGCGAAATGTTTTGGCTTCCGTTTTTTAACCGACGGTCATTAATTGTGTCGATTCTGGGTGCGGTGACTAGAAATTTTGGTACTTAGTGCTTGTGGGTACCGGATATAGTCCTGGATGATCACTTGTGTGGTTAATTGCTTTGTGCTGAGATGGCGGTTGCATGTTGATTTGTACTTGTCTCTTAGTGCATGACTGAATGTGTGGATTCCATATATGAGCGATGTGCACTTGCTTCTGATGTGCCAATGCGTAGTTTCACATACTCTCTAATATGTATTGGGTCATTTTGTGAGACTCCTGGACATTGGATGGTAGTTTTGGGTCTGTTTATGAGAGGTATTTTTTTATCTGTTTATGAGACTGAATTCAGTCTTCGATCTGTCCCTTGAAGGTGGCTGGTTTCTGAGGTGCTTCATTGACTGACCATTGAATTCTTGTTGATCAAACAGGGGGTTCATTCGATGTCACTGTGTAGTGGTATTGTTTTGGTTGGACGCTTCTGTTGAGGTGCATGTGATTTGGTTTTAAGCTTGGAGGTGTTGTTAACAGTGTGACTCGCTGCCATGGCGCGCTGTTGACTTGGGTGTTCTTGTTTTAATTTGAATTTTGGTTGTTACCCTGCACTAAAGTTAAATGATCTTGTGAATGTTCCTTGGACAACTATTGATGAGAGAATACTGGTCTTATTTGTTTAGATCTTGACATAACAATGCTGATTTTTCTCTCAAAAAATCAATGTGGCTTTGTAAGTCCTGCTTAAAGTGAGAAGTGTGAAAAGCACATTTTGCCAATTGTTGAGTCTTTGTGTTTTTATGCTTCCTTGAGTATGAGTTCATATCCACAGCTACTAAATTTGTATCCTTGAATCTACTAAATGTGTGGTTTTGGTGGATTTCGTTTCAGTACATAAGCAATTTTGTGGATTCTGGGTGCGGTGACTAGAAATTTTGGTACTTAGTTCTTGTGGGTACCAGATATGGTCATGGAAGATCACTTGTGTGGTTAATTGCTTTGTGGCGAGATGGCGGTTGCATGTTGAGTACCACTTGTCTCTTAGTGGATGACTGAATATGTGGATTCCATATATGAACGATGAGCACTTGCTTCTGATGTGGCTCCAGCCAATGTGTAGTTCCACATACTCTAATATGCATGTATTGGGTCATTTTGTGAGACTCCTGGTCATTGGATGGTAGTTTTGGGTATGTTTATGAGAGGTAATTTTTGATCTGTTTATGAGACTGAATTCAGTCTTCAATCTGGTCCTTGAAGGTGGCTGATTTCTGAGGTGCTTCATTCGCCGGCCATTGAATTCTTGTTGATCAAACAAGGGGTTCATTTGATGTCACTGTGTAGTGGTATTGTTTTGGTTGGAGGCTTCTGTTGAGGTGCATGTGATTTGGATTTAAGCTTGGAGGTGTTGTTAACTGTGCGACTTGCTGCCATGGCGCGCTGTTGACTTGGATTTTCTTGTTTTAATTTTAATTTTGGTTGTTACCCTTCACTAATGTTAAATGATTTTGTGAATGTTCCTTGGCTGACTATTGATGAGATAATACTGGTTTTATTTTTTTAGATCTTGACATAACAATGCTGATTTTTTCTCTCAAAAAATCATTGCGGCTTTGCAACTCCTGTCTAAAATTATTAGAAGTGTGAAAAGCACATTTCGCCATTTGTTGAGTCTTTGTGTTTTTATGTTCCCTTGAGTATGAGTTCATATCCACAGCTACTAAATATGTATCCTTGTATCTACTAACTGTGTGGTTTGCATACTTTGAAAAATTGTGAATGAAATGGTTTTCGTTGGCGTGGAATGTTCCTTGAATATGAGTTCATATTCTTGCATCTACTTTAGTTAAATGATTGTATAAGCATGGAATGCTCCTTGACCAACTGTTGAAGTAATACTGGTTTATCTGTTTACATCTTGGCATAACAATGCTGATTTGTACATCCTGCCTAAAGTTGTTTGCGGTGTGAAAAGCATATGTCGCCAATTGTTGAGTCTTTGTGTTCTAGTTCTCGCTTGAATATGAGTTCATATCCACATCTATTAATTTCTTATACTTGCATCTACTAACTGTGTGGTTTGTATACCCTGGAAAATTGTGAACCGCAGGGTCTTGGAAGAAAGACAGCCCCAAGATCGTGCAATGCAGGCTGTAGTACAGACCCGTAATCTACAGGAAACTCAGCTAGGAGGAGTGATCTTTGGTTGCAAGAATGAAACAATTGAAGAGTGCTTCAGTAAACAGCTATTTGGTTTGTGAAACCCTCCTTTCACCTCTTGCCTTAGTCCTATATTTTTTATTTGTAACAGCATCATTTGGTGATTGACAATATCCTGTTAGTTCTGTTAAGACAATGTAGAAAATATATGCTGATCCAATATGTGGTTTATGAAATATATATACTTTTATAACCTTAGTTTTTTGTTGAATTTCTCACCTTAATTAGCTTGCGCTGTTTGTGTTATAGGTCTGCCTGCGTTGCATTATTCATACGTGAGGAATGTGAAAGCTGGCCTACCTTTGTTTCTATTCAATTACACTGACAGAAAGCTCCATGGTGTTTTTGAGGCTGCTAGTCCTGGCCAGAACTCTATTGACCCATATGCTTGGAGTAACGATGGCACTTTACGTACACCTTTTCCTGCACAGGTATCAATAAATTGTGAATCTCTAAACAATGTTCACTGTTTGCTCGGTGTGTGTATAAATTGGTTTGTTCCAGTTTATCATGCTAATATAAAGCAACTGCTTGTGTTTTTAAGGTTCGTATTTGCACAAGGATTCGCTATTTGCCACTGTATGAGGCCCAATACAAAAAAGTGATTCAAGATAACTATTATACCAATCACTACTTCTATTTTGAGCTGGACCATGCACAGACTAGAGCTTTAATTGCTTTGTTCAAGTCAGTTGGTGTCAAGCAAGTCTCAGCTGTTCCAAGCAAAAGGAGTCTAGATGTACCTTTACCATCAAGAAGGATGGCATCAGTTATTCCTAACCAAGTGAAAGGCACAGCCAATTCAAAGGACATCAATTCATTTGGTGTTCTGTCAAGTTCTTTACCATCTACTAAAAGGATGGCATCAGCTATTCCTAACCAAAAGAAAGGCACAGCCAATTCAAAGGACATCAATCCATTTAGTGTTCTGTCAAGTTCAGGTGGAATTGTTCCAGATGACTTGGTTGATTCTGATGCAGACAGTGGTAGCGGCAGTGTGACATCAGATAGCAACACTGATGAGAAGGCATCTGGAGAGCTAGTTTCTGACTGGGAGGATTTGGATGACAATGACCTTCAGCACCAGTTTGGTCTTAGTTCAAATCCAGATGATGTCAGTCAGCATTCCTCATACAAAACTGTTGCTGAAGGAATGGAGCTTATGCAGTGCACTCAACTGGTTGTCAATCCTGTGAATGGGGGAAGTCACACTTCTGATGAAGACATGCTTGTGAACTCACACGATGGAATAGGCAATGAGGTTCAGAATGAACCAGATGGTGTTGGGGTACAGCTTGAAAGATCGTCTATCCTGAAAAAACTGAAGGAGTTGTTTGACTTACGCCAGCAGGCAGCATTATCTTCTCAGGATTTTTCTTTTTCTAGTCCAGATGCACATGTACCTGAAGAAACACAGATTAATGCAAACGTTTCTAGTCAAGATGAGTATGTACCTGTAGAAACATGGGTGAATGCAAGCCTTCCTAGTCAAGATGAATATGTAGCTGAAGAAACACAGGTCAATACAAACCCTCCTAGTCAAGATGAATATGTACCTGAAGAAACACATGTCAAGGGAAGCCTTAGTGAAGATCAATATGTTGCTGAAGCACAAATAAATGTAGGCCTTCCTAGTCAAGACCATTGTGTACCTGAAGAAGCACATGCCATTGCAAGCTTTACTTCCAGTCATTGCGTACCTGAAGAAACACAGCCCAATCCAAGCCATTCCAACAAGCCATTTTGTCCCATCGTGAAGGATAATACATCTTCTGCGCAACATGATGGAAAGGCTGAGGTGTCTATGTTATTCATTTCTGTTTGCATTCTCTTGCTTTTCATTATTTTATTGCAGTTTATAACCTAGTGCATGATAATGTACATTACTCTTACATTATTCTTTTCATTCTCTTGTGCAGCTTCTACGAATCATCACTAACTTAGCCATGAAGGCTTATGCACTGGAGAAGAATCAGGTTCCTCATCTCTTCTTAAACATGAAGAATGTAAATGTTGATTGGTGCATTTATTACTTTGCTGGATAAAGAAAAGAAGAAAAGATTGTACATCCCACATCATCTTTTGTTTTATGAACTTGGGCACTATGTTGTTATAGGGATTTTTCTTGAGAAAAGGACAGTAGGGAGAATCCTACTGGCTGCTACATATATTGAGAATAAAAATTAATAGGAATTAAGGATTCCCTATATGGTTACATTGCTCTAGTTTCTTGCCACTGATAGTTGATGTGATTAGTTCAGCATAAAAATTTCATTTAGTGGGAACATTATGTTTTCTTGTATGGACCATCTATTTCATCTTCACAGTATTTATTTCCGTCAATCCACAGACTGAACTGGCTAGCTGATATACTAAATCTGCCTACCTTACATTTTGTGCCAGATATATCCATGATCAAAACTGTGTTGGCCGTTTTTTTTTTGTATTTTCATTTAAATACTTCGTGCATATATATTCTGATTATGGTCCTGTTATTTTCCAGATTAAATCAGATGAAGAAATAATTTCACTGAAGGAAGTAGTTAAAGACTCCGGAAGAAAAGTTCAGCAACTGGAATATCGTATAGATGAGTTGCAATTCAAATTTGACTCCTCGTTGTCTCTTCAAGGAAGCATGTGCGATAGCCTGGACATACCATCAATATTTCTGATTGGTGGTTATAATGGTGTGACCTGGCTATCATCTCTTGATTCTTTTTCTCCAAAAAAGGACATCCTGGTGCCTCTCACATCGATGAGTTCTGCGCGTTCATATGCGTCTGTTGCTGCAATGGAAGGCTGTGTATTTGTTTTCGGTGGTGGGGATGGTAGTTCGTGGTATAACACAGGTATACTATGATATTTAAATGTGCTTCCCTACTTTTTCTGGGCTTCAAACTGCATTTATGTACTCTGTGTTCTTGTAGTGGAATGCTATAATACAAGGAGTAACGAGTGGATGATATGCCCCTGTTTGAATCATGAGAAAGGATCTCTTGCTGGAGTAAGTCTTAATGGGAAAATCTATGCTATGGGTGGAGGAGATGGAACTCAAACTTATTCAGAAGTTGAGATGTTTGATCCTTTTCTTGGGAAGTGGATATGTAGTCCGTCTATGCTGCATTCTGTATGTTCTCAGCCTCCCAGTTGTTTCTAATGATTACTTTTGCGTCCTTTGATATGTTTGTAGCCAATTTCAAACACTTCGAACTTATTCTCCTAGTCTAGTAATGATTGCAATGTGATGAGCTCAGTGACCTTAATATGGACAAATAAGAGACATTCATTTACTTCAGATTTTCAATTGATCTTCTGCATATCCTCGTAGCAATTGAGTTCTGTATTGCATCCTCATGTACACACATTATCTAGAATTGTGATGCTTTGTAACATGGGATAACTGAAAACTTGTCATTGAACTAATTATTCTAATATTAGTGGTAATCAAGAGAGTAGTCCAGTTAGTTGACTGATTTTGACACTGATCTCTTATGTATGCTGCATTATGTTCCAGCGTTTTGCTCTAGCAGCGGCAGAATCAAGTGGTGTCATCTATGCATCTGGCGGATTTGATGGTAGCAAGTACTTACAGTAAGATCTCGAGCTATTTTCCTCCATTTTATTGTTCCATGTGTCTCACAATTTAAGTGATCAGTTTTAAGGCATTGACACCAATTAAGCACTTCTGTCACCAATTTCATGATCATGGTATAAGAATATGTTGCTTCAGATATTATGCATTATGAAAGTATTTCATGATGGTAATATCAGTTGGATGTTGTCTGTGTTGGTAATTTTTCTTGTATTAGTAATCAACCTATAAATGTTTGACTGACATAGATTCATTTTCTTTGATGCTGCATAACCTATATTATGACATGGATGAAGTACATGATTAAATTAATTATCAAATAACGATCACATCACATACAGGTCAGCAGAAAGGTATGATCCAAGGGAAGGTTTCTGGGTTCGGCTTCCAAGCATGAATGCAAGGAGAGGATGCCATGCTGTAGCCGTCTTGGGAGAAGTCCTGTGAGTAAATTCTTCAGATGTTTCAGAGCTCACTAAACACAGAGCTGATGGCATCTTGGGCTTTTAATCTTTGCAACAAACTGAGTTAGGATGTTTTGACTGTTTCAGGTATGCCATTGGAGGGTATGATGGGGACGGTATGGTTTCCAGTGTCGAGATCTTTGATCCTCGCCTCAACGTCTGGAAGATGGGTGATCCCATGAGCAACCCAAGAGGATACGCCTCCGCAGTTACCTTTGATGATAACTTGTTTGTCCTCGGCGGTCTGCGGTCCAATGAAGAGATACTGGATACTGTAAGTGAACATTGTATAGAAAGTGTAACTGATACCTTCACAAATATGTGCTCTCTTTGAATGACAGTTTCTTACTTTCTGTTGCAGGTGGAGGTCTACAACGTGAGCTCTGGCTGGTCAGTTCCAGCTTTCAGTTCAATTGGGAAGAGATCCTTTGCCTCCGCCATTGTCATGTGATCAGGAGTACAGTGCTCATCTCGGTCACTCAACATTTTACCGGCATGCCGTGAACAGTAACCCAAGTGTTTTCTGGAAAGCAGTTTTAGGGCTCATCGTCTCACCCTTTTTCTTTGCGCCCGATTATGTACAGCAAAACCAAAAACTCAGCATGGTCCAGAGTTTTAGTGAATCTCGTCTAGTTGCACAACTTCTCACAATGCATTTCATGGAATGCAAGATAGCTAGAATGGTCAGTGTCTTAACCCTCCTTTCATACCTGAAATTGTGCATTTCATGGAATGCGATACTGTTATGATGCTATGGATGCTAATTTGCTGCTGCCGTATCTGTTTGATGTGGTTATTCCGTTACAAAGTACTCTTTCTGAAAACCTGTCCCTTTGCACATGGGTAGAGGCGAAGTTTTGAAAACCACAGCCCGCACAGGACACACAACCACAGGTTAGTACGTCCCTCGTCCATCTTGTAGACGTCCACTGAAAGGGGGTACTCGCCTTCCCCCTTTGGTCCTAGTTATCGGAGAGGGACGATGCATCCTCAAAGACGTGATGATACTTCTCTGTCTGACTGAGACATGTCTATCTGTCTACGGTAGTTTCAGACTTTTTTCCTATGTATGAGACATAGACTTTTTTCCTATATATGGGACATATTTGTATTTATGTTTGCATGAGACATGTATGGCCTATCCGCCTATGTATAAGACATCTCTATCTACGATTGGAAGATATTACTATTATTTCACATAGTTATTCAATAAATAGTGCAAACTAACATACATTTCGAACTAACAACAACATAGAATTAAGATATACTACCTCCGTTCCACACTATAAGCTAAAACGGTTTGTTAAAAATACTTATATTATGAAATGGAGAAAGTATATTACTACCAGCCATGCTATAAATGAAATTAAGATAGATCCCTACTAGGACCAAAGTCTAGTGGTCCTCGGTCCAGCGTGGTCATTTTCCTATCTTATCACCACATCCTCAGCATCTTTTTCTCTCTTTCTTTGCCTATTCGCCTCATGAGCCTCTTTGTGTAGCCGTTCTTTCTCGCTTTCTCTCTCTATCCGTCTCACGGGCAGGGGCGAAGCTAACAAAATAAATCAATGGGTTCATCTCTACTAAACTTTGTGGTCTAACTAAGTGACAAATAGTACAGTGTAGCAATTTAGTGAAGATTAGCACAAATCCATTCGGTTCACTTGAACCCAGTCCTTACATGATGGCTCTGCTCACGGGCCTCCTTGCACAGCCATTCCTCCTCTCTCATGCGTTACTCTTCGTTGTTTTTCCTTCGTAACTCCTGAAAGAAATGTCTTTGCTCCTTCCTATAGGATTCAGCTTTCCCTCTCTCACTCCACTTTCTCCGGTGCCACAACCTTCTTCACACGCTCCTCCACGTATAGAATTTGCCATGCATTGTGTCCAGTTTCTTCTATCTCACGAAGCGCCCAACCCGGTCGCTCCATGTCAATCCAGCGATACCACCTGCAAAGAGGCGGAGGAGACTGCCACACAAATAAGAACGTTAATAAAAGATCAAATACACAAACGTTATGTCTATTCGTCTTGGTTAAAACATACTATAGGCTTATGGTATGGCGAATCCGGGTCGGATGGTTCATGCTGATAATTGAGACATATGAAAAACTGCATTCCCAACGTATTAGAAAAATCTGTCGCCTCCTTCACCTTGCAAACATCGCCACACCAACATCGGAGATGTTCCACCCCCGAGGGAAACCTCGCATCCTTCATATTCGTCGTCTTAAAAGTTTGGTTCGAGCAAGACAAACTCATGCCACTAAAAAAATCGGCAAAGAAAAAGAGCACTGGATAAGGGTGCTTGGATGAAGGATGAAGATGGGTTATTTATATGCTTAAATAAGTGGTGTGACGGTGATGACTGAATTTTATATAGTGTTTTAAGCAATGGTAAGAAAATCAGTAATCGTTAACTGCTCAGTTGGCTTGGGAGTAGCGACTAATCGGAATTCGGACGATTAATTGATTTAATCGATCAGCTATTAATCAGTGCAGCCTACAAAAATTAGCACCTAAAACACGTATGAATCCTCTTGCACCTCACCCATCTACCCTATTAAAGGCAGCCTTAAGCTCCCGGATGAGATTCTCAAGGCGCTCGAGCTCTTGTATTTGAGGTCTGATCGACAACTACGAGGAACTGGTCAACAACGGCAAGGAACTGGTTGGTGATGGCGGAAATCAAGCTCCTGGAGGCACGGATCGAGCAGGAGCTTCACAAAACCTACTTCATTGGGGTGGGCTAGCGGATGGATGGGCGATATGTGTTGATAATTTTGCAAAATTTTTGACCAAGTGTAGTGGTTAATCGGGAACATACCTAGTAATCAGAGTGTTAGACCTATTAATCGGGCTCAACGATTAATACAAATGATTAGTGGTAATCGACACGATCAGGTCCCTAGTAGCGATTAATCGGCCTATTAATCGGTGATTAGGCCTATTTTTTGAACAGTGGTTAAGTACACTTTATGTTTATGAAGCCACTTATCACATGCTCCATCTAGCAGTTATTATGTCTAGTATAGATGATTACTTCTTTCTATTCATTTTCATACAAGCATTGCACAACTATAGTTTTATTATGATTTTCTTACTTTTCTTTGTCTTTGATGTTTGTGTATGTGCTATGGAGATTTATGCACAAGGCACCATGAAAGGATCCAAGAGGAGGTAATATGGAGGAGTTATGGGCACGAGGACTTCACCATTTGAAGGGTGGAAAAGTGATATTTTCCCATTATGAGATAATAACATCCAAGACCATGGTAGTATAGCCCTCGTCCATATGAGCTTAGCGAGTCCAAGAACACCCCAATTGGAGTTCTTATGAGAGGACATGAACTTTAACGACCTACAATACAGTCGGGTTGGTGTGCCCGTGGCCTTACCGTGTACTCTAGGCGACAAAAATCTCCAGAACTTTTCTTCACCGATTTTGGACCTATTTGTTTCTAAACCTCCCTTAGGTCATAATGACGGTATTGGGGGGTTGTTGAGGGCCTTCCTAGGCCTATATAAAGGATGGACAATCAAAGGAGAAAACTCCATCTCCATACACATCCACGACGGAGCCCTACCGCCTCCATAGCCGTCGCGCCACCTCCATCATCACCATGCCCATCTTCACCATGACCACCGCACAAGAGGAAGAGAAGACTTGGATCTTGAAGGTCACGACATTAATCTCATCATCATCAACAACAACAAAACACAACAACGTCTCCATCAACGATCCCTCCACTCATCTCATTGTAATTTCAAATCCTAGTGTGGATTTGCACGTGTATTCTTTCACACCTTTGTACCCCATTCATATTATCATGTTGATGTTAGTTTCCTTCATGTGTGAGGAGTTCTCTTTTTTTAGGGAGATGGAGAAACCATCACTATTATGAATTGAAATAAAGATGTGTTTATCCTCATTTGTATAACTCTGTACTCAAATCTTCTTCTTGATTGCTACACAAACACTGGTTGCGTAGCGATTTGCCCCGCGGGGATAATGAGATTGCATTGGTACTTTGTGGAGTGGATGTGGTGTTATGATATATTACACTATTTTCCTAAAGAAAGCATCAATGGGTAATCACGGAGAATCCATAGAATGGTTCTCCATATCCACGGGAAGACCCTTAATCACTTGCGTGATCATGCATTCTAGCCTTTAATGACGAGTGGTGGCTATGAGGGGAGGGAAGAACAAGTCCAACACGCCTACCTATAATTGGTATCTGCACCCATACGCATGAATGCAAATTACGTAAATACTATATTAATCATATTAATTACTAAATGCTAGTGGTGAATCCAAACCTCCTTGAGAACTCCTTAATCATCTTACAGTTCCCTCCAACACCATTTGTATGTCTGGTTCTCTAGCTTAGTTAGTAGAAGTGTAAAACATCTCTCCATTATATTAATCCTAAAAACTTATAAAATAAAATATTTCCTTTCCGGTGAAGGTAGTTATGGGGTTGTGCGTTTGTCATTCTACAAAGCTCCTAATGGACGATCTTTAATAAATATTTGACACTAACAATACTGCAATAACCCAGTTGTTGATATAGGAAACCTAGCCAACAAATTGGAATCGTTGAGAGGGAGCAAAAGCGCTTGATCATTAGCTTCCCAATTACACGTGGTTTATTTCGTTTGTTGCTATTTATCTTATTGTCTTTACTTATTTGAAAAATCCTCAAAAAGTACATAATTGGAAATATATAAAAATATATATTGCTAATCATGTCTTCTAAGATGATTACATTTGAATATATGAACCTTGTAATGGAGAGTCAAAGGACATGAGTTTCACAAGTGAGATGAAGAGGCATGGCATAATAAAATAAGAGCTAACTTGGGTGGACGATTTTTCGTCCGTGCCATACGCCTCCTACCACAACGCTCACATGAGGGCGATCTCGCGGAAGCATGGTTAAAGATCGTCCAAGGCTGTTCTTAGGGCATATTTGCTTGCTCGTAGGCATTTTCCCTGCTGGTGCAACTTGCATGCGCGAGGACTGCATGCGCGGATCAGGTTCTGGGTCAAAATCTTCTAGTTATTTGCTTACCCGCCTGGACACTATTTAGGAGATGGGTAGGAATGAGGCCCGTCATTTGGCAGGATGTATTAGGCCTAGGAGAAACAAAAACGTGTTTGGTGTCATACATCAAGCCCTAGATAGTGAGCTTACCATACATCAAGCCTAAAACCCCAACAAGCATTGATAGACACAACATACTTAACGACACTGTAATATATATAGCATCGCGATAGAATATTGTAGCAAGTTAACCACGACAGTAGGACATAGTTCATAGCAAACACAAACTTATTACGCTATAACGATAACATTCTACTTATCTATCATGGCAATGACTAGATCATGCTCGAGGCACTTCTTGATCACTTTGCACATGCTATATTCGAATATGGTGACCTTGAACAGGTCACCCTTCAGCATCTTGAAGGTCTGAAAGTACTCGATCTTGATATCGTGGGTAATGGCGAAGTCAGGCCACCCCTGGTCAAGGCAAAACTGCCGCTAACATGAAGGTGATTCAGATGCATCCAGTGTTGGTCTTCAGCACGATCGTCCATGGAACAGTGCCAAGGAAATACCTAAATACATCTAAAAATGGGAGCAAGTCCAACCCAGGTGCCAAGATCACCTTGGAGAAATGGGTTGGACCAACTTGATTATGGAAGTGCCCAACCTTTAGAGGTCTACCCCTCGGCCTCTTGGTGGCACTCCCTCACCAGCATCGCTCACCCTGTTGGAGGCACCTATCCTCACCAGCATCCCTCGAGCATCCTCCTCCATTAGTGGGGAGAGCACCTCCCATCAACATTTTGGAGCACTGAAAAAAGAAACAACACATGTAAGCACATACATTGTGGTGATCACACATGGAAAATAAATGTGGTTAACACAAATGAACTAGCAATCTGGACTCATATGAAAGGACGGAAATGCAAAGGGATTCTCCTCATGACCAACACAAATGAACAAGCAATTTGGTTAGCACAAAAGTTTGGGCATGAAGAGAATCCCTAAGCATTTTATTGTGCGACATTGTAATCATCGGCCAAAATCAAGCAAAACACAATGATCTAACCAATTCTGAGCTTCAGAACAACTAGCACACAAATGGAAGACCTGGTGCTGCCAGAATCTAGAGGATATGCACAGTAAATTTTATTGTACATACCATTAGGTTCCAATAGCACCAGATCTAGGATCACATTGTACTAGAGTATCATCATAAGCTGGGTGAGATATGTGAGCCTCATATATGATATGCAAAAGTTCGGGGAGAGGACTATGTACTACCTAGGACAATGCACACCATTGTTTGTTATGAACGATTTAAGGTAATACAGATTCACCCGTCGATCATATTCGGTGACAGTTTTAATCATCGGCCAAAGGTAAATGGGAAACAGAAAATCATGCTTCATAGTTCAGAGCATGTACAACAGAAAGCGGTGATCCTACCGAACCAAGTTCCATGATCTTGAATAGATGGAAGAACAAGGTTCGAAAAGATCATCCCTTCCATTTTGTTGTGCTGCAAATTTAATCAACGGTACTTGTACAACAAATATTTGTGCCTCATATTAGCCATTGTGTGTCCAATATCAATCATATCAAGCATGCTATGACGCAACCCATTGGAATATTTCCCACATAATGCAAAGTAATCATCGGCCTAGAAGAACATGAACAGTGAAAAAATCCCCAAATTTTCCTATCGGGGAAACCCTAAACAGAGCATCTGCGTAAATATAGCCACTAACAAGCATAGATGGAACCAAGGTTTCAGTAGATCTAGTACTTCGAAGGCACGCACCACATGCAGTACAAGAAAATCAAGGACCCTAACCTCTCAAATCGACCAAAACAACCACAAATCGATACAAATCTAGTATGCATGTCAATGATACGCGCATAACTAGACGCTAACATATAGATCTGCGCTGCTAAGGCATATAGAGGGTGGTTCGAGGCCTTACTGGCATTGTTGTAGGTCGGGAGCTTCAGGTGTGCCGAGGAAGAAGGTGTCATAGTCATTGATCCCCTACCGCCAGGATAAGCGCAGTTCTCGCCCTCGATCTACCGTCGTGTGCTGCCCTTGTGGTGGTCTTCGATCTACCGACGGTAGACGAACCGCCGACGGTGAGAGGGGAGAGAAGAAGGCACGATTGTCAATGGGGAGAGCGAGAGTGGTAAGTGAGCGGTGAGGGGATTTATGGCACTCGTTTTCGATGCGTCGCACGTCTCCTACTCTTCTCCGCGTGTGCATCCGCGTGCCGACTTTTGGCTCGTTGGGGCCTGTCCCCGCAAAAATCCCGATTTTGGATTTCCTAGCGGGCCAAGTTTTTGGGTGCTTTAAAAATCATGCGGTGTGAGTTCAGTCTAGCGTCGCATTTTCCAAACGGGCTTATTCCTGTCGGCCAGGTGTGAAAAATGTAGGGTTAAAAATGGTAAGGAAACTTTCCGTCCGTCTTCAAAGAAAAAAAAATAGAGAGCTCAAAAGGAAACGAAAACGGAATTATGCGAAAAAGAAAACGGAAACAGAATATTTTAAACAAAAATAGAAAAAGAAACGAGGGAGCCATTTCAGACAAAAAGAAAACGGTAAAAAAATTCCGAATAAACAAATATGGAAACTTTTCAAAAACATAACCAACTAGACCCATGTACGAAATAGTACTTTGCGCCAGTGATTCCAAAGCTCACCATAAAATATATGCAGGGTTTACGTAATACATACAAACAGCCCAGTGTACATACTAATTAAGTGAGTGTCTTAGCATTTATAAAACTATTTATGTGAATTTATTTATTTGTCGAAGTGTTGAATTGTGTGTATTACTTTATGTTTAATTGTCGGTTGTTAAAGTTGTAAGCTATTCTTTGTCTATTATATGTTTCTTTTGATGTATATATCATAATATTATGCCACTATTATATTCCGACAAATGGCCGTTGTATCATACCGTCCCGTATCCGTTCCATATTTTTTCCAATGATTTCCGATTTCATATTTATTTCCGGAGTTTCCCGTTTTGTATTCGATTTCAGCGACACTGTTTCTGTTCGTTTCTGGTTCGTTTTCAACCTACAGAAAATGGACGCACTCCGTGTTAAACACGCCCTTAGGTGTGTTTAGTTCGGAACGGAGTGGAATGGAATGTCATGGTTCCATTCCACTGGAATGGGTTGGTTCTGTTCTTATGTTTGGTTAGAATAAAAAATATGTAATAGAATGGTTTCATCCTATGTTCGGTTGAGCCAAAAAAGTGGAATGAAATGGTTCCATTTTATGTTTGGATGCATTTAGCAAAAAGGATGATAAAAAAAATAGAGAGAGTGAAAACATTTAGGTAGCTTTAGCATAGTGGAACGGAGAGATTCCACCAATTTGGTGGAATGAGTGTATTCTGTATCTAGAGGGAATATTCTTTTTAAAAGAAGCACCTCGTTTTATTACATTTCTCAACTGAACACTACAACGTTTTTCAAATATGAAACCATTCCATTTCATTCCACTTCGTGACACCAACCAAACACACACTAATATGCAGTCCGGTTCCAGACGGTGCAAACTGCAAATTTACGAAAGGTTTTCTCCATCGCTCATGCGGATGTGCAAAGATTGCAATTTGGATGAAGGAAAAATTGAACTACTGCTTACTTACTAGGTGCTGTGTGTAAAGATTGCCAGAGGCCGGTCTTTAGGTGCAAACTGCATTTCTCAACAAGTTTTTTCTCCATTCTAAAAAAATGGTTTCTTCTCCCAAGCAAAGACTAACTTGAGCGCGCAGCGACACAACATGGGGCCCACTAACCAGTCAGCGTCTACTAAACCATTCTTCCCTCTCTCATAAATTTCCACAAAACCTCATCGCGCACGGTCTCCGGGGCCCACCCCGCATTGAAACCTCGCTCGTTTTAACCCCACCCATCAATCCCAAGTCCTCGCTACCGTCTCCTACCGCTCGCCGACCCCTGTCCCTCGCCGTCGCCGTCACCGTCACCGTCACTGGCGCGCGCGTAATTCCTCCGAACACCTCGCGCGCCGCCATGTCCGGCGCGGGGTGCCTCCCTCCGGCCGAGCTCGCCGCTCTGTCCAGGGTCTGCCGCGACGGGGCGGCCGCGGCGCGGCTCAAGACGGGGTCCCTGCTCGCCATCCTCATCGCCAGCGCCGTCGGCGTCTGCCTCCCCGTCGCGCTCACCAGGGCCTTCAAGGGCCGCGACGGGTACGCGAGGGGCCTGCTCCTCGTCAAGTGCTACGCGGCGGGGGTCATCCTCTCCACCTCCCTCGTCCACGTCCTCCCCGACGCCTACGCCGCGCTCGCAGACTGCGCCGTCGCGTCGCAACGGCCCTGGAGGGACTTCCCCTTCGCGGGGCTGTTATGCCTCATCGGCGCGCTTCTGGCCCTCCTCGTCGACCTCTCCGCCTCGTCCCACCTCGAGGCCCACGGCCACGTCGTCCAGCACCAGGAGGAGGAGGAGCAGACCCCCTACGCCCCAATCCCCACCACTAAGAAGGCCCCTGTATTCGAGCTCGCCGGCGAAATGAGCCCCAGGAAAGGCGCTTTCCTCCTGGATGACGAGGACCCTGCGCCGCGCGCCGACAGGAATGGCGGGGACATGGACCGGGACGACGTGGCGCTCTTTGGACGCGCCCGGTTGGTCCGCAGCGACGAGCCCGTCGTGGTCCCTAGTGGCGGGTGCCATGGGGGTGGGCACCATGAGGTGGTGGAGGTGGGGGGAGGGGAGGAGGAGGAGGCCAGGAAGAAGCAGAAGATGGTATCCAAGGTGCTGGAGATTGGGATAGTGTTCCACTCCGTCATCATCGGGGTCACCCTGGGGATGTCGCAGGACGTCTGCGCCATCCGCCCGCTCGTCGTTGCGCTCTCCTTCCACCAGGTCTTCGAGGGGATGGGCCTTGGCGGCTGCATCGCGCAGGTGAGATTCAAACATATATCTATCTCAATTTCTGTGTGCAATTGGTTGAATTGTTATTATGAGAATGGTTTTGCTCACGATGTTAGTTTGTGGTGGTTAAGTATAGTAAAATTGTGATCTACAGGGGTCAGCAATGGAACAGGATTTAGTTCCCTAATTTTGTATGAATTAGGAGCCTGGCAGCTTGAATGCTTGATGTCAGTGTTGTCTTTCATATTGACCTGCTTCTTTAAAAAAATAGTCTGATGGACCTGTCGTCATACTTTATGGATGGATATGTGACTACCTACATTAATACCTTTATTAAAGCTGTGCGTTCCACCTAGAAATGACAAAGGATCTCTCCCTCTGTTGATTCAGATGTTTGATTTACGTGTCTCACAGTCCCTCAGTGCAAGCATGTCATGCTGTTTTTTTTGGTTCAGTTGGAAAGTCATTTTGCCACGTGGGAAATATTTTAGTTCAATATGATTTATAGATGAATATGATTCCTAAATTTGTTGATATTGTGACTTTTAGTGTGTGTTTAGTGTTGCATATTTGAAGTAGTAGTATGAATTAGGAAGTTGACCGCTTATTTGAATGTTTCATTTCTGTGTATCATGCACATGTGGTCGTACTTTATGGACTGATTATAATATGTGATTAGCTACCTATGCTGATGTATGTTATTAAATTAATGCATGTAGAAAAGACAAGGGATTATTGTCTCATATCTTGGTTTAGATATTTGATTCTCTGTTTGACAGAGTAATAAGCATGCCATGCCATTGTTTTAATCAGAGTTGAAAAGTTTGGCAGTTACCACTTTGTCAGGATGGAAATATTTATTGTTGAATATGATTTGATAAGCTCCTCGTATCACTCTGACCCTGAGTCCTCTGTGTAACTTTAGAATGATTCTTGGTGGAGGGATCCCTGTTGTACACCGGGCCATTTTACTTATAGTTACATTTGCTCTAGCTGCGATAGTTTCGCGACCTAATTTTATGTGTCACCTAAACACATGTTGACATAAAGGACTAATTGTCTTTGTAGACAATCCTTTTCCGTATAATTCTGTTTGTCCACGTGCATATCCATCTTATTGGCACTAAATGAGGTTGATGTGTTATGCACAGAGGAGAAGGGAAGGAAAAATAGCACTAGCTAGGTCTTTAAAGTTCTTTTGGGCTTGGTGGTAAACCACGCTGGAGAGCAACTCCAAGTGCAGTCTGACATGCTAACAAAAGAAGTAAAGGGGAGAGGTTTCAAGGTGTACCCAAATGGTAGAACAGCCAATCGATTCAAAACTGAAATCGCTACTTTTAGCAAGGCACTAGTGTTGTGCCTATCATTTTTAATGAGTGGACAAAGCAATGGCCCTAATATACCAGGCATAGCCACCACCCGCAGCATCCATTTTGTACGTATTTGTGTTGAATAGTCATAACTTTATAAGGCACTACCCCCGTAGAGCAAATTCCAGTCGTATATGGTGCCACTTTCTGTATATGTGTATTCGTATATAATCATGCATACTTGACATATCATGGCATGCTTTAGTTTCTTCTGGAATTGTAATCACATATTAACATTAGCGACTTAGCGAGGGATTTTTGTGATCTTCATTGATGACCAAACGCATACTTGTCTATTTCTCACAGGCTGGTTTCGGGATGGCAACAGTGGGTTACATGTGCTTAATGTTCTCGGTGACAACACCACTGGGAATACTTCTTGGAATGGCAGTCTTCCATATGACTGGCTATGACGATAGCAGTCCAAACGCCCTAATAATTGAAGGCCTTCTTGGTTCACTTTCTGCCGGAATCCTTGTTTACATGGCGCTGGTTGATCTCATTTCTCTTGATTTCTTCCATAACAAGATGATGACATCATCTGTGAAACTGAAGAAGGCCTCTTACATTGCATTGGTGCTCGGATCTGCTTCTATGTCTATATTAGCTCTCTGGGCATAGGTCATAGTGAAATGTGTAGAGGAACCATTCTCAGATTCCTATATGGTATATTGCACATCTGATGAATGCATATCTGTGGACTCATACTCCCCTCTTGTAAATTTGAAATGACACATTATTGGGAACTTGAAATCCACCTCCTTTTGTTGCTTTGCAGCCTATTTCTTATACCTGTTATGCACTATTGTGGATATCCAATGCCTAAATTGATATACGTTTCAATTTTCTATACCGAACACTGTAATACTGAGTTTTTCTTAGAGACAAAACTGACTGCTGCTTATATTGCTGTCAAATTCGAATTCATGTTCGGAAGGAAGGCTCATCCTTGTAGTTTGAGTTAGTAAATTCCTTGTAAAGCTGCAACTTGTAAATTTTGCGCACTTGTTCATCATCTAGTTTCTGCCCAAAAATTGCCCTCTGGTCTGCAGGTTGACATTTTACCAGCAGTAAGTATACCGATAATGATTGTCTATTTCTTCTGCATTTATATTTAAGATAAAAATACTAAGAATTCTCCTGGTGCTATATTGTCATCTACAGGCAAGGTGGTAATTTAGCATTGACTTTGCAGGTATGCTGCCCTTTATACTTTACCATTACAACCGCCCTTTATACTTTACCATTATATCTCTCTATAATTTGATTTTATGTTTCAAGTATGTCACCATTAGATCTTGCAGCTATTCATTTTAGTTTCTCAAACCAGACTAAGATCAGATTACCTGATGACTTGTTTAAACTAGATCAATTGTTTACAAACCTGAAATGTCTTCTCCATTTGTGCCGCCTTCAGTATATATTACCAAGCCATACATCATAACACAAGAACTCTACGGTCTTTCAAGATTTCCAGGCTGCGATGATGAATGATTGTGATTGCTAATGCTCCTCAGGTTAAGAACCTGTTGAGATTTCCTTTCATATCTAACCTTATTTGACGTCCAATTCGAAGAGTTCAGATAGATAAGGGAGATGGGATTCTTGAGGCGCACGATACCAATCCCGGAACTGGTCGATGGCTTTTCCATTGGAGAGGTTGAGATGGGTGAGTTTGAGGGAGTGAGGCATGGGACGTTGGAAGTAAACCTAGGTCATGTGATCAAAATTGACAAGTGGTAGACATACTACTCCCTCCGTTTCAAAATATAAGATGTTTTAGGTTTGTAAAGAAAATGAATCTAGACTTGTTTTAGTGTTTAGATTCATTCCAAAGTTGAGTGAACCTAGATACTAAAACAAGTCTAGATTCATTTTCTTCACAAACCTAAAACATCTTATATTTTAAAACAGAGGAAGTAGTAGCTAATAAGTACTCCCTCCGTTTTGAAATATAAGATGTTTTAGGTTTGTAAAGAAAATGAATCTAGACTTGTTTTAGTATGTAGGTTCACTCAACTTTGGGATGAATCTACACACTAAAAGAAGTCTAGATTCATTTTCTTCACAAACCTAAAACATCTTGTATTTTGAAACGGAGGGAGTAGTACGTACTCCCTCCGTTTAGAAATATAAGATGTTTTAGATTTATAAAGTAAATGTATCTAGACACCTTTTAGTGTGTAGATTCATTTGAACCTACACACTAAAGGTGTCTAGATACATTTATTTCACTAACCTAAAACATCTTATATTTTCAAATGGAGGGAGTAGTAACTAGTAACAGTAGTATTAGAACTTAACATAACCGATCAACTGCTTAAGTTAAGGCATGGATTTTTGAATTTTCTGATATGTTTGAGAATTGAGATGCTGTTCACGTAGGCACGCATATAGGAGGACATGTTTGCGTACGGGTTTGTCTGCTAATTAAGTGCAACCTCTTTATGCTACTGCTTTGTGACCTCATGTAAGGAAAGGCAGTTTGGATGATGAAGAACGCTCCATACAGGGTACTTAGGAAAATGTTAACATCAAGATAAAAAGGGCAGCACGTCCCATGAACAACCGTTTAGTTTAGAAAGTAGAAACTGCTCAGAAATACCTTTGGTTGTACTTATTTTTTTCTACAGGAAAAAAGTGTGAAACGCTAGATTTGGTGCAACTGAAGATTGAAGAACAGAAGATGTCAACCAATCAAGATAAAAAAGGAAGAAGAGAGATTTCCAGAGGAAAAAGGATCAACAAATAGTTCTGGAAGCATTGATATAAACATACTGGTCTTGTTGAACCTGGTTGACTAAAGCAATTTGCAGAGTTATCAACCACTTTGACTGAGAAAGATTCCATATAATTTTGAGTACCACTGATACTTAATTCTTGTTGATATAATCTTGAAGCTCGCTAGTCATATACATCCCGAGCAATTCAGTTGCTCTCAATTCAGCTAACATACAAGAAAGCAATTCAGTTGCTCTCAACTCAGCTAACATACAAGAAATAGAACGATGATGGTGGTATTGTTTTTCATTCTAACTGGTATTCAGGAGTCAGGTCCATGATCTTAGATTCAAGCCTCGATGCAGCAAAGGTTTTCAGTCCGGGATGTTCGGATCTTAACATTTCAACTTGAGTTTTCACATGCACTCCCTCCATTCCATATTAGTAAAATAAAAACAAGGCCGGATGGGGAAGAATCCCCTCGGCAAAAGCACGGAGGCTCGAGCCCGTGCCTACCATCCTGGCTATGCCGTGGTTCTCTGATCTGTTTAGGGCTTGTTCGGTTTCATTAGAATTCAGTGGGATTGGCAGGGATTGAGGGGGATTAAATCCCATCTAAGCTAAAATCCCCTCTAATCCCTTCCAAACCACCCAATCCACTAGGGAAGTGGATGAACCGAACAAAGCCTTAGGGTTGCAGGTGTCATCCCGCATCCGTCCCGCAAAAGCAAAATTAAGGCAAAAGGAGCTACGGTTTAAAGCAGAATTAACAAAGGCCTAGAGGAAAATCCAGCCCGCCTCCGCTTGCAGCCTTATTAGCTACTCCCTCCGTTTCAAAATATAAGATGTTTTAGATTTGTAACAATGAATCTAGACTTATTTTAGTGTGTAGATTCATCTCAAAGTAGAATGAACCTACATATTAAAACAAGTCTAGATATATTTGCTTTACAAAGCTAAAACATCTTATACTTTGAAACGGAGAGAGTAGTTCCGTTCCATATAAGTTTTCGCTGGAACAGGGAGTAGAATGCAGCTCAAATAACTTCGATTTCAGCCCTAGCTCCGTTCTACATTAGTTGTCGCTGGAACGGAGGGAGTAGAATGCAGCTCAAATAATCAGGAATGAGCCAGGAACACAACATTTCTTCGTAATACATGTTCTCATGTGAAATTTATTACGTATATATTTGTACTTATTCCTATAAGTTCCAGGCTGGAATTTTCATTCAGATCATGCATATAGGTGGAGCTAAACTAAACAATAAACAAAACAAAAAGGAGCTACACTTTATATATATATTTACCCATGCACTGACAGTCCGGTACTCGGCAGCTCAGTAGCTCAACGGGTGCACGCCGGCCGCCGCATCCTGCTCCGTCCTGACCGCGGACCTGCAGACCGGGCACGTGGAGCTGAGCCGGAGCCAGGCGTCGATGCAGCCGACGTGGAACACGTGGCGGCACGCCGGGAGCAGCCTCCCCAGCTCGCCGTCCTCCATCTCCCCGAGGCACACCGCGCAATGCTCCTCCTTGGCATTGGCAGAAGGCGACTCCCACACGAGCACCTGCAGCGCGCACAGCTCCTTGGCGCCCAGCCCCGCCGCCCCGTCCGGAGCGCACGCCGCGGCGTGCACGACGACGCTGATCGCCTCCAGCTCGTAGCCGTAGCCGTAGCCATCCGGCGGCCGCTGCTGCAGCGCCATCGTCGCGTGAGGGTTGCTCGCGGAAGCGGCGGCGGCGGCGAGGTTGCGGCGCTGCAGGAAGCAGCGGGCGTAGAGGTGGAGCGCGGCGACGAAGGCGATCGCCGCCGAGAGCGCGGCCACCGCGGCCAGGAGGACGTTGGCGTTGTAAGGCGCGAGCGGTGACATGGCTTCTTAGCGCTGGCACAAGACGCATGCAGTGTGCAATCATGCACACATACGTGATGGCTATGTAGCGACTGACCGAACCGTACATATCCGAAGGCAGCAGCAGCAGCAGCAGCAGCAGCAAGCAACGAGTATATCGACGATCTTTGACGAATACCCCACATGTCAGTGAGGCATCAACTCCTCCGGAGCTCACCAACTTCGTCAAGTGTCGCGTTTTGGTTACAAAATGTTTTGGCAAGTTGTGGCGACCAGCCAGGCAAGCAGACGTACGATCTTCGCAGAAGCCGCAGGAAATCGGGGGAGGGTTTTGGCGCACTGTGGAGCACCGCGCCATGGCGAGCCGAGTTTCTGGGGGCAAGAAACTGAAATGTCCTGTGTCCTCACATGGGATATGGGAACAGCGCAGCACAGCAGGGACGAGACGGTTCAGAGCTCGATCGGTAGTGACCCGGAAGTCCAACTGGAGCAGTGATTGTTCAATTCTTCGCTGACATCAGCCACAGCCACAGGGAAATATAGGAGGACAAGTAATAAATACTGTACGTTCTTGGACCTTTTACTACTCCATTCCAGGATGAGTCCGCATTCCATTCCTTTACTTATTACCAGCAGTATACTTTTTAGCGCGTCCTCCCTCTAAAAATATAAGATAGTTTTAGGTTTATGAAGAAAATGTATCTAGATCTCTTTTAGTGTATAGATACACTGAGGTTTAGAGTGAACCTACACACTAAAATAAGTCTAGATACATTCTCTTCACAAGCCTAAAACATCTTATAATTTGAAACGGAGGGATTACTTTTTTTAACAGTCCTTATTAGCAGTATATATATATATTTTTACAATGACCAGTAGGTATTTTCGGTCGAACATTTTACACCGGAGGGGTCAGTTTTACACCTTCCGGAGGGATACGAAAAGTTGGTAACTATACTGAGTTAACCGTATGTATCTGTACTGTTGTGTATCTGGAACAGCGAGTCTGAAACTCTTCTGTTGTGCCGAGCCTATCTGTATCTCGATTTCTCAATCCATGAGCTTGTACCTCTTCTCCTCCACGCCGGTGACGCCCATCTGGATCTCGATTATGGTATGGAGTGGCATCTAGAAAACATTAGAAATGAGTTGGTTTGGTTTAGCAATGTCTTTCTTTTTGCAAGTTCTCGATACAGCGCTGCTAAGCAATGAGAGAAGATATAAATGACATGTTACCTCCATGTCTGGAACTTCCCTCAGAGGCCTGTCGGCAAAATACGAGTAGAGTGCTCGCAGCACAGCCTGTAAATAGGATAAACCGTGAAGATCGGTGCTTCTGTGCGAAAGAGTTTCATCAACAAGTAGTACAATTTACCTGGTGGGATATAACAACCACTGGTGCACGCTGCCGCTCGAGCTCGATGATGACAGGTTCCAACCTGGGAATAGTGAACGGTACGGCAAATGAGTTAGGGTGGAGAAGTGGAGGTAATAACAGAACCAAAAAAAAAATCACAGTTTTCTGTGTTTAAATTCTGGTGATACTATGCAGCATTTCTGAATAATTCAGTGAGATTCTTTTAACCTCTGAATCACATCAAGGTAAGATTCCCCGCGGGGGTAGCGGTATCTCAGCTTGTCCTTCTTGCGTGACCTGGTTGCAAGTTGCACAAAACATAACATCATAACAGCGCCTTCAGATGTAAATGTATAAGAAATACGTAAAGGCTAAATCTATTATTTCGTGGAAGAAATAATGAAATGTGCAGATACATATTGTCAGCTCACTTTTGCAACCCACACATTTTGAAATGTCCAGTGTAACTTCTAGTGGTTTTTAGCATGCTATATTAATACAGAAAATAACATAGCTTTGCAGCATGATAATTAACAAATGGCATGGCACTGTATATAAAATCCAATAAGATACTGTTGTTGTGAAAATAAAAGGCTGCATACTCATATTCCTCTGGCATAATTTTCTTTATCTCTTCATATGTCATCCCATCGCACACACCAGAATTGATCTCATCAAGAGCACGCCATTGTATCTGTGCCAACACAAGGGTTAAAGTTTGTCAGTATACATATTCGTAGATAGCAAGAGCCAAGAGGTCTGTAAGAGAAATCATAAACTTTCAAGGAACTTACCTTTGGGAATCCAACAATTGGAGTTGCTGTCAAAATTGTTCTCTGTAGAGTGCTGGTCCAAATCTAAACAACAGCATAGAACACAACCACAAATGAAAGCATCTTTCTTTGTTAGCTCACTTCATAGGATCAAAGACATTATCTTTTTTTAAAGTAAAAACTGGCAACAATGTTGCCCCTGTAAGTGTAACTCAATTTAATGGAATCACTTACAGTTGCAGTTTTCTCAGATTTTAGGCGCTTTTCAATAAAGTTGGCTAGTTTCTTAGCATAAAGCTCTCCGTCTTCGCTGCATAATTATCAGCCATGTTGAAGTGGAGTTTGTTAGGTGAATACAGTAGGCTAATTCCCAGAAGATAAATGATTCTGCATGATACTTTCTTGACAAATAAAATAGTTTAAATTTCCATATATAGTACCATTTGCCTGTTAGTTCCATAAATCAACATGGTAACTTAAGTATATAAAAGTATCATCTGAAGGTATCATCTTAAAGTTCATAGAAGCAAACCTCAGGACCGTGTCACCACCAACTCTTCCTCTAACATTGTGCAAACTCTCACCATGCCTGGTAAGCAAAATAGGTCGAGGCGCAAGATGAGAATTCACCTGCAGTCGCATGTTGAGAAAATACATGTCACCAATTAAAATTCATAAGTAATAACGCTCTGGCATTAACCCAATTTATTGTGATTCACTCCTCCAAATAAATTTGAAGCAACGACATAATATGCGCATTCCCATATTATGCTTGCTCTAGAAACTGCAATCAAGTATCAAATATTCATAGTGTAAGTAACTAAGCACTGAAGTACGTACCAAGAAAAATACAATACGACCAGGGAGATAGCCGCTGATATTGTTCACCTGGAACAAGGTGACAAAAATTCAGAAATTCAAAGAAGTACTGAACAAATTTGGCATGACAAGTTTCAAAAGCTAGAAGCCGATAAGAACATAACTCAATGGAAATGCTCTGTTTTGTGTAAAGAATGAACCCTAGTACATCCTGAGGTAACAACAGGTCAGAACCTATCTTATGCCTTATAAATGTAAGACTTAGTAACTGGATACCCCTTTTACAGGATAGCCAGGAAGATCATGTTTGTTACCTGTAACTGACCACCCTCCCCTTTTACCATATCAATCATTTTGATATAAGAACCTTCCTCCACTGGCTCGTAGACCTGCAAGAGGAATCCTACTTGATTCAATATTATATAGTTCACAAAGCTCAAGAATTTTATTTCACATGCAGCAATACAACAGAATATAACTTGTTGAGCATTGAGACCTTCTCATAGTTTGTCAGACGTTCAAGGAAATCCTGCAATCCAGCTTCATAGTCTGGCCTACAAAATTACATGGGAATACGTTTACGGATATTATCTTTCTAGCGAGGGAAAAATTTGAGGGGTTGTCGGTTTCTAACTGGTCAGCATAGTCAGGGCTTTGCTGAATTTTCAGGCGCACATTCCTTTCAATTATGTTCCGATCGTTACATATTGTCTCCAGAAATATTATCTGTAGAGAATGAATTCAGTTAGTAAGCAATGCTTAATACAAATGTACCAAATGCACAAAAGGACATTAATTAAAACCCCACAAATTGTCAATAGTATGACAGTATTTAATTTTGTTTTTTATCAGCTTGAATCATTTTAGTTCAAGATGCTTCTGAAGAAAGGTCAAAGGACTATGTATGCTCTGAAAGTGTGAATTACCTTACAGTTCCCTTCAGCCATCTTCATTAGCATCTGCCTTCTTTTACTTGTGCTGTTTGTTGCATCAAATATACCAACCTAAACAAAACTGGAATTGGTCAGAAGGAACATTACAGTGTTAGCAGGCCATGTAACATAACATCAGCTTTACCTGACCTCCTCCATGCATCCAGTCTATCATGTCTTCCATCGCTAAAGCAGCCACCTAGAAACATATCAGACAGAATAAAAAATACATGAATTTTGTTTGAACCACAGCTATCATTTTAATGCTAATATTCGTCTCACGGGGCTGATTGTCAGGCAATCAAATTCACCTCTGAAATGTAGTATGTTGAATTGAAAGCAGGGACAATATTTTCTGAAACAAATATTAACATCCTACTAGGCTACTCCTATTACAAAAAATGTTGCTCTAGCCTTTCACGGGGATCAAGTTCAAAACTACCATGGTAGCATCATAAATTATCTAAAATGTGTTAACAAAAAAAGTTGTTAGGACGTGGTGTTTCTGTTAAATGAGGTAGTATAATTATTTTTTTGAGGCGCTCATCTTAAAAACGTTGAAAGACATTTATTGGTGAACACGAAGAGTCTATACAATTTTGACTGTACTTAGCAACAAACTGTAGAGCAAAGCATGCTAACCTCATTGCGTGCCTCAATCCCTTCTTGGTTATCGGGACGGAAAAAGTCTGCAGACTGAACCAATGAAACTACAAAATTGTTATTATTTCTCACTTTTTTATGGTGAAGGAATATGGTTTTGCTGACATTGGCTAAAGAAACTGCATTACGGAAATCCAGATATACAAGATATCATGTGACAATCAGTATAATGAAAAGAATCAGGGCCAACCATGTGTATAGTAATAGTGCAGACAGAAGTATGAAGAAAATAAGAAGTCTATGCATTGATTTGCTCAACAATGAGCAAACATGTTCAATAAACGGCTAGTTGGCCGACATTCAATGTTTACGGAGAAAATTGGTGAATAGGGGTAGGGACGTAGGGTGACCTCAAACCTTACATATACAGCACTATAAGAATATTAAAAGTTATTTCCTTTATATGGCTTGCCAAGAATGTAGTGAATGATGAATAACCCGAGCATAAGATAGCAGTAATAATGATTTCTGATATTGATACAATAGTGATGTACAAAAGCAAAAATAGATATATAGTAACTTGAAAATAAAATACTGTGTGACGTTAAAAAAATGGCATATACTTCAACAAAAACATGTGAAGATAATTGTAACAAAGATGGCATACCTGATTTGCTCCATGCTTCAGACGGCGGTACTACACATCAAGTTTCAACCAACAGAGAGTTCAGTTCATTTTACAGTAATCCGAGAATATGTACTGTTGTGCAAGATAACACCCTCTCACCTTTCCAACGTTGAAGTGTTTTGTTTCATGTCCTAGCCAACGAAGGTACCTAGTAAGCTTAACTGCAGTGAAGGTTTTACCACGAGCTGGTAGGCCAACCTAATTATGAGTAAACATTTTCAGATGGATAATTAACCTTTCAGAAGAGCATTGATTAACAAATTATGAACATGATCAAGCACAAACAGTACGGAATCCTAATAAAAGATGACAAATATGCTCGGCAGCAGGCAAATCATACTCAAGGGGCATCCTAGTGGCTGGTTATTACCTCTCTCTGATCACACTATAAACATTAAACTGCATATCAATCGATTCTCTTCTATGGCAGACATGAGTAGAAGGATATGGTAGGTAATACTCCCTCCGTTCAGAAATATAAGACATTTTAGATTTGTGAAATGAATGTATCTAGACGCCTTTTAGTGTATAGGTTCACTCCGAACCTCTATGAACCTATACACTAAAACACGTCTAGATACATTCGATTTACAAAGCTAAAACGTCTTATATTTCTAAACGGAGGGAGTATGTAACAACAATGCAAATCAAATATTTTGTCATGGTATGCGATGATCATGAACTCATACAATCACATTAGCTTTCAATATTCATATAAGAGACGAAAAACAATTAACATCTGTAACAGAAGTATAATAGTTTACCAAAACAATAGCCAGTTTCCTGTCCTCCTTTGATCCATGCAACCTATCAGCTACAGCTGCAGCTGCAACAGCTCCGGCTGCTTCTGGCATGGCCTTCAAATATGTCAACGATAAGAAAGAATCAGGTAACCTGTTGGAATATTTATTTAACTACATCAAAGAAATAAACAAATAAATGGATTATAGTTTATACTGTCTGACAGACACCTGTTCCCCGATTTCAACCGAATCTATAGAAGTTTATAGTTATTCATTTAGGCACTTAATACACCACATACTCAAGGTATAGGATCAATCCATACACAACTGTTTTCCTAATTATTTCAGTTTTTTGTTACCTCCTACTAGTTGAGGATACGGACAATACTGACCTTTGTTGATCCAAAATTAAGGCCAGATGCCAGGGAACACGCACTAAATGATTTGCCAAGCTTAGGAGAGACAACACCCCTGTCAACGTAAAGGCCCTTTTGCTTTTCCTGCTTTTGCAGTAGTATTAAGGTACCAACTGATTTAGACTCTACCATTCCTGAAACTTGTAACTTCTTAGAAGAATCTGCTACTGGGGCCTCAGTATCCTACAAAAGGACCAAAATAATGTGGCATGGCTCTTTTAGAACACTAATTTTGGTTCGCAGAAATGCATGATATACTTGATTGGAATATGATATAAAAACAAAAATACTTACACTCCAAAAACTGTGATGGATATCAAATAGACAAATATCATGATTCATCATATAAAATGATAAAAACAACTAAACCATACTGTTGAATATTGGTTGGAGGATCAATTTCAGGGAACATTAAGTTCATATAGAAGTGAGAAAATGGATAAGGAGCAGCTATATATCAACGAGAACCCTTTTATTTAAGTACGGAACACAATTATATAGATATAGTATAACCAACATTTTAGCGTACCAACTTTTCCAGATCACATCTTACCTTATTATGGTCACTATGATCTTGAACATCTGCAGGACCACTGTTTGGACTCTGAATGCCATCACTAAGAAGCATATCATTTGTCCATAAGGCTCCAGGTTGAATTAAGGATGCTGGGGTTGCAGCAAGGTTTGCTGCATATTCAGTTGGTGGTGCAGTTGGTGTTGGAACAACATAATGTTCTAAGTCAAGCTCTAGACTAGAACCAGATCCATCCTGCAGAAAGGCATGACAGAAAAAGGTGACCACAAGACCAATTGGCTGCTATTAGCATTCAAGTCGAAAATCATGCAAGTATTGAACTAACTAGTAAAATAAGAGGAAATGTTAATAACTTTTGTTAGTGTACAGATTATATTAGGCAATTACAATTATAAGATACCACAAAGAAGGTTATCAAAAGGCAAGAAAATGCAAAAAAGTTCAGCTCTCCTGTGATCCTTTGGACTGTTAAATTTCTTCTCTTAGAGATATGTTATGGACAAGCACATTCCGGATTTCAGAAAATTGCATGCCAAAGATTGAACTTTAAATGAGGAAGTCAAAACCATTCATTTCATCATCATTTTTTGTGTACTTGTTCACTTCAGAGAAACTTTGGATACCAACGAACCAGTGATTCGAGCAGAAGGGTTATACAGTGACAGTACAATCAAATGGCAAGCATAAGCATGGCAAAAATCAAAGCCAGGCACTCATTTTGCCTACAGTTCTCACCTCGGTCGCATGAGCGGGTGCTTCATTTATACTGATGTCAGGGATTCCCCGGACCATGGAAGGCTGGAAGTTCTCTTTGTATACCCTCCAGCTCGCGGCAAGCTCAAGCGGAGACACGATGTCGGCCTTGTTGAACACCCTGAACTCAACTACCTCATCGTTTCCATTAAGCTTGAAGTTTGCAAGCCTCACATCACCCTCGAGCATGCCCCCGGTGAGAAGCCGTGTGGGGCCTTCCTCGATGATGCACGGGGTCGCTGCATCCTTGGGCTTGAGCAAGAATTTGAAGTCAAGTGTTTCTGCAGTAAATCACACAGTTCGTGATATTAGAAACAATCAGGTTCAGCAATTCAAATCAGAGTTCGTGAAAGTTCAACCGGGCACTTGCTTTTTTACTGGGACAGTTAACTGTTCCACCAAATAAACTCCTGATGAAGGTTTTTCGTTTAATTGCTACAACTGGTCGGCCAGTTCAGCTTGCCCAAGTTTTTATCCATCAGACAAACAGTACTCAAAATTCAGCACAACTGCACAACAGCACAAGGGTAGGTAGACACTAGCCTACAAGGCAGGTAGGTAGCGTGCATACCGTGGTCCGGCGGCACGACGAAGCTGAGCTCCCACATGGACGCCAGCTCCCTCTCCATGGCGAGCTGCAAAAACCGAAACCAAATCCTCGGTGACAATAATGTAAACCAAAACCGGCAAGCGTGGGAGCAGAGCAGGAGTAGCAGTCAGGGGCGGGCGGCGGGTCCGTACGGCGTGGGCGGGGTCCCATGAGCCGATGATGGGCTCGGAGCCGTAGACGTGCGGCACGAGGTCGCCGATGATCCGCGCTTTCTCCATCTTGAGCGACACGTAGAGCTGCGCGCCGCCGTGCCACGACCCCATCACCGCGCCGGCGCTGCCCTCGTCCCCGTCCATTCCGCCGTCGCCAGGGAGCGCCGCCCCGCCGACGTCGCCCTTGGACCCCGACGTGCCCATGGCTGCGGAGTGTGTGCGTGCGTGCGTGGTGAGATGAGACTGGAGCGTGTGACGGTGGTGGTTTATCAGTTTAACGGAGGGGATTGGGGGAGGTGGGGATTCGGGAGAGCGATGGGAGTGGTGGTGGTGCGGGTGCGGAGTCCGAGGCCTCGGAGCTCGCAGGATAAAATGTGGGGACAACCTGGCAGCGGCGGCCGCCCCTATCCTGTGGACGTGGCGGGGCGGCGACGCCGCGCGGCGCTCGCCGTCAGCGGAAGAAAATGTCTCCGGCCGGCCTTACCGCACTTCGTACTACTGTTAATTGTTACGGGTTTGCTAATTCTCGGATGGAGAATCAAGCTAGAGCTCAATGAGGTCCTTGTACCGTGATTATGCGTCGCGTGATTTGAAGGAGAGTTGCAACTCAGTGATATTAAAAAAAATATTACAGTAAGAAAAAAATCCTACATCGAGAATTAGACATCTCTAATTATTAATTACTTCAAACACGAGAAAATTGTATTCTTGTGATCACGAAAGTTTTTTCAGCAACACCAGTTATGGTGTTTTTAGTCGTGCTGGACTCCAATACAACTTTTATGCTTTATTTAATTATTGTCAAGTTTACTGAGGATTGTAATAATGTATCGTAATCTCGCAGTTGTAAGTTATTTGATGATTATTACAAATCAAACATCTATAAAATAACTAAACACACACAAACAAATAGTAAAATTGTAAGAGGTACAACACGGTCTTCTTAAAACAGTAAGAACATCCATTCTATTACGGACATCATAAAACTTGCATAATTTATAGAAGTTCACTCAACAAAGTAAACACACAAAGAGCAGACCTACAGAAAATACAACAGAAACAGACCCACACAAGCTATCAATTTGATGCATAGTCGCGTGGTACCATACTTGCCATAAGGTGGCATCATCTGTGATTTAGAATGCACAGTCATTCTGCAATACTCTACCAGTAATCGATCGAGTTTGAAACGATGGTCATTGATCCATAAACCTCCTACTTCATATCCATGTACAACCCTTGGCTCCTCTTCCCACGTAAGAGCCTCAAAGTTGTAAGATCTAATCTCGGATAGGTTTGTATAGTAGATGTTGCCGGCCTGCACCGTGGGTACCCTATCAGTGTCTACGTAGACGCACCGATTGTCAGCAACGAAGAGAGCCTGATTGCCGATGCCTCTGACCGAATGAAGGACACGATTCTAGGTATCAACCCGGTAAACAACCGGCATGTCATCGTAGATCGGTCCACTCACAAAAAACAATAACTCCCGTCAGACTCGACGAGGTAAAAACAATTCTCCGGGAACTGACAACTCAGAATAGGGTATGCAACAGTGGCATGCATCTCCAGGGTCTATGCGGAGCGCTGCAGCTTGACATCTCCATGAGCAGCATCACACATAGTCGAGAGGACATACTTGTATCTGCCGGCGACGAAAACATCACCGACGGAAAAAGTCATGCGCCGGAGTTCCGTGAAGTCATATGGCGAGTACGACCCTTCATCAAATACTGGCCGACTCTCTTCCCGCATGATCTCATCCGCCCACCGAATGGTGTTGTTTTGTTGGCCTTCCCCTAGCTCTCTCGTTGGAGCCCTCTTCTTTTAGCACCTCAACTGGGACTCCAAGCGGTAGCATCTACACAGAAACAACAACGGTGAGGCAATGCATACAAAACAAAGCACACATTTGAACAAACAGAGAGAAGAATAAACATTGTGTCTCATAGAGTAATCACACCCAGTGCAAAGAAATGGTTCTAACATACCAACTAAAATTCACAAGAAAATACTTTTGTATAAAGCATAGGGTATGATAAAACCATTCATTGCACCCAAATAGTGGTTTCTTTTAATCATTGGCTTGCAATGCAATAAAAATGGTTGAAGTTCAATCAAATGCCTTATATGTACATAACACACAATTGTGAGCAAGATGAATCCGTATCGACCAAGTTGCATGTACAGGTCATGTTGTTGTACAACACACCAAGTCGGTACATATCACCTCGTCCAAAATGGACTATAACCATTGGCACTAAAATAAACAAACAAGACAATGGGGCATCATATAGCTAACATGGAGCATATTCTAGGGACAGAGTCAGCGAATCAAGGTATATGCACAACTTTATGGTGTGGACATGACACTAGATTCGGTAGCCCGGTCCCTAAAATGCACAGTTTAATCATTGGCAAGAACTAAAATCAGTACATCGTAATGCCTCATACATAGTATAGTGGTGACTTTACGGGCCCTTCTGGGGCTCGGCTGGGCCTGCCCGGTCTGGTCTGTCCTTGCTACTGCGACTAGTCGGCTCCCTTCATGACAGTGGAGGATATCCTCCAGGTGGTTGTGTTGCCATCGCCCTCCGGCTCCAAGTGTTTTGGTGTGCTCTCGCTGCTACTTCTTGCCGGCTACCGCCTACGGCAGTGGTACTACCGCTCCTTGTATATGGTTATTTCTTCTCAGTCCGGCCAACCTCGTAGTGTTTGCCTTCGTGAGCCAATGATGGCGACTGCAAGACCGTGATGGCACATGTTGGTGTGCGGCAAGTCACCGGAGAGCAATGGATTGTACAAGATTGTAATTTTTCGGGGTTGGGAGAAATCCATGTTGATTTGGCTGACACCGACATGGTGACACCTGCGGGTGTCGTCTTTCCTTCTTGAAGGGCGTCGGGTGTACCCCTTTCCACTCCCCTTCGTGTATCGGAAGAAATCTTAGGACCAGTCCGAGTAGTAACATCGTCGTCGTCGTATTCCTTCTTAAAGGTGTTGCTTGGTACATGGCGATTCAGAGCATAGGACCGCGGTGAGACTTCTTTGAACGGTGCAGCGGTTGAGGGTCATCACCGCATGTTAATGTGGTGTTGTTGGCATTTCTTTCTCTTGTTTTCTTCTTCTGGACTTGGTTATGCTATTTGACCCATCAGTGAACTCGTTGTATCGTATGGTTATTATATTAATCATTGTTCAAAAAATAGGATGAATCAACGATTAGTAGGCCGATTAATCGCTACTAGGTACATGGCCGTGTCGATTATCACTAATCGTTTAGCCCGATTAATAGCTCTAACACTCTGATTACTAGGTATGTTCCCGATTAACTACTACACTTGATAAAAAAGTTGCAAAATCATCAACACATATCGTCCATCCATTCTCTAACCTGCGCCAATGAAGTAGTTTTTTCGAAGCTCTCGCTCGATCCATGCCTCTAGAAGCTCGATTTATGCCATCATCAGCCAGTTCCTTATCGTTGTTGACCAGTTCCTCGTTGTTACTGATCAGACCTTAGATACAAGAGCTCAAGCACCTTGAGGATATCATTCGGGAGCTCGAGGCTGCCTTTAATAGGGTAGGTGGTTGAGTTGCAAGAGGAGTCATATGTGTTTTAGGTGCTATTTTTTGTAGGTTGCACCGTGTCGTGGTGTGGAACACGACAGTGCCATCGGGGATGGCTAAGAAGGGACACTCGGATGCAATCGGTGGCTCACGCAATCGGTTGGGCACGATAAACTGCAAACACAGCGACGTACCTGGGTTCGGGGCCCTCTCGGCGAGGTAACACCCCTACTCCTGCAAGATGAACTATATGAGAGGGCGAACGCCCTGTACAGATGCTCCTGGAGCTGTTTCCTTAGCAGTTATCGAGAGCTAGAGGAAGATGGGAACTAATGGCTAGCACTTCTATCCTTCTATCATTCCTTACCTAGAACCGTAGCTTTGCCCTCCCTTATATACCGGTATAGGTGCAGATTACAAATTGGGCTCTAGGGTTTACTGTTTGGATACGAGTTTACATGGCAGGCCGGCTGCAGGGCCCAGCCGGTGGGCCAGGACCCGGTCCGCCCTTCTTTAGCATCACCCTCTTCTTTGGTGGTCACCCGGGCTTCCTTTAGGGCGTCACCCTTGCTTTAACGGTCACCCGGACTGCTTTTGCCAGTTAGCCGACCACTTTTCTTTATTCTCATCGGGTAGCGTTGGTCGTGACGGCACGCCAGCTTGCCCGATGACAAAGGAGGGGCAGAGGCGTACCCCGCAAGGAGTGCCAGTCCCTCCGTGCTCTCCATCGAATCCGAGGTGAGCCGGGTGGAAGCGGCCACCCAACCGGTTCTTCTGGCTATCGTCTAGACGGGCTAGCCGGGAAAGTTTCAAGCCTAGCCGGGTGGCATCAGCCTAAACAGCCGGAGTTGTCCTTCTTGAGGGCTAGGAGGCCTGTTCCATCTGGAGCCGGCCTACTTATGCCTAGATTTCCTCACCCGAGGGTTATCCCCCCGACACTAGTCCCCGAGCGCGTATGGACTTGGCCGGTGGGTAAGGTCTTGCGTGCTCTTTTTGCGTCTTGATGCAGTTGGTTACCCGTGTCCGGCTGCAGCTTTTGCTTTTGCTTTCCTGCTGGATTTAACCGACTGCGGAATCGATGGCCGCCCACTGGATGTAGACAGCGAAGGCAGGGACCGACTAGCGAAGCTGGAGACGAAGCATCAACTTGATTAGGTTGGTGGTTACGTCAGCCATGATTGCTGCTCTGGTGCACGCCGCGTCAGTTGGACTTCCGCGTCGCTGGGTCAGTTTTTGACGATTGTGCACACCACTTGCCACAACGGTTTCTTGGGGCGAGCACGCACGCCTCGTCTCTTGGGGTGGATTTTCTGTGGTTGGTTGTGATGGCACAAAGGATCTAGAGCCATAGAGTCCTGTGGCCGGGGGCCCTTGTTGCCACGCGTCACGCGGAAGGTGAGGGGGCGACGGTGCCCTCCGTGAGGATAAATAGGACTCTGAAGGGGAGCGAAGTGTTACACTTCCTCTTCCTCCGGCTCTCCTCCTCCTTCCTCCTAGCGCACCTTGTTCCTTGCGTCTCCTCTCTGTTGCCACCGGAATCACCGTGTACCGCCCATCATGGCCTCTTATTCTGTCGATATGCTACCGGAGCAGCGAGGTGGGTGGTGTGGGACCTTTGTGACTGATGATCTGGTCTACAAGTATTGGCGGGGTAGATTTCTTCCCTCTTCGATGCTTGTGAAGCACCGGCTTGCACCGGAGGGGGAGCGGGTGCTGGACCCTCGGCCGGGGGAGCGCGTCTTCTTTCTCACGCACTTCGCCCATGATTTCGGCCTTCCTGTCAGCCCCTTTCTCCTCCAATTGTTCGTCTTCTTCGACCTCCACCTCCATCACCTTGGCGCGAATGCCATCGCGCAGCTGTCGCATCATGCGGCCTGCTGCGAGTCCTACCTTGGGGTGTGGCCCGAGGTGGCGAAATTCCTCAAGTTCTTCCACTTCAAGACCTAGAACACCGTCAAGGACGGACCACTGACGCAGACGGGTTGCTGCACCATATATCTGCGGCCTTCTTCGCAGATGTCGCGATTCGAGCTTCCTGACACCGTCAAGCTGTGGAAGCGCTCATATTTTTATGTGAGCAACGCCACAGAGGTGTACTAGATCTGCCTCCCGCCCTTTGTCAACGTTCCTTCGACGCACAAGGGCTGGACGACAAAGATCATGGGTGCGGCGGCGGACCTCGACCGAATGGCCGCCCGGGTGGAGGCGATGGTGGAGACGGAGCGACTCACCGCCCGGGACGTCACGCTATCATGGATGGCGTGTCACGTGCTTCCGCTGCAGAAGCGGTCGCACAAGATGTGCCATCTATCGACCGTTGATGACCCGACGAGGACGTCGCGGAAGGATGTGCCCTACCAGGACCTGCAGAACCGGATCTCCATGTTCTCCAAGTTCCGTGTGGAGGCGACCTGGGCGTACTCCTGTCCGCCATACCATCGCGGCCTCCTGCCACCCCGGGTAAGTTGTTCTCTGGTTCCCTTGCGTTTTTCTTGGGCTGTTGTTAGCTCTCCTTGGGTGCCTTATGCTCCCCTTTTTGAGTAGTTGTTCACGGCGCAGCTAGCCAAAGATGGTATGGGTGACTTCCCTCTCCCGTCCTTCTTGGCGGACAGGAAGCCAAAGAAGTACCCCCAGACAGAGCCCGAAGGGTTTCCCATCCGGGCGAATGACGGCCCCTCGGATCCTCATGGTAAGTTGCTGGTTGCAGCTCTTTCCTTTGTCCTGGCCCGTGGGGATGTGGCTTAAGACTTTTGTTTTTGTTGTAGTCGATGCCACCGACGAGGAGGGCGGCCGAGAGAAAGCCGCGGCGAAATCCCGGGGGAAGAGGGCGGTGCATGTTGATGCGTCGGCTCCATTTGAACAAAAGAGGACGCGCCGGGGGCGCCAAGTCGTCGCTCCGCCATCCGTCATCGGGTTAGCGTCCTCCTGGCATCTCCCTTGTTGTTATGTGGTTCTGTTGGTGCTTTCTCTTATTTTTGTTCCGTGCAGCGAGGTAATGTCGCTTGGTGATGGTGGCGCCGCCGTCGTTGCTCCTCCCCCTCCTCCGGCGGTTGAGGAGGTGGCGAGGTCACCGGCTGCACCCGCACCGGCTGCACCTGCCGCGCCGTCTCCACCTAGGGCTCCTCAGGGTTCCCCGACCACGAGGCTGCTGCATCAGGCGCCCGCGTCCTTGCGGCTGGGGCAGCTGTTTACGGCCGCATAGGACCTCGAGACCCCCTCCTTCGTCCTGGGGCTGGTGCGAACCCGGCCTGGAGCGATGCTCCAGCCAGTTCTTCTTGTGATCACAGAGGTGACGGAGGAGGCCCCGGCTGTGCAGGCGGCTGAAGTGGGCGGCGGCCAACCGGGTGCTTCCGCACCGGCTGGAAGGGAGTTTGTGGTGGCCGCGCCTTCGGATGCGGCTACTGATGATGTCGAGGTCGTCGTTACCGGCTCGAGGCCAGCTCTGGCTGTGCTGACGCCGGGTGCGATCCTCGCCCATCTCTCGGGTGCGGAGCCCGTCGCACTCAACCAGGTTCGCCACCTGGTTGAGGGAATGGAGAAGGGCCTTGGCGAGGCAAAAAATTTGAGTGTTTTGGTGGAGGTAGGTGTCTCTCCCCATTATCTTCTTTGTTCTTCCATCCGGTTTGTCGTTCCGTTTCTTACTCGTTTTCTCGCTGCAGAGAGCTTTTTTGGAGTTGGTGAAGAACACTCAAGATCTAGGCTGTAAGATTGCTTCTTCCGACATGTCTTGGCGATTGGCTCCCTTTTCCCGCTTTTTGTTGACCATCGGGTATCCTCCTACAGTCATGATCCTGGACAAGGAGAAGGAGGTGGAGCGCCTCAAGGCTAAGGTTGCCCGGCTGGAAGAGTCTAACCGAACGCAGCAAGCGCAGTTCGACCAACTGGCCGCGACCAAGCATCATCTTGAGGTTAGCGTGGAGAGGGGCAAGAAGGCAGCAGACTCCCGGACGGAGGCGCTGAAGAATTTTGAGATGCTCTCCGCCCAACAGGAGGAGACGATCAAGACTCTCCGCTCCCGGGAGGGGGAGCTGACTTAGCACCTCCAGAGCATCTCGGAGATGGTCGTCAGTAAGTTCTTCTGCTTCCTTCCCTTGTTGTACCGTGGTTAATTGAATCGAATCTTGCCACTCACTCATGCCTTTGGTTGCAGCTCATTACCCTGAGTCGACCGTGATGGCTCTAGAGAAGCTGCCTGCGGAGGAGGCTGGCCGCGACCTGACCGCCTTGGATCTGGTTAAGGTGTTGGCAGAGGAGAGAAATGGTCTTTGAGCCATTGGCAACAACCTCTTCCACTATATATGGCAGGAGGCAGGTGATCTGCATGGCATCGCCAGCTGAGCTATTGCCTTGTCTCGTGGCATCGACGTGCTAGAGATCCACAAGGAGTGGGCGGCCCGAGGCAGTGTGGAGATGGATCTGGCCTTGGTGAAGTCGTGGTATCCGGGGGCTGATATCAGTGCGCTCACTCGTGGTTTCCGTCTTGGGACCAGCTACGAGGGCTTCTGCGACAGCATTCCAGCGATCCGGTCTTGTGGGGTGAAGATTGGCACCTACGTGGACCTGGAGCGTGATTTCCGCGACCCCACCGAGCCGTTGCCGTTTCACTAGATCCCAGTGCCCTGGAATCTCACCGACGTTGCCTCCACCAGTCAAGATCCTACAACCGATGCTGGTGCTCCTCCAGCCGGTCCGTCTCCTACTCCTGCTGCTGATGCTCCTCTGCCGCTCCGGCTCCAAAACCTTGATCCCTGGTATGCCATATGTATTTGTCGAACTGGCTTTTTGTTGGTGCTACACTTTTTTTAATATTTGTCGCCATACTTTGAATTATGCGCGGAACCTTCGTGTTCCGCTAAATGCCTTGGTGCTCCTTTCCGTCTTGAGCTCAATCCGCCTTGTCTGTTTGTCATTGGCGTTTTTGCCTTCATGCCTTCCTCGGTTGTAATTTCTGGAACTTGAGCCGGCTGGGCCAGCTAGCCGGGTTGAAGCTTTTTGCCATTTCGACCTAGGTTGATGGGTGGGAGCGCGCCCACTGGGTATAGTCCCCGAGGTTCGGGCCGGCTGGGGTAGCCAGCCGGGTCGAAGCTCTTTGCTGCCTTGACTTAGGTTGATGGGTGTAGTCCCCGAGGTTCGGGCCGGCTGGGGTAGCTAGCCGGGTCGAAGCTCTTTGCCGCCTTGTTTCCTGTCAAGTTGTGGCTTGTGTCATGCAAAACACAACATTGTTTTGGGTTAGTTTCATTGTGCATTCGTTTGTTTATAGTTATGATGAAACACAAGGAGTGAAGGGCGCCCTTTTCGAGCTAGGCCGTTAGCAACTCCCCTTTTCTTAGTGAGCATTGGCCTTTCGAGCGGTATCCTTGCCAACCGTCAGCCGGGTTGCGGTCTACAGCCGGAACCGAAGGAATAGCTACGTTGGCGTGCCTCGCGATACTTCGGTTCGCTGTTGTTGGCTTAGCTTGTGTAGGCGCTACTGGTTTGCCTAGACACCCTTGTTTTCTGCCTAGGCATTTTCTTGCAGTAGGTGCTTCAAGCTTTTGCTCTTGCCGGGTCGACAGCCGGCTCGCGGTCTGAAGCCGGAACCAAAAAGTTTGCTCTAGGCACCCCGTACAATACTATGCCGCTTGTAGAAACCACGGGTGTCCAGGCCAGCCGGTACGGGGATGGATGTGGTGCGCGAAATTGAGACAAAGTCCTCGGGACCGTGCTGAGGTTTCCAAGCTTGTTCATTTATTACATGAAAAGGGGAGATACATACACTACTGGCTCAAGTGTAAAATGGCCGGAGTAGGCTCGCGTTCCATGGGCATTTCGTCTCCTCGTCCGAGCGATCTGCCTTGTTCTTTACTGGCTGCTGGGCGTCAATCAGATAGTACAAATTGTTGTGCAGTGCCCGACTGACGATGAATGGGCCTTCCCATGGTGGGGACAGCTTGTGCATTCCTTTTGTGCTCTGTACCAGGCGCAGCACCAGATCTCCTTCGCGAAAAGAAGTAGGCCGGATCTGGCTGGCATGGTAGCGGTGCAGGTCCTGCTGATAGATTGCTGACCTGGACAGGGCCAACTCTCACGCTTCCTCGAGAAGGTACACGCTGTCCTCTCATGCTTCTTTGGCTTCCTGCTCCGTGTAGAGCTGCTTGCGGGGTGCGTCGAACTGGATGTCCATGGGGAGAACTGCCTCTGCCCCATAGACAAGGAAGAACGGTGTGAAGCCGGTTGAACGGTTCGGGGTGGTGCGCAGGCTCCAAAGCATAGCTGGCAGCTCCTCTATCCAACATCTGGGTGATCTGATGAGTGGTCCGATCAGTCTTGGCTTGATCCCTGCGAGAACTAGGCCGTTGGCACGCTCACACTGCCCGTTTGACTGTGGATGCGCGATCGATGCTAGGTCCAGATGGATGCCCTTGTCTCCGCAGAAGCGAGCGAAAACCCCCTTGGCGAAGTTGGTGTCGTTGTCCGTGATGATGTTGTGTGGGTAGCCGAATCGGATGATGTTGTCCGTGAAGAAATTGATCATCGTTGCTCCATCCAGCTTCTTGATGGGCTTTGCTTCGATCCACTTGGTGAACTTGTCTACGGCTACTATAAGGTGCGTCATACCGGATCGAGTTGTTTTGAACGGCCCAACCATGTCCAACCCCCAGACTGCGAACGACCAGGTGATTGGTATCGCCTTGAGTGCCGTAGACGGTGTGTGTTTCAGGTGGCTAAATCATTGACAACTGTTGCATTCTTTGACTAGCTCTTGAGCGTCCTTCAGCGCTGTCGGCCATTAGAAACCGTGGCGAAGGGCCTTGGCTGCTATTGCTCTTGATGAGGCGTGGTGTCCACACTCGCCTTGGTGTATGTCCGCTAGGAGCTTGGTTCCTTCCTCTTGGCTTACACATCGCTGGTAAATGCCTCCAACGCTGCGCTTGTAGAGCTTGTTGATGATGGTGTATGTGCTTGCTCTTCGTCGCACTTGTCGTGCCGCCACTTCCTCCATTGGGAGCTCGTCCTTGGCCAAGAAGTTCATGAACGGCTTCGCCCAGTCAGGTGTTTCCCGGATGGTGTGCACTGTCTGCATGATGAGCTTGATCTCCTCACAGATGGCCGGTTCCGAAATGTCGGGAGGTTTGTTGGGTGGGAGCTTGCTGATGTCGACTGCGAGCTATTGTGAAACAGTCCCTAGGTGCGGCGCGACAGTCCCCGGGTGTGGCGCGGCTATTCCTGGATCTGCATCGAGTACGATGGAGTCGTATTCTGGTGACGGGGTGATGGAAGGCTTGCGCATGTGCTCGAGGGAGACTCCATGCGGTATGGCATGTCTTGTTGAGCTAACCCTGGCCAAGGCGTCAGCGGCTTCGTTGTTGGCTCTGGGTACGTGGTGGAACTCGCATCCTTCGAAGCAGGCGCACAACTGCTGAACGAAGAAATGGTAGAGTGCCATGTTTGCGTCCCTTGCATCCAATTCGCCGGAGACTTGCTGCACCACCAGGTCTGAATCTCCGAAGCATAGTATTCTCTGGATGCCTATCTGCTTGGCCATCTTGAGCCCGTGGATGAGTGCTTCGTACTCGGCAATGTTGTTGGACGCTTTGAAGTGGATCTGGAGGACGTACTCCAGTCGGTCGCCTTTGGGCGAGGTTATCATGATTCCGGCTCCGAGTCCTCCTCGCATCTTGTAGCCGTCTAAGTGTAGCTTCCAGTGCGTTGAGTCAGGGACCGGTGGCATGAACTGGGTTTATGCCCAATCGACGATGAAGTCGGATAGTGCCTGGGATTTGATTGTCGTCCTTGGCTCATATTGGATGTTGTGTGCAGCGAGATCGATGGCCCATTTTGCCACACGCCCGGTGGCGTCCTTTTTGCCGATAATCTCCGCGAGCAGGGCCAACGCCACCACCCGGATGGAGTGCTCTTGGAAGTAGTGCTTGAGTTTCTTGGTGGCCATGTACACGCCATACACCAGCTTCTGGTAGTGGGGGTAGTTCTGTTTGGAGAGCGACAATACCTCGCTTAGGTAGTATACGGGGCGATGGACCGGCTGTGCCTTCCCCTCTTATGTCCTTTCCACTACCAGTACCACGCTGACCACCCTGTTTGTGGCAGTGATGTGAATCAGCATTGGCTCCTTTGCTGCTGGTGCCACCAAAATAGGCGGCAAGGTGAGCATGTGCTTCAGGTCCCGGAAAGCTTCGTCCGCTTGAGCTGTCCAGACGAACTTGTCCGTCTTCTTCATGAGTTGGTACACGGGGAGGGCTTTCTCGCCCAGCCGGCTAACGAACCGGCTGAGGGAGGCCAAGCATCCGGTGAACTTCTATATGTCACGCAGGCTTTATGGCAGTTCCATACGCTCGATGGCTTCGATCTTCTCCGGGTTCGCCTCGATTCCTCGCTCGGAGACGAGAAAACCGAGGAGCTTGCCGGCTAGGACGCCGAATACGCATTTCTCCGGGTTCAGTTTGATCTAGAAACGACGGAGATTGTCGAATGTCTCCTTCAGGTCCTCGAGCAGTGTGTGCCGCTCCTTGGTCTTGATGACGACGTCGTCGACATATGCGTGTTTTTACCGATCTGCGTCTACAGGCATTTCTGCATGCAGCACTGGTAGGTTGCTCCTGCGTTTTCAAACCGAAGGGCATGGTAGTGTAGTAGTAAGCCCCATATGGGGTTATGAACGATGTCTTTATTTGATCGGTTACACTGAGCTTAATCTGGTGATAAACCGAGTAAGCATCCAGAAAAGACAACAAATCACATCCAGCGGTGGAGTCAATGACTTGATCTATCCGCGGTAGAGAGAAAGGATCCTTGGGGCATGCCTTGTTAAGGTTGGTGTAATCAACACACATGCGCCATGTATTGTTCTTCTTCAGCACCAGCACCGGGTTGGCTAGCCATTCCGGGTGGAAAACTTCCATGATGAAGCCGGCTGCGAGCAACCGCGTGATTTCCTCACCGATGGTTCTTCTTTTTTCTTCTGCAAAGCGGCATAAAGATTGTTTGACCGGCTTCGCATCCGGTCGAACATGAAGAGAGTGCTCGGCTAGTTTCCTCGGGACACCTGGCATGTCTTTTGGGCACCATGCGAAAATGTCCCGATTCTCATGGAGGAAGTCGACGAGCGTGCTTTCCTATTAGTTGTCCAGGCCGTCTCTGACCAGGATGAACTTTCTTGGGTCCTCCTCGTTTAGCGGGATCGTCCTTGTGCCTTGCGAGGGCTTGAACTGTGATTCTCCAGCCGGTTTAGGTTCTCCAGCCGGCATATCCTTCTGCGGAGCCGCCACGTTCTGCATTATGAAGCGCTTCTCCTCGGCGATGATCATTGCTTCGGCTAGTTTGGAGCCGTTTGAGGCGCACTCGATCGAACGCTTGTAGCAGCCGTCAACGGTGATCACTCCCTTTGGGCATAGAAGCTTCATCTTGGGGTACGCGTAGCGCGACACTCCCATGAATTTGGTGAGGGCTGGGCGCCCTAGTATGGCGTGGTAGGCACTGGAGAGGTTCACGACCTCGAACCAGATTGGTTCACAATGAAAGTTGTTCTCGCTGCCGAAGATGACGTCCAACCGAATCTTGCTGATTGGCGAGTGCGATGGGCCTGGTACTGATCCGTGGAATGAAGTGCTTGAGGGATGCAACTGGGACTCACTGATGCCGAGCCGCTCAAGGCTGCTGCGGTACAGGAGGTTGATGCTGCTACCGCCGTCGATCAGCACACGGGAGAAATGACACGAGTGTTTCTTGGAGATGATGATGGGGTCGACGACCAACGAATTGTTGCCAGGGCTTGGTAGCACCGCCGGATGATCTTCCTTGCTCCAAGTGATCGCCTGGTCCGACCAATGCAGGTATTGGGGAAGGGGGGGCAATTGCGTTCACCTTCGCCTCCGCTTGGCGTGCTTTGTCTCCGGCTCCGCAAGGAAGATGTGGTAGTTACCCACTTGTCGCGGGTAACCGTCCTCGTCGTCCTCACGGCGGTTGCGGCGCTCCCTGTTGTCCGGTGGGCCTCCGGCTATCGCTGGAGGTGGTGGTGGGAGCCCGTCGGCTTCAGCCATCTCCTTTGTTTAGTTGCACTGGCGCGTTGTGTGGTTTGCGGGCTTGCTGACGCCGCTATGGAACTTGCACGGCCCATCGAGCATGGACTCCATGGTGTACTTGGGCCAAGGCGGCCTGTCGTCTAGCCTCTGCCTCCCGTTGCCGCCTACAGACGGGTCCTCGTGCACAGCAGCTACTTGCTTGGCGCCGTACCGGCTGTCCGGCTGGTCGTATTTCCTCTTGACGTGACGGTTGTCGTGGCCGTTCCGCCTGGGGTGATGGTCGCCCGGCTAGCAGCGTTCCACTTGCTCATCCGTGACGATTTGACCTTGGTCGTCCACCATGATGGGCTTCTTCATAGCCGCATCGGCGGTGGCGTACTTGTCCGCGATGGCCATGACCTGGGCCATGGTTTGCGGGTCTGCCCGATTGAGCTTATGCTTCAACATGGTGCCGTCTCGGCAACCGTTGGTGAAGAAGTCTATTGCCTGGTGCTCGCACACCCCTTCGCACGAGTTGTTCATGCTGGTCCACCCGGTGAGGTAGGCGCGGTCGGACTCATCCTTGCCCTGTACGCAAAGGGCAAGCTCACGAGGTCGACCCGACCGCTTGTATGTTCCGATGAAGTTGCAGATGAATGCTTCTTCAAAGTCTAGCCAGGCGTTAATGCTATTGTTGGGGAGGCTGTTGAGCCATGTTCTTGCCGAATCGACAAGCATGAGTGGGACGTAGCAGACGGCAGGCGGAGATTCCCGTTGGCGATTCCCACGGTGGTAGTGTAATCCACCAACCAATCCTCGGGCTTGACCGTGCCGTTATATTTTGGCGTGTCCCTTGGGAGCGAAAAACCCTTTGGAAACGGCTCGTTCCGGATGCGCGGACCGAAACACTTCGGGCCAGCCGGACTCTCCTACTCCAGCGTGCGCGACTGCACCAGGAGGTCGATGCGCTAGCGCGCGTCAGCCGGTTCTCGAGGGCCGGGCCGACCCTTCAGACGTGACGCGGGCGGGTCCTTGTTTGTATCTGCCCCTTCATCTAGGACACGCGTCTTCTTCCCTTGGGAAGCTCCTGCTGTTGGGGCGCGACTTACGCTAGAAGCAGCGACGTCTCGGTTGTGGCGGCCACGGTTGCCAGACTCGCCACGCGGACGGCTATTTTGACCGACTCCTCCTAGGGAGGACGCCTGCTGATGCTTGCTCCCCCATGCGCCGTCTGATCCGCGCCTTTATGAACGATGATGTCTCGGGAGTTTCCCATCTAGCTGTGGGCGCCCTCGACTTGCTGCTTGTTAGCGGTGGCGACGAGGAGCTGGACACGCTCCTGCTGGAGACGAATCTCTTAGCCCTCGAGTTGTTTTAATTCCACGGTCGCCGCCTCGGCCGCTCTCATGTTCTTGGCGGGGGTGTTGTAGATGGGTCGCGCTACACCTGCATGTGAATCGGCGGCGCGGTCCAGTTCCGACGCTAGGTCGCGTCCCCGATGCTGGATTTTCCTGATGAATCCGTGAGCACCATTGTACTCATGCACGATGGCATTTAGCCGGCGCTGGTAAGCCGTGACCTTGGTGGCCTCCTCCAGGAGGTTCTGGCGTGTATCTTCGAGTGCAGCCGCGACAGCTGCCGAATCTGCCTCGACGATGACTGGAGCGTGCAAGTGTTGGATGGAGGCAGTGAGTGGATCTTGCTCTTACTCAGACATGGAGCTCTCCCCCTTGATCGTCACTCCTGAGGCGGGCGGTGGTTTTCGCGGGCGTTTACCACCATGAGCTCGACGCAACCGCTTGCCGCGGTCAGGCTGCTGGAGGTGGCTGAGAGGCACGTCGCGGATGGAGGTGACCGTGCTGGGGAAAACCTCAGCGACGGTGGCGACGTATACGCGGATGTCCCCAAAATGCATGATGGAGCCGTTGGCGGGGAAGGTGTTCCCGGAGAAGCACGTGGCATTGTCGACGACGCAGTCGAAAGCGTCGAACGTGAGAACGAGGCCGGAGGCCACGCGTTCACCGGCGACGAGCGGAAGTCCCGTGCGGAATATGATCCCATCCGAAGCGTTGTGCCCCACGGTGGGCGCCAAATGTCGTGGTGTGGAACACGGAAGTGCCATCGGGGATGGCTAAGAAGGGACACTCAGATGCAATCGGTGGCTCACGCAACGGGTTGGGCACGGTAAACTGCAGACACAATGACGTACCTAGGTTCGGGGCCCTCTCGGTGAAGTAACACCCCTACTCCTGCAAGATGGACTATATGAGAGGGAGAACACCCTGTACAGATGCTCCTGGAGCTGTTTCCTTAGCAGTTATCGAGAGCTAGAGAAAGATGGGAACTAATGGCTAGCACTTCTATCCTTCTATCATTCCTTACCTAGAACCCCAGCTCTGCCCTCCCTTATATACCGGTCTAGGCGGCAGAATACAAATTGGTCTCTAGGGTTTACTGTTGGATACGGGTTTACAGGGTAGGGCCAGCTACAGGGCCCAGCTGGTGGGCCAGGACCCGGTCCGCCCTTCTTTTAGCGTCACCCTCTTCTTTGGTGATCACCGGGCGTCACCCTTGCTTTAACGGTCACCCGGACTGCTTTTGCTAGTCAGCCGACCACTTTGCTTTATTCTCGTCGGGTAGCGCTGGTCGTGACAGCACACCAGCTTGCCCGATGACTAAGGAGGGCCAGAGGCGTACCCCGCAAGGAGCGTCAGTCCCTCCGTGCTCTCCATCGAATCCAAGGTGAGCCGGGTGGAAGCGGCCACCCGACCGGTTCTTCTGTCTACCGACTAGACGGGTCAGCCGGGGAAAGTTTCAAGCCCAGCCGGGTGGCATCAGCCTAACCGGCCAGAGTTGTCCTTTTTGAGGGCCAGGCGGCCTGTTCCTTCTGAAGCCGACCTACTTATGCCTGGCTTTCCCCATCCGGGGGTTATCCCCCCGACACACCGATTAATAGCCAACCGATTAAATCAGTTAATCGTCCGAATTCCGATTAGTCGTTACTCCCAAAACAACCGAGCAGATAACGATTACCGATTTCCTTACATTGATATTATTAATACGGTGGGATGAAAGCCTATTTCGAAGAGTGTCAATATGGTGGGATGAAATACTATTTACACAACCACCAGGTTCACCACCACTCATCATGTTAGTACTATGTAGATATATATCTTGATCAACTATGTGCTAAACTGCTGATGGTTCATATCCGAGTAGCTGAAGAAACCAACTGAATTGAAGGAACCTGAACACGTATCGACTTCAGTACCCACCGCATTGCTTTCATAGTTGCATCTATGTTTCTTTCCTATGTTGCCTGGCAAAGGGGTCCTAGCCCAAAATCTCGATTTCGATCTTTTAAATGTTGCCATTTCATGTAGATTTGCTGTTGCTGAGTATGCGTCACACTTTATGCGTGTTTGGTTCCCGTACGAGTTTTTCTCCACGGGTGAAAGCCAAATCTCCCTCTTGTTTGAATGCCCATATCCTCGGTTCCTTCCTCCCCAAATAGCCATGTGTTTGGTTTGTCATTACACATAGGAGCCAATGAGTGGTATGTCTTTAATCTAACATACATGATCTTAATCCCCTCTAATCTACCTAATCATGCCTTCATTCGATATAAGTTGTTCAAAAAAAGATGCCCCTCGATGTTATAAGTCCATTTCAACAAACAATTTGTAATTTCGTTGAGCGTTTGAAATGCTACATCGTTTTTCCTTTTCGAGCTTTTTTGAATGAATTTTTTCAAATTCTTCATACACAGTTGATCATTTAAAATTTCCTTTGAGAGAAAGGTTCAGTTCATCATTTCACGTGACTTTGATGTTGTAAGTTTTCTATTTTAATGTTGCTATACAAGTAGATCTACGTGTATGTATAATAGGACAGTTTAGGTGTACGTAGTTATGAATGTCAAAACGAAAAACTCATGACACGAAAGTTATGTGATACTGTGAGGAGAAGCTACACCCCAAAGGAAATTTTAAACGGTCGCCCGTGTACAAATAATTTGGCAAAATTCATTTACAAAATGCATAAATAAGAACACGAAATAGACCCCTAAACGGTCAACAAAACTAGGAACCGATCGTCGAGATGGATTTGCAACGTCGATTCACATCCTTTTCATATCAACTTATCTTAAATTGATACATGATTTTGTAGATCAGAGTGGATTAAGTTAACCAGGTTTAGTGAGGAAAGTTCACCTACCAGGTTGCACGCGGGGAGAAGAAACCAATGGGCATGTCCCTGTGAAAACGATCAATTTTGGCGTTTCCAGTGGGCCATCTTTTGGACTGCTTTAGAATCATGTCATGCAAGAATTCCATGTGTTGGGGATATGCTATATGGGTATCCTCATAGCATGTCTCCTATCCGGATAACCCGGGTGGCGACAGTTGGTAGCATGGCCCATGGCCTGCTGGGCGACCCAGTTAGATGGATCCAGAAGGGAGGCCCACGCCGGATAAAGGAAGGATACAGTGGAGTCACTAGCGTACCCGGAGCCTTGGAGTACAAGACACGCAAGACTAGTAATAGACGGTGTAGGATTTTGTAACCTGTCCGGCTAGGACTTTTCCCTGTAACCCTAGGACCTGGCGACTATATATGTCGGGCCTATGGGAGACTTTAGGGCAGAAAACTCCAGACAATCGTAGACAACCTCGCACAGCGAACCTATCTCTGTAACTCGGCGTATTGCCATTATAGTGATTTATAGCAGGAGTAGGATTCCGCCACCATCGTGGGATCTAAACTTGGATAAGCTGTGTTACCTCGTACCCGTCACCCGTCCGCCTTCCTCCATGTCTCTAAACACGCACTATGAGGACCCCTCCATGGCGTACTTGTCGGCAATACCACGACAGTTGGCGCCCACCATGGGGCAAGAGGCTCTTCAGGCTCTTCAGCGGGCGAGGACCAAGATCTTCGTGGGAATCAGCGAAACCGTAGCCATCGGTCGCGTTCTCTTCTCCGGCAACGTTCCGATCGTCCCTCCCGACGAGTTTTGGATCCCGGAGAAGACGAACCCTACTCGGTGTTCGATCGTTCCTATCGGAGACATCCACCTCTTCATTGGCGAAACTGACTCGGGCACTAGTTCCCTGGGAGTCGGAGGAGCATCAAGGTCCGCACGGACCGCCTACGGGTAGGATACGTTCGCGGAAGGATCGATGTCGGATCTCTCTTTGGAGTTTGCCGTTAAAGATCGGAAAAATTCAAGGCCCACCCAAACCGCCCCTGTGCAGGATATAACGGTGGAAGATCGCTGCAAGTCCGCCGGCTTCACCCGTGCGTCTGGATAGCAGAGATCCAAGTTCGTCGGCATGGTTACCATCTTCGATATGGCATGTTGCGTTCAGATAGAGGGCGAAAACCCTCGCGATTACCTTGCCAGGTGGCTCCGTATACGAGCCGATCTGGCTCACTACCCCAATGATGATGATATGTATCACTTTGTGGAAGGACTGGACCAGGGAACGCTTCTTGGGCATTCTCTAAGGCGGCAGCAGGCTTCAGGGCGTCTCACCTTCGAAATCATGGTGAACATTGTCAACAACTACGCGGAGGCCAAAGGGGCAGCTCAGGCGAATCTCGCGCTCATTGGCGGACCGTCGCCGCCTCCAGCCGTCATCGCCACAGCAGCGCCACCACCTCCAGTCATCGTCGCACCTGTTGCACCTCCACCCCCATCATCGAGGAAGTCCTGGCACCCTCCGACTCTGTGATTGACGTGCTTTACGCTGACTTCAGTGCAGACTCAGAGGAGATAGATTTTAGTCCAGAGGAACTAGACTCTGCCATGCAGGAGATGGAAGAGGAGTACATGCGCGACGAGCAGGCTAACAATGCCGTCACGTCTCGAGAGGTGTTCGTCACCATTGGGACGTCGATGGATGAAGATCAACCTGGACGAGCTCCGCCTATAGTACTGGACAAGGGGAAGGGACCACCTGTTGCTGACGACATTGATCGCACAAAGGTCATGCCCCCTCCAACTAACACAATGCAACAGCCGCAGGAACTCGGCACCGGTCCGAGCAATAACAACACCGCAAACTTGCCGCCTCCGGCATCTACGTCTGCTGCTGCCCAAGTTACTCCAGCTGATAGAGTGATGTACGACAATCTCCTCGTCGAGCCACTGATTGTAGCTCATATCCAGGACATGACACAGCTTGACGAGAAGCGCCAGCAGCTGCTGGAGGAAGCGCAGGCCATCGCGGAGCAAGGCGCTAAGCTAGATCGAGATCTGGTCAACACGCAGAAATCCATAGAGAAAGCCAGAGCAATGGAGGCCGAGTACAAGACTCTGCTACAGCAGCAGAAGGCTAAGAAAGCTCCGGCTCGCATTATCAACGATCCTGGTGTACGACGAAACCTAGGATGGCCCGCCCGAAGCCGCCACAAGCCAAGCCATACATTGACAGTGAAGGCAAACAGGTGATGCCCACTCCACTCCTCAATCTCACCGTCGCCAAGACCCTTTTGGAGCATGATAGATTGCCTGAGGTAGTGGAACAGGTCTATGACCTAGTGGCCAAGGCGGTGAAGCAGCAGGAAAAGGCCACCTCTCACAGGCTTGAGTCTGACCCAGCGTTTTTCCAGTCTAGTCAGCATAAGCCGCCAAGGGACAGATCTCCTCTTGATGTCGGATCGCAGACGGGTTCATCAGAACAAAGACAGAGGGATGCGCGAAACAGGAAGGATGATATCCCCATATCCTCCGACCACGGAGAAAAGGCCCGACCTCGTCGCCCATCGCCACCGCCCCGATCCCCCTGACATCGCGAAGACCCCAAGGCTCACCATCGTATGGATATGTGTTATACCCCTCCTTTGTAAAGGAAACGGATCCCTGTGATTGCAATGCTAGTCCCTGGATCATTGCTAGCATCCACAGTTTAAGATGAAGACACAGATACAAAGGTCGTTTATTACATTCATTCCAGAGATAAAACATAGTCTTTTACAACTCAGGGCCAAAGGCCTAATACAAGAGTTTTGGAATAATTAAATAAACATAAGTCTTCATCTTCATGTGCCACATGCAAGCATGTTGAGTGTAGACTCATGACTCCTACTCATCATCGGAGTAACCTGCAACATCACAAGTTATAGCCACAGTGGGTCAATACTTTGGAATAGTATTGGCAAGTGATATCTTAGTATATTTTAAGTGGACTATATTACTACATGCATTTTGGCTAAGTGTAGCTTGGCTTGCTTTGCTTGAAAATAGGTTTTTCCTATTAGTTGAAATCACTAAGTGTTTCTTTATCAAAAACTTCCCAAGGAACCACCAATAGACATTGAGGTCCTTTACCCTTGTTCACCCACAAGTTTTACTTAGAAGTTGGAGTGATGAGATTCTTGTATCTTACATGTCTTGATGCTCAAGTTGTCCATTGCCATGGACATGGCTAAGTACTTAGATTTTCCACCTGCAGAGGTTGTGCACTTTCCCCACCAGACTTGGTTTCCCAAGACAAGACCTTTCAGAAGCCTTTCCTTAGTCAAATGGACGCGCTCCAACCTATCATTCCCACTACCACCTACTGTCCAAGTGACTAAGTTCTAGCAACCTATATGATCATGGCAGAGCCCATATTGCCAAGTGGTTGCACTGTAAGATTTCTCAACACTTGGCCTCCAAATCCCTTTGTGCCTGGGTGGCATACCACAAGTGTGATACACAAGCCAAGTCCATGGCCTTGTGTAACCACTCAACATAAACCAAACTTTCCATTCCACCCAGGGGGTTTATTGACTTAGTGGTTTTATTAAGAAAACACAAGTCTCATGACTTAGAAATATAGCCATTACAGCATGAATAGATTATACCCACCCTTGTTTGCTATTAGCTAGGCTAAGCATGGCATGGCAACTTAACTTAGGGAAAAATTCCTTAGCAATTCTACCATTCTAACCTACATAGGATTTCCCAACATATCATTTGACAAAAGTAGCATGCATGTCTTAGCAAAATATCTAATGCTAGTATAAAATATAGGAATGGAATATTCATGAAAAATATCACTTGCCTTGGTAATGTGGAGAGTAGGACTCCTCATAGTCACAGTCACTAGCAAAATCTACACAAAGATTTGTGGCATACAATTACACACAATTTATATACAATCAAAAATAATATGAATGCATGCATGCAAGAATTTTACTAAGTGGTGATTTTGAAAACTCTACCAAGCATGTACATGTTTACAGAAACTTAACAAGTCACAAGTTTGCCAACCAAACTTATTTAACCCCAAAACAAATTGCTAAACAAAAACTATAATCAAAAGGGGCCTAAACTTGTTTCTACAAACAAAGTCATTTTAATGGTTACTATTTGTTAAACACTTTGCATAATCAGAAAGGCCTTGATTCACTGAATCCAACGGTATAAAGTTTGCAAAATTCCAACGTGGCAATCAAAAGTTATAGCTGTTTGAAGTTTGGATCTAAATCTGGTTTAAATTCTGTTTTTGTTTTAAACACTAGCCGCGTGTCGCAGCCTTACTGGCGCATACCGATTCGGTTGGATCGCGCTCTGTAGACCGTAGGATCTAAGTGGGATCTGGCGGCTCAGATGCGCGCTTACCCCTTCGTTTACAATCTATCCTAGCCTTACGATCTGGATCCAACGGACACAACCATCAAGCCACAAACTGGCGGCGCTAGCGGCGTTGACTGGCGGCGGCGCGTCTGACTACGGTGGTGTCGGCGCTCTAGGTCGTCCGGGGAAGCAAGAAGGCGCTTACCAGGACCGCGGTGGCGTGCTGAACCTCGAGGTGGCTCTGGTTTGTCAAGGGGCGCGCAGATACGGCGATGATTGCTCGCCGGAGTAGAGACAGTCGTCGGCACGGTCAGTCGTCGTCGTTGGCAAGGTTGTCGATCACTAGGAGGCAAACAAAGGGCGTGGTCAGATGCAGGAGATCACGGAGAACACGCGTGTGTGAAAGACAAGGCTTGGGGCGGTCTGGACTTACCACTGGAGGTTGTCGGAGTTGAAGCCGAAGGCGGTGGCGGCCAGTCGTCGATGTTGCTGGAGCTACGGGTCATGCGAAGGTAAGTGGGGTGTGTCAGTAGATGCGCCGAGACTCACTGAACAAGATAGCATGAATGAGAGGCAGAGGGGAACACGAGACTCACCGGAATTCGCCGGCGCAGTCGTCGGAGCAGCGGAGGAGTCGTGCGAGTCGTGGACAGCCTGGTGGCGTGAAGGCAAAATTGACTGGGGGAAAATGGTCGTGGGGAGGTGGGGATCTTATAGCCCGAGGCTCGACAGGTAACGCTCGCTGAATCAATGCCCATTAAGCTCTCGAGATCAGCGCTGCAACGGGCAGCGGCGAGGTCATGCGCGGAATCAGGGGGAAGATGATGTTGACGTGGAGGTGGCCCGCTCGTCAGCGAAGTGCGCAGAGTGGGAGTGGGGCCCTGTCGTCATTGGCTGAGGGGGTGTGCTCGCGCGTGTGGAAGGAAAAGAGAACTCCCGGGTGGGCTAACTGGTCCTAATCAGAAGTTGGGCTGGAATCCTGGCGTCGGCCCGTTTCTATTTCTTTCTCCTTTTTCTTTTTTTGTTTAAATATTCTGAATAGATTTTCAAATGATTTCAAGTTTCATTTGAATACAAATTTCCTTGGGATTTTTGCAGTGAGCAGTAGTCTCAAATTTGGTCATAAAATCATGGGGTTGCTTTGCAAAAGCTTGGTCAAACTTGGGGAATAAAATAATCAGGGACTTGTATCTATTTGTAAATATTTGAAAAGGGTTTTTGAAGTTATTCTAAATTTGTAAAACTTGGTCAAAACCACACTTAATCCTTTCAATAAGGAAGACAATCAAGTTAGGTTTTAAAGAAACATTCAACTTTCAAACTTCCAAACTTTCAAATGGTGATGGCCATTTGAATTAAATCTGTCCACATAAATTCATAGGACCAAGTGCTTCTGTTTTTCTGAAATGAGTTTGAATGTGATCTCAAAGCTATATGCATGCATGAGTGATTTGCAAACTTTGAAATCATGATTTTAGGGATGTTACAAATCTAACCCCCTTAAGGTGAATCTCGCCCTCGAGATTCAGATTGGCTAGCAAATAGGTGAGGGTGGTCTTTCCGAAGATCATCTTCTCTTTCCCATGTTGCTTCTTCCTCGGAATGATGATTCCATTGTACTTTGCAAAACTTGATAGTTTTTGTCCTTGTGACTCTTTCTACGGTCTCAAGAATCTTGACAGGCTTTTCATCATAGGTGAGGTCACTTTCCAGTTGAAATTCTTCTAAAGGTATGGTATCCTTCAAAGAAGACTCTTCCATTTCTGGGTGACATTTCTTAAGCTGACTCACATGAAACACATTATGGACAGCTGACAGAGATTCTGGCAATTCGACTTCATATGCAACTTCTCCCTTGCGACTTAAAATTTTGAATGGCCCAACATATCTTGATGCCAACTTTCCTTTGACTCCATCTTTTCACTCCACGAAGTGGTGATACTCTAAGATAAGCTCTATCCCCAACTTCGTAGGTGACTTCTCTACGCTTAGAATCTGCGTAGCTTTTCTGTCGGGACTGTGCTATCTTCAACCTGTCCTTAACCAATTTGACTTTCTCTTCAGCGTCTTTGATAAGATCGGGTCCAAACAAACTCCTTTCTCCCACACCATTCCATAGCAATGGGGTGGTACACTTCCTTCCATAGAGAAACTCAAATGGTGCCATCCCAATACTAGATTGATAACTGTTATTGTAAGAGAACTCTGTGTACGGCAGACTTTCATCCCAACTTGCTCCATAGTCTAGGGCACATGCCCTCAATATGTCTTCAAGAATTTGGTTAGTCCTTTCCGTTTGTCCATCAGTTTGAGGGTGAAAGGCAGTGGTGAATTCCAACCTCGTTCCCAAAGATTCATGAAGCTGTCTCCAAAAGTGAGAAGTAAACTGAGTTCCTCTATCAAACACAATACTCTTAGGCACACCGTGAAGGCACACAATTCTGCTCATGTAGATTTTGGCTAACTTGGCACTTGTATAAGTTGTCTTCACGGGTATAAAATGAGCCACTTTAGTTAGGCGATCCACTACTACCCATATGGAATCATACCCTGACCTGGTCCTTGGTAATCCGGTAATGAAATCCATACCAATATTTTCCCACTTCCACTCAGGAATAGGCAGTGGTTGAAGCAAACCTGCTGGTTTCTGATGTTCCGCTTTCACTCTACTACACACATCACACAAAGCAATATGTTCGGCGATGTCCCTTTTTAGATTGTTCCACCAAAATCTTTCTTTCATGTCCATGTACATCTTGGTGTTTCCCGGGTGAATAGAATACGGTGAGTTGTGGGCTTCCTGTAAAATTAGTTTCCGCAACTCCGGGTCTTGTGGAACACAAATACGTTTCCCGTGCCATAAAGTACCTTGTTCGTCTATATGGAAACTTTTAGCTTTCCCTTGGCTAATCCTTTCCTTGATCTCTTCGATTTCTTTATCCGCCTTTTGGGCTTCTTTAATCTTATCCAACAGGGTGGGTTGAACATCCAAAGACATGAGATATCCTTCTGGCACAATCTCCAATCTGAGTTCTTTGAATTGCTTACACAAGTCATCTGGCAATTCACCTTTGGTAAGGCCATTCACAAACGCCTTACGACTTAGAGCATCTGCTACTACATTTGCTTTACCGGGATGGTACTGCAAACTTAAGTCGTAATCTTTGATAAGTTCTAGCCATCTCCTTTGTCTCATATTGATTTCCTTCTGGGTGAATATATATTTTAAACTCTTGTGATCGGTGAATACTTCACAACGCTTTCCCAAAAGGTAGTGTCTCCATGTTTTGAGTGCATGGACAACAGCGGCTAACTCTAAATCATGAGTAGGATATTTTACTTCATGAGTTTTGAGTTGTCTCGAGGCATAAGCCACAACTTTACCATCTTGCATAAGTACGGCACCCAAACCTTGATGTGACGCATCACAATATACTTGGAAATCCTTTTCCAAATCTGGCAGACATAGAACCGGTGCTGTCACAAGTCTCTTCTTTAATTCCTCAAAGCTGACTTCACAACCTTCAGACCAAGCAAATTTCTTGTCCTTCTTTAATAATTCAGTCATTGGCTTAGCAACCTTTGAGAAATTTTTAGTGAACCTTCTATAGTAACCTGCTAAGCCAAGGAAACTACGAACTTCTTTCACATTCTTGGGAGATTCCCATTCCGTTACAGCTGAAACTTTGGCAGGATCAACTGCTACACCATCCTTTGTCATAACATGACCAAGAAAACCAACTTCTTCTAACCAGAACTCACACTTGCTGAATTTGGCATAAAGCTTATGCTCTCTTAACTTCTCAAGTATCAAGCGTAAGTGTCTTTCATGTTATTCCTTGCTCTTGGAGTAGACCAAGATGTCATCGATAAAAACGACAACGAACTTGTCAAGAAATTCCATGAACACCTTGTTCATCATATTCATGAAGTATGCTGGAGCATTGGTTAAGCCAAAAGGCATTACGGTATACTCATACAATCCATACCTGGTGGTGAATGCTGTTTTAGGTATGTCTTGCTCTCTTATCTTAAGTTGAAAATAGCCTGACCGGAGATCAATCTTCGAGAACACACAGGCTCCCTCTAGCTGATCAAACAAGTCATTGATTCTAGGCAACGGATATTTGTTCTTGATATTTACCTCGTTGAGTGAACGGTAATCTATGCATAACCTTTGGCTTCTATCTTTCTTCTCCACGAACAATACTAGGGCTCCCCAAGATGAAGAACTTGGTTGGATAAACCCTTTCTGCAACTGTTCTCCTAGTTGCTTTTTGAGTTCCTTCGGTTCATCAACTGACATTTTGTATGGTCTCTTTGCTATTGGTCCAGAACCTGGTACCAAATCTATCAGAAATTCTGCATCTCTATCTGGTGGCATTCCTGGCAACTCTTCCGGAAACACATCCGGATACTCACATACAATTGGCACACTGTCCATGCTAACCCCCTTAAGAGAATTCAGCTTACTTCCTTTGGATTCAAAGTTTGACCTGAATTTTATTCTTTTTCCTTCTGGGGTTGTGAGTGCAACAGTACGATTAGCACAATCTAGTACTCCTTCATACTTAGCCATCCAATCCATTCCCAATATTACGTCTAGTCCTTGGGAATCTAGGATTATCAGGCTCACTGGAAACTTATGCTTTCTGAATTCTATGACAAGATCCCGGCATCCAAGACTTACTATCATATCTCCACCCGGAGAACTAACTTTTATTGGACACCCAATATTTTCAGATGCAAACCCATTTCTATCAACAAATGCTTTTGATATGAATGAATGAGATGCACCAGTGTCAAAGAGTACAAATGCTGGAATGGAATTTAGTCTGAACTTACCAGCAACAGCGTCAGGCTCCTCATAGACCTCCTCCACATTGATGTGGTTAACCTGTCCTTTCTGAAAAGGATTGGGCTTGTTAGGTCCTTCAACTTTCTTCTCAGGTCACTCGTTTGCATAATGCCCCAGCTTCTTGCATTTGAAGCACTCAACCTGACTGATGTCCTTTTTAGCAGGCTGATTTCCACTTCCACTACCATTCCCACTGTGGTGGCTCTTATGTCCACTCTTGTGGTTCTTGTACTTGTCATTGTCATGACTACGGTGATGCTTGTTGTCATGACGGTTGTGGTTGTGGTGTTTGTTGAATTTCCCATGCTTATGGGATCCTGAGCTTCCACTGTCATCATAGTGAGATCGTTTGTGAGATGACCCCGAGATGTGCTTGTCGGAGTGTTTCCTCTTCCTACTCTCGACTTGCTTCATTTTATTCTCCAAAATAGCAGCCTTGTCACACAGAGACTGATACGTTGGAACATATGCCACAGACAACTGTAAGTTTAACTCATCATTCAAGCCTTCCAGAAACTTTTCCTTTCTTTTGGCATCTGTGTCAACCTCATCCGGTGCATAGCGCGCCAGATTGTTGAACTCTTCTATGTATTCAGCCACGCTGCGGTGGCGCTGCTTCAGGTTGTGAAACTCCTTCTTTTTCAGACTCATCATTCCTGATGAGATATGAGCAGTGCGGAAGCCATCTTCAAAGATAGCCCAAGTCACCTCATCCAAAGGAGTGGTGATTTGGAAGTTGTCCCACCATGTGGCGGCTGGTCCTTCCAACAGATGCGCTGCAAATCTGACCTTTTCAGCGTCTGTGCAACCCACGGTCACTAAGTCCTTGTTCACAGAACGTAGCCAGTCATTGGCCACCATGGGATCAGTTGTCCCTAAAAACTTTGCTGGCCTCAATCGCAGAAATCTGGTGAGCATATCAAAACCCGGAGGGTTGTTGTTGTTATTGTTTTTATTGGGGTTGTTGTTATTGGGGTTGTTGTTGTTATTATTATTCTGGTTTTGGATGAATGTTGTCATCATTTGCATAAGCTGTGTTTGCGCATTCATCATTTGTTGCATTTCCGGGGTGATGTTGTTGGGGTTGGGGTTTGCGCGACGGGGAGGCATCTGTGGTTTGTTCAAATAGATAAGAATGAGATACCCATAGATGTTTTATGCACAATACATCACAAGCAATCACATAGCATGCAACACAAGAATACAAGTTCAACAACAGAATAACAAAGTTCTCGAAATAAAACACACAAGTGGCAAGCCATCCACATGTCGGATGGTCCAATAATAAGTTCACAAATAACAAGTACGAATATGAAAGATAAACGAGTAGTCAAATCTACTCATCAGCATCTATCTCCTCCTCGACGAAGGTAAGACCTGCGTTTTCCATCGCGGTCTTGTTCTCCTCAATCGTAGTGGTCAAGGAATCGATCTTGGCCTTGAGAGCCCTCTTCTGGGAGCGAAGCCTCTCAATAACCATCTGCTGCTGCTCTAGCTCGAAATCTTTGGACTTCAGTTCCTCGGTCATGTCCCGGATCCTCTTGTTCCTATCCTGGACGCGTTTCTCTTGACTCTTGAACTTGCGGTCCTGGGCCTCGAACTTCGTCTCCATTTCCTTGACCATCTCATCCTGCTGTGCGAAAAGCTTGTCCTTCTCGCGAAGCTGCACCTGGAGCTCGTCATTGCTGAGCATGACGTTCGTCCTGTCCGTGTCCACGTGCCTGATAAGAGACTCTAAGTCCTGGAGATAGAGACATATCGGCTCTGCTACGTCCCTCGAGTCGTCCTCAAAGTCGATGGACTCTCCATCAACATCACGTCTTCCGAAGACGTGGAAGTGGGTGCCCCTAACCTGTCGGGAGTGACGGCCTAACAGACGTCCTATCAGGTCCTGCATGACTACCTCCATGCCTCTCTCCTGGTCGTCGTGCATCAGCTTGAAGACAATGGCCTCTGTAGTAGGCTCCGTCTGGCGTCCGGGCTGGTTCACCTTGAAGCCCCAGAGGTCCTTCCTCTCGAACTTGGTGAGTGGGTACACTGTGATGGTGGGAAGAGGGAGATCGAGCAAAGTGGTAAGCTCAACGATACGAGGACCGAAACGGGTAACCTGGAACTCCTCAACAGTACTGATGGTAATAGGCATCTATTTATAAGATAGAAAAGTTAGAACAACATTATTTAAGATAAACAAAGACAACTTCACATACACATCCTTGGAACACAAAATCACACAAGTCATGCATACATGAATCCATTACATCAATCAAGGTCCAAACTTTATTTAAGGTATCATTTTGGAAAAATAAGGTGATAGGTGGTGGTCCAACTAACGAAGTGTGCTCACAATCCTATCTCACTGGATCTGGTGGCTATCACAATGTTCCTAGAGGCAATCCACCTATCTTGTTCACATGATTCCATCACTAAGTCTATAATATATCCCCTTAATTCTTGGTTGGTGGCTTCCAACTCTTGGGTAAGCTCCTTCTCTTTCTCTAAGTCCTTCTGGAGGTTGAGCATCCTGCACTTGACTCTAGCACTTAGTTCTTTGATAGTCCTCCAAGCTGCATCTCTGGCTGACTCAAAGAATGTGGTGTGCATTACAGTGTTGGTGTACATGCAGAATCCCCTTTCTTTGTGGTTGTCTTCCTTGTTTTTGTACAAGTGAAGTTGCACCCACCAATACTCCACTCCTTCATCCATCACTGGAAAGCCTTTGTATATAGCTGCACCTTGTGCTTCCATTGCCACCATGAGGTCCTTGAGAATCTTGGGAAACTCAGTTTCACACTCCAAGGTCATGGTCATGAGCGGCCCTTTCTTCACGGCTTCGTTGATGGAGTTCATCTACAAATGGAGATGAGAATGAAAAGATTAGAAAAGTTTTACGAGAAGAATAGACAAGTGTAGAAGTAGTTGAAATTTTTTCCTTAGTGGTTTTCAAATCCTAGGGTCATAATCCTACAGGCAACACAGTGCTCTGATACCATCTATTAGAGCTCTGATACAAGAGTTTTGGAATAATTAAATAAACATAAGTCTTCATCTTCATGTGCCACAGGCAAGCATGTTGAATGTAGACTCATGACTCCTGCTCATCATCGGAGTAACCTGCAACATCACAAGTTACAACCACAGTGGGTCAATACTTTGGAATAGTATTGGCAAGTGATACCTTAGTATATTTTAAGTGGACTATATTACTACATGCATTTTGGCTAAGTGTAGCTTGGCTTGCTTTGCTTGAAAATAGGTTTTTCCTATTAGTTGAAATCACTAAGTTTTTCTTTGTCAAAAACTTCCCAAGGAACCACCAATAGACATTGAGGTCCTTTACCCTTGTTCACCCACAAGTTTTACTTAGAAGTTGGAGTGATGATATTCTTGTATCTTACATGTCTTGATGCTCAAGTTGTCCATTGCCATGGACATGGCTAAGTACTTATATTTTCCACCTGCAGAGGTTGTGCACTTTCCCCACCAGACTTGGTTTCCCAAGACAGGACCTTTCAGAAGCCTTTCCTTAGTCAAATGGATGCGCTCCAACCTATCATTCCCACTACCACCTACTGTCCAAGTGACTAAGTTCTAGCAACCTATATGATCATGGCAGAGCCCATATTGCCAAGTGGTTGCATTGTAAGATTTCTCAACACTTGGCCTCCAAATCCCTTTGTGCCTGGGTGGCATACCACAAGTGTGATACACAAGCCAAGTCCATGGCCTTGTGTAACCACTCAACATAAACCAAACTTTCCATTCCACCCAGGGGGTTTATTGACTTAGTGGTTTTATTAAGAAAACACAAGTCTCATGACTTAGAAATATAGCCATTACAGCATGAATAGATTATACCCACCCTTGTTTGCTATTAGCTAGGCTAAGCATGGCATTGCAACTTAACTTAGGGAAAAATTCCTTAGCAATTCTACCATTCTAACCTACATAGGATTTCCCAACATATCATTTGACAAAAGTAGCATGCATGTCTTAGCAAAATATCTAATGCTAGTATAAAATATAGGAATGGAATATTCATGAAAAATATCACTTGCCTTGGTAATGTGGAGAGTAGGACTCCTCACAGTCACAGTCACTAGCAAAATCTACACAAAGATTTGTGGCATACAATTACACACAATTTATATACAATAAAAAATAATATGAATGCATGCATGCAAGAATTTTACTAAGTGGTGATTTTTAAAACTCTACCAAGCATGTACATTTTTACAGAAACTTAACAAGTCACAAGTTTGCCAACCAAACTTATTTAACCCCAAAACAAATTGCTAAACAAAAACTATAATCAAAAGGGGCCTAAACTTGTTTCTACAAACAAAGTCATTTTAATGGTTACTATTAGTTAAACACTTTGCATAATCATAAAGGCCTTGATTCACTGAATCCAACGGTATAAAGTTTGCAAAATTCCAACGTGGCAATCAAAAGTTATAGCTGTTTGAAGTTTGGATCTAAATCTGGTTTAAATTCTATTTTTGTTTTAAACACTAGCCACGTGTCGCGGCCTTACTGGCGCATACCGATTCGGTTGGATCGCGCTCTGCGGACCGTAGGATCTAAGTGGGATCTGGCGGCTCAGATGCGCGCTTACCCCTTCGTTTACAATCTATCCTAGCCTTACGATCTGGATCCAACGGACACAACCATCAAGCCACAAACTGGCGGCGCTAGCGGCGTTGACTGGCGGCGGCGCGTCTGACTACGGTGGTGCCGGCGCTCTAGGTCGTCCGGGGAAGCAATAAGGCGCTTACCAGGACCGCGGTGGCGTGCTGAAGCTCGAGGTGGCTCTGGTTTGTCAAGGGGCGCGCAGATACGGCGATGATTGCTCGTCGGAGTAGAGACAGTCGTCGGCACGGTCAGTCGTCGTCGTTGGCGAGGTTGTCGATCACTAGGAGGCAAACAAAGGGCGTGGTCAGATGCAGGAGATCACGGAGAACACGCATGTGTGAAAGACAAGGCTTGGGGCGGTCTGGACTTACCACTGGAGGTCGTCGGAGTTGAAGCCGAAGGCGGTGGCGGCCAGTCATCGACGTTGCTGGAGCTACGGGTCATGCGAAGGTAAGTGGGGTGTGTCAGTAGATGCGCCGAGACTCACTGAACAAGATAGCATGAATGAGAGGCAGAGGGGAACACGAGACTCACCGGAATTTGCCGGCGCAGTCGTCGGAGCAGCGGCGGAGTCGTGCGAGTCGTGGACAGCCTGGTGGCGTGAAGGCAAAATTGACTGGGGGAAAATGGTCGTGGGGAGGTGGGGATCTTATAGCCCGAGGCTCGACAGGTAACGCTCGCTGAATCAATGCCCATTAAGCTCGCGAGATCAGCGCTGCGACGGGCAGCGGCGAGGTCGTGCGCGGAATCAGGGGGAAGACGATGCTGACGTGGAGGTGGCCCGCTCGTCAGCGAAGTGCATAGAGTGGGAGTGGGGCCCTGTCGTCATTGGCTGAGGGGGTGTGCTCGCGCGTGTGGAAGGAAAAGAGAACTCCCGGGTGGGCTAACTGGGCCTAATCAGAAGCTGGGCTGGAATCCTGGCGTCGGCCCGTTTCTATTTCTTTCTCCTTTTTCTTTTTCTGTTTCAATATTCTGAATAGATTTTCAAATGATTTCAAGTTTCATTTGAATACAAATTTCCTTGGGATTTTTGCAGTGAGCAGTAGTCTCAAATTTGGTCATAAAATCATGGGGTTGCTTTGCAAAAGCTTGGTCAAACTTGGGGAATAAAATAATCAGGGACTTGCATCTATTTGTAAATATTTGAAAAAGGGTTTTTGAAGTTATTCTCAATTTGTAAAACTTGGTCAAAACCACACTTAATCCTTTCAATAAGGAAGACAATCAAGTTAGGTTTTAAAGAAACATTCAACTTTCAAACTTCCAAACTTTCAAATGGTGATGGCCATTTGAATTAAATCTGTCCACATAAATTCATAGCACCAAGTTCTTCTGTTTTTCTGAAATGAGTTTGAATGTGATCTCAAAGCTATATGCATGCATGAGTGATTTGAAAACTTTGAAATCATGATTTTAGGGATGTTACAATATGCCCCCGCCAAGGCAGAGCGGCATCGTCATTCGCGACAACGCGGAGCAGACCCGTCATGATGGAGAGCGCAACCAAGGACACAAGAGCAGGTCGCGCCATGACCCTCCGCGTCCGGCAAGCAATCGCGGCAAGCACGAGGCTTCGCAGGAGGGTAACAACAAGAATGCTAACCCACCGCCACCTCTGCCTCCGTCGCCACCCAGCAGTCACCATGGCGGAGGAGGCCCGCGTAGTTCACGCAGCCCATCCCCTGTTGACAAGAAGAAAAGAAACCCGGAGCCATACGACGCTCGTTCGTGGATCGATAAGATCCACGAGGCCCGGGAAGGACCATACCTGGGACCAAGTTGCTTTGGATCTGTGATACGGTCTGCAACTTACCCCAAAGGTTTCCGGATTGATAAGACTATCAAGCCCTATGACGGCACCGCCAAGCTAGCTACATGGTTGCAGGATTACGACAACGCGGTGGAGATCGCCGGGGGTAACCCCAACATCGCCGTCAAGTACCTCCCATTGATGTTGGCAGGCATAGCCCGCCAATGGATTGACGACTTGCCGAATAAATCCATCTGCAATTGGTTGGACATGCAAGAAGCGTTCACCAAGAACTTCGAGGCTACAAACAACATGGCGGAGTATGAAGCACTCATTCACGGACTACGTGTAGCCAAGGATATTGGCATCAAGCGTATAGTTTGCTGTGGAGATTCCGACTTGGTTGCCCAGTAGCTGGCTGGCACCTGGAATGCGCGGAACCCTATGATGGTGGCATATCGAGACGAAGTGGACGAGATAGCCAAGTGCTTCTTGGGCTACGAGGTCAAGTATGTACCTAGGGAGCAAAACGAGGTGGCTGATCTGCTATCTAAGCTTGGATCAGGGCGCAAACGAATTCCTCCAGGAGTTTTCCTAGAGCATCTGTGAACGCCATCCGTGAGGGGAGCCAACATCGACAACTCGGATAGAGTTGACTCTTTTGTCCACATTGTGGCAAAGGTCCCTCCGGCTTGGACAAAATCGTTCATGGAATATTTTGAACACGGAAATTTGCCCGACGACGAGGTCGAAAGACGACAAATAGTACGACGAGCAAAGGGTTATACCATAATCAATGGACAAGTCTAAAAAAGGAGCACTACTGGTGTATACCTAAAGTGTGTTTCCCAGCTAGAAGGTATGGAAATCCTAAGCGAAATCCATCTCGGAGATTGCGGGCATCACGCCGCTCCTCGATCGTTGGTCACGAAAGCCTTCCGGCAAGGATTCTACTGGCTGACCGCGAAGGCGGACGCTGACAAGCTGGTTGAGACATGCATGGGATGCCAGTACTATGCCCAACAACCACATGTTCCAGCTGAAGAATTGCGAACAATACCAATAACTTGGCCGTTTGCAGTCTGGGGGCTAGACATGGTGGGACCGTTACAAACGGCACCATGTGGGTTTACACATTTGCTAGTAGCAGTTGATAAATTTACTAAATGGATAGAAGCTAAACCTATCAGAAAGCTTGATGGGGCAACTGCCCTTAGGTTTGTACGGGATCTAGTGGTGAGATTTGGTCTCCCACATAACATTATCACCGACAACGGCATCAACTTGTCACTCGGAGAAGTGGAGGCTTATTGTTGGGAGAAGGGCATCCGACTTGACCTTGCATCTATGGCACATCAACTATCCAATGGTCAGGTTGAGCGAGCCAATGGATTAGTTCTGCAGGGAATCAAGCCATATCTTGAGGCACCGCTACATAGAGCAGCTGGAGCCTGGGCGGAAGAATTGCCATCTGTGCTGTGGAGTTTACGAACTACACCCAACAGATCCACCGGCTACACCCCTTATTTCATGGTATATGGATCAGAAGCCATCCTACCTTTCGACATACTTCATGATGCACCAAGGGTTGCCGCCTACGACGAAGATGACGCTGAAGAATCCAGACGCCTAGATGTGGACCTTCTCGAGGAGGAGCGTGTTTTGGCAGGCCAAAGATCCGCCATCTACCAGCAGAAGCTACGCAGCTACCATAGTCGCCGCGTTCGGTATCGCTCGTTTAAAGAGGGGGATTTGGTGCTCCGACTTAAGCAGAAGAAGTCACACAAATTATCCCCGCCATGGGAAGGACCGTTCATCATAAGAAAGGCGCTATTCAATGGGTCTTACTACCTCGTTGACAATCGTGAACTGAAGGATAGACCTAACGAGGATCATAAGCGTAAGCGACTTGACCCGGATGATGACTACCCGGAGCTTGATCGGCCATGGAACATAGCACAGCTACGTCCTTTTTACACTTAGCATTTTTTATCTAATTGTGTACCTCTTATATGATCAATGAAATAAAGCTCTCTGGTTCACTCGTATTTCTGAGTCTTTTACCTCCTTTAGTGTTCATTTTTGGATCATATAAAACCTTTATGCACAAGCTTTGCGATTGCACTTGTGAAAATTCTGCCTACGGGCGTTAGCTTAAGTTTTCTGGTCTACACGTTCTTTGTCGTTTTTATGTGGATTCTGGAGTAGTGACTTTTGGCACTTATTGTCGGCGATTTTGCGCTTAGGTTTTTGACGGTGCCATTGGGCATCATCACCTGAGCGCATGGTTCCAACAACGAGTCTTCCGACTCACGAAAAGTCAAGCATAAGAACCAAAGTAATGGATAAGCCACCACTTGCTTAAAAAATATATACATGCTGGAACTAGTTCTTAAGTAGCAGGACATACATCATTGTTTTCCGCCTTAAGTTAATACATAGTTTTTTCCGCATACGCATCACAAAGGAAACAAATATTACAAATTGTTTTTCATTCCTTTGGCGCAGGCGACTTGGAAGAAGCGTCATCAACGACAGGAGAGTCACCCTCGAAGTCGGCAGTGCGAAGAGACTCGGAGGAGCTTTGGTCGTCGCCATCGATGGTATTCATCGGCACGAAGACGTTGATGTCGACTAACTCGGCAACTCTAGTGTCATAACCTGCGAGTGAAGACAAGATAGACTCATGGTTTATCTCCTTGCCATCGTCATCTACATCAGGAATGACAGAGGTTACCGTGTTTATGTCGGCATTTTTTAGTGTGCCTTTACCATGTACAGCGCAATCCTTTCACCGGCTCGTGCACATGAAGCTTTCCATCTTGTGATACACTCGGGGGCTCGGCGTAGGATCTCCGAGTACTTCGCCACAGAGTCAAATACCTTGATGTTGATCTGGAGGGGCTTGGCAATCTCTTTGGCCTGCGTGATGGCGGTGTTGATAAAGTTGCCGGCAGGAACCACACATTCCTTTGCCGGAGGAGGCGACCGGGTTAAACCCATAGGAGATGAAATTCCGACAAGGAGCACATGAGTTCAAAAAATCAAAGTATTAGGCTTATAGAAATCCAATACGAAGATTCACTTACTGAAGATGCTAGCCTCAGCTTGCCAGAGGGTATCCGCCAAGGAGTCCCGTTCTTGTTGGAGGAGCTTGTACGCTTCATGATGGCGTTGATTCTGCTCATCGGCATCTTTCTTCTGATCTCTTAGGATCAAGATCTCCTCCTTCAAGCGGTTTATCTCCTCGGTGGCGGAATCCTGCAAGGCTTTCATTGATTCCTCATGCATTTTTAGCATGTCCTTCCTCTCCTGCTTCAGGATTTTGTTCTCGCTATCCAGCTCTTGAATGTGCTTGGATTGCTTGACAATGTCCTTGGCCTTGGCAATGGTTTCTGCAAGTCGGAGAAAGGAAAGTACACAGTGAGTACTCAGATAATACACAAGTTCAAGTCGGAATACGAAAAAGAAAGGAAAAACAGATGCTTGCTCTTGGAGATCTGTTCCTTCAAGAAGGCAGTTTTAACCTTTTCGGCTTCCAGGTCCGCGCGCATCTTCTGGTACTTATCGTAGGCCATGCCCCTCCGAGCATTCTCGTTCTATGGAAAAAAGAAGGATTACACGTTGTTTGGTATACTTGGAGCATCTAGCCGGAAACTTTCCACCTAGACGCTCGGGGGCTACAGCGAGAGTTTTTAACTTAGCAATATGCTTAGTCTTTCTTTAAGCATCTAGTCAGAACTAATACAATTTTTGATTAGAAGCTTGGGGGCTACAGTATAAAGTTTTTAACTCAGATGTATGCTTAGCTTTTCTTTAAGCATCTATTCGGAACTAATTCAGTTACAACTAGAGGCTTGGGGGCTACAGTATTGAAATTTATAAACACTGCGTATGCTACTCTTAAAGCATTTAGTCAGAATATTTCATTCCACCTATATGCTTGGGGGATACAGTGAGAAGTTTTCTAGCTTAGTCACTCTTAGAGCATCTAGACGCAAAGACCTATGGTTTTTTGTCTAAATACTCGGGGGCTACAGTGGGATACTCATATGAAATGCAAAAGGCAAGTAAAACTTACAAGTGCAATGATCTTGAGGTTTGTAGCACTCTCAGCCATCAGCTTGCCAAAGGACACACTGTTTCCTTGCAAGATCTTTGCTTGCCGGAGAAGCTCCTCTAGACCGCACGTCGGAGATGTCGGCGCTGCACCAGGAACCAGAGCAGTGCTACTCGGTGTAAGTATCGAATAGAATATATTTGGATACTCTATGGTTTTCTTGGGTGTGGGGGCGCCGCCTTCGGCAGAAGTACCACCTCCCACCACCGCCTTACCGCTACCGATGGCATCCTTAGCCAGAGCTTCAGCCATTTGGTGTGCGGCACTCTCTTGCGTCGCCTGCTCGCCGACAACAACAAGCTCGGTAGAGGCACCTGAGTCCACTTCCATGGCGGAAGGGCCAGCTGCCTCCTTAGCTTGAGAGCTTGTCGGAGCAGATGAGGGCTTGACGCTGGGAGTGACAGGGGCGATGGCGGGAGATGCGTCGCTATGCGGCATGTCCTTAATGGTTCTAGAAGCCCCCGATGTTTTGGAGGTCTTCTTCAGGCTGGTCGTGGCTTTCTTCCAGAAACGTGCAAAATGCATAAGTACAGGAATAAGATAGATAAATAGACAATGTCGGAGAGAAGGAAGCTTACACAAGAGGGGGTGCTTTAGCAAAAGGGATCCCAGCAATCTTTCTTTTCTCCACCTCTAGGGCGGCGGTAGTATTTTTGGAGGCTCCACCCTCCGTCTTCTTCTTCTTCCTCCGTCGACAGCGTCAGAGGTGGAGCTCTTCCGCTTTCGCGCCAATGGAGCATCGTCGTCGGACACGACGGTGACTTTCTTCATCTTTGGATCATAGATTTGAGGAGCCATGTTGTCCTCATCTATGTCGCTAAGCTGTTAAGTGAGAAGTTACCGTGTTAGACAATATGGTAATGGTTAGACGGAAGAACTGGAGTATATGTCATGCACGGAAGATATATAGTTACCTTTGGGCACTTGCTCTCTATGAACATGTCGTAGGTGATGATGAAGCCATGCTTCTTGTCCTTCACCTTGACGATGTCCTTGAGGCGAATCTTGACAGAGTCGCTCGAGAAATTCTCCACGGAGATGCGGAGGCTATCCCTTCTATCGCTGGTATACTCGTGCATCAGCTTTGAGCGGTGCTGCAGAGTCTAGATTCGCCTGATGAACCAGCACATGGCTAGGTCCAAGCCGATCAAACCTGTCTTTACGAACCACTCTATCCGCCTTATGGCGCGGGAGGCTTCGATGTCGGAGGGAAGGGAGGCCTGGGATCTCCATGTCGAGGCTTCGGCGGCGGCTCCATCGATGAAGTCCGGGTACGTTACTTCTCGGCCGGCTAGAGGGATATCTGGGCCATAGAAGTAAGTACGCTGCCAGTTCTTGCAGGACTCGTGGCCGACGATGTCGTGGAACCGCCGGCCAGGACGAATCTTGAAGCTAATGGTGCCACAATTTCTAAGTTCATCCATGCTGGCCCCGGCTTCGCGCTTGACGGTGAAGAAATACACAGAGAGATCTAGCCTAGGCCTAATCCCTAGGTAACCCTCGCAAAGCGCCGCGTAATTGCTAAGCGCTAGGATACTGTTGGGGGAAATGTTTTGGGGCTGTACTCGGTAGTGGTTCAAGACGGAAAGGAAGAAGTTGGAGATGGGCAGGGAGACACCGCGTACCAAATGTGCTTTGAGGTACACCTTTTATCCGGCTTGGGGAGAAGGTGTGACCTCGCCGGCCGGCGCCGCCTACCAGGCGAGCCCCTCCGCCACGGGGAGGTAGCCCTTGATGATCAGCTCCTTAATGTCGCGGTCCGTGATGTCCGAACCGCGCCAATCGCCTTTGTGGGAGTCGTTATCCTCCTCCAGCAGCTCCAGCGTCGCTGGATTGTGGTCGCCGCCGGTGGTCTCGACCACCGCAGAGACAGGGATGACGATGCCCTCTGGAGGCACGACGACGGAGCTCGCCGGCTTCGCCCGACGCCGCCATCGAGGGAGAAGAGCTTCTGCTGGCCATTGCGTGTGTTTGGAGATGACTGGCGAGATTGGAGTTAGGGTTTTTCGCAAGGTTGTGCGGAGAGCTCGAGGGGGCGCTCGCTGGAGGAAGAAGATGATGCGAGGAGAGAATGAGGTGAAAAGTAAATATTTTCACCGCGCTTACTATTTATGATCTCCAGAATCGAGATTCGTGCAGCTTGATCGGACGGTTGCCGCGTAGACAACGTGTGTGCGGACGTGCGTGGAAATTTCGCCACGCCTCAACCATCGCCGCCAACGGTTCGTATCGCTCGCGCGGGAAAAGTGGACATGATTGCGTTCTCTGCATGTGTGAGTTACGAGGAGTTGCTGACCTACGTCTACGTCGCCCTAGCTGGCATAGGCAGATGAACCATCACATCAGAAGATTCCAGCATGGACGGATCTAGTCCGGCTACAGAAGAGTACGATGGAAGATTCAGCAATTCTCCGGCTTACAAATTGAAGACGGAGGAAACCTTGCAGGGTTCTTTGGGAGGACTACAAGATATTGCTTGATGATTTGCCGACATCCATCTAAACGGAGCATTCCACGTGAAGAGGCAAGACGGCGCAAGATCTCGGAGTTCTCCGGGGGCTACTGTTGGGGATATGCTATATGGGTATCCTCATAGCATGTCTCCTATCCGGTAACCCGGGTGGCCCACAATTGGTAGCATGGCCCATGGTCTGCTTGGCGGCCCAGTTAGATGGATCCAGAAGGAAGGCCCATGCCGGATAAAGGAAGGCTACGGTGGAGTCACCAGCGTACCCGGAGCCTTGGAGTACAAGACACGCAAGACTAGTAATATATGATGTAGGACTCTGTAACCTGTTCGGTTAGAACTTTTCCCTGTAAGTCTAGGACCTGGCGACTATATAAGTCGGGCCTATGGGAGCCTTTAGGGCAGACAACTTCAGACAATCATAGACAACCTCGCACAGCGAACCTATCTCTGTAACTCGACGTATTGCCATTATAGTGATTTATAGCAGGAGTAGGATTCCGCCACCGTCGTGGGATCTAAACCTGGGTAAGTTGTGTTACGTCGTACCCGTCAACCGTCCGCCTTCCCCCACGTCTCTAAATACGCACTGTGAGGACCCCTCCATGGAGTACTCATCGGCAATACCACGACACCATGCGACCCAACAAGCCAAACGAGCTTATTTCTTCCTGCCGGGTGTGAGAAACAACCATTGGCCCAACCAAACATGCCCTTTGTACTTGGATATCAAGAAAACTCTGTTTTGGCTAAAAATTTATGTCAAAAAGTCCTTAAATAAAGAGAAAATAATTTTGTTCACTCCCGCTAGCAGTAGGGCAAACCCTACATCAGGGCGCCGGCAGCTCCCCCTTCCTCCTTCCCCCTCCCTCGCCGTCGTCGAGCGAAGCCCGGACGCTGACGGCGGCGGGCCTCTTCTCCCCTCGCATGGAAGCCTCGACGTGGACAGATATGCCAGTGAGGACGACAAGCTAGGCGAGGGCCATGGTGGCGTCACTGTCTCAGCGGCAGTGTAGCGGCTTCGCAAAGTGTTGTGCGCCCACGGTGGTGGCCTCTGCTTTGGCGCGGTGGTCGTTGAGGGCGCCGGGTGACGAGGACATGTCACACTATAATATTTTCAATTCACAGCTAAGAACCATCAAATCAAAACATGAGAATGGTACACAAGTACTTAGAGGAATGAAAATACTTTGATCGGAAGGTTACAGATAATAATGATAATGTCTACTGACTCTGACTGAATAATAGATATGGTTCCCAAATCACAAAGAAATTGTTTACATGAGCGACTGTGTGGTAAATTGATTATCCTCAAGACTACACCATAGGGCGAGAAGGAAAAAACTTAGGGATGAGAGAACTGGGGACCTGTTTGTGGTGAGATTATATATCAGGTACAGCTGATCAAAAACAGGAACGCATGAATCATAAAACACCTCTGACCGTTGGATGAGGCAGGGACGCGTGAGCCATGGTAGAATCTCAGTGCTGTTGAATCCTCCTCCTCCTCTTTGCAACATGCTGCTTGTCACTGCCATTATCCGGGCACTGGTCAGATGATTTAGGGCATCGCAGAGCTTGTAACCAGGCTTGTTGGAACTGCTTGTCGACATCGTCGTCCTGCTTCGCAGCAAGATCTCCAGGTGGGAGAAGAGTGGGCCGGTAGCCCCCGTAGATACCGCGGCGCTTGTAGCAACCATTCGGCGGCGATGGCAGCCGGAGTTTCTGGTCCCATGCTGAGAAACGGCCACCATCAACGTCCTCGTCGTCTTTGTGCTCATCGTCCTTGTGCTTGGTGGTATCGTACTTGTACTGGTAATCTCCGATGATGCAGCACACAATCCCGCCGCCCTCGACCCAGATGCCCATGGGCGCGACCTCGTAGCCGCGGGTATAGGCGATCGGGCCGCGGTCGCAGGAGAAGCTGTAGCGCCGTGTCCAGTGGCCCAACAGCTTCTTCTCCAGACGCGGCTGCCGAGCTCCCTGCACAAGCTGCGGCGTCGGCATGACCCAGAGATGGAGCTCGCTGTGCCCACCTGGATGGTAGGGGATGGGAACGTGCACCGCGATGCACGGCTGCCCGCCCAGATCCAGCATGCACATCCCCGCATCGGTGGTCCTCTGGTTCATCATGAGATAGTAGATGTGGTGCGCCTCGCTCGCCACATCGATCACGACCACGTTGTTCGGCGTAGTGACGTAGTCTTTGTGCTTCGTCAGCACGTAGATCTTGCCGTCGACGAGGACTGGCGGCGACCCGGCCCAGCACACGCCCTGGCGCCGGAAGGGATCCGGGTGCCTCCGCCACCGGCCGCGGCCGCCGCCGAAGGTGTACACGTCGAGGTGATTGTCATCTGTCGTCGTCGATTCATGTTCGTGGAAGGGGAGGCGGAAGAGCTTATACTGGTGGTTTCCGTTGGACATCGCGCAGAACCCCATGGCGAAGAGATGCCGACCGGCGGACTTGAGCGCGGGCGGCGCCGGGACCTCGAGCTTCTCGCCGGTGACGGGGTTGCACACGAACAGGGGGTCCCAGATCCCGCTCTTCGAGGGGTCCTCCTTCTCGCCGGACGCGAGGACGATGAACCCGTTGCAGACGCTCATGACGCGGTATCCCTCGGCGAGGTCCACGACGCGGCACATCGCCTTCGGCGACGAGACGCTGAGCACGTTCGTCTCCATGGTCTTGCCCCGCCGCCTCGCCTGGGAGACGAGAAGCGCCTCCGCTCCGCCGGAGACGGAGCCGGCGCGGGCGTGGAGGCGGCAGAAGGAGGGAGCGGAGAGGAGGCCGCGCCACGGCTTGCAGACGCAACGGCAGCGGGCGACGTCCCTCGTCGGCAGCTTCAGCAGGATATCGTGCAGAGTCTCCTCCGCTATTAACTCCATCGTATCGTCGTGTTGGTCGGCGGCGACCAAGAAGGCGCCACGGGGAGGTGTTGCAGGGAGAGAGAGAGAGAGAACGAGAGGCTGAGGGAGGACGGCGGCGGTGGAGGTGCTGGGAAGGTGGGGAATCGGGTCTCGAACCAACGAGCTCAGCCCGTTTCTATTTATTTTCTGAGACCAAATGTACTCCAATTAATCGCTGAGATTTTCTGAGACCAAATGTAGTACTCCAATTAATCGCTGAGATTTTCTGAGACCAAATGTACTCCAATTAATCGCTCAGCAAGGAAAAATCTTCCCAAATATACTCCAATTAATCGCTGAGATTTTATGAGTACCTTTTTTAATCGCCCCAATAAATGGTCGATTAATTCGTGATTTTCCAAATATACCCCATACGTCATACGCGATTTTTTTTTTGAACACGGGAAGAGCCCCGAAGGGCCCAGAACACTGCATTAATCATCAACGGTGGGCTTACAAAATACATGGAGGATCTCAACAACATAGTCCTCCCACATTGCATACAGGACCTCAAAACTAAAAAAGGAAAAGCAATCGGGTCCCTCTCCACCAGAAACGAGCTCGAGCTTCAGATCGCCGGCATCAACACCACGACCGGGGACAAAACCACTTGGTGTGATGCAGTCGGGGCTCCCGACGACGAAGCAGATGAAGGGCCTCCGACATGGCACATCGGCCTGGAGGTTGAAGGTGAGATGGCACCGGGCAGTGGCCAGTACCAGAGCTCGGAGCAGCCGCCATTCGGCCAGAAGAGTCGGTGGCGGGCCGACACGATGCCGGCGAAGGGCCACCGAGGATCCGCTCCAGAAGACCGCCGCAGTCTTCCCATCTTCTCGCTCCTCAGATCGGCAAAGGGTCGCAGCGAATCGAAGCTTTCCCTTAACACCACCACCTCGATGGCTTGGGGGAAGAACTCCAACCGCTCCACCTCGATCTGGGGAGAGCAAAAGGAGCTTTATTGAGGGGATCGTGGTCGCCATACCACAGCTCGTCTCCGGCTCCCACCGATGGAGCACCACGAGCAAGCAGATCACCACCACCCGCCGCCGGAGGTCACTCCCGAACCCCAACGACAAGATCCCAAATGGCATGACACCAGACGCCACAGGGGCACACACCAAACAAGCCAACCCTATCTACTGCTGTACAGGGGGAAGGGTCCCTCACCCAATCTCAACGCCGGCCACAGCCGGAGGGGGGGGGGGGAGGGGCCTATCGGCCTGGAGGAAGAACCAGAGAAGGAAGAGAGAGGGGACGAGACGAGCAATTACTTTCATATGGCTCCATACGCGATTAAATGCCGCCCTAGGATAACTGCTATAGCCATCATCTCAGTCCGCAACGGCAATATAGTGCTTTTTTTTAGCAGACGGCAATATATATAGTGCTGATATATACGGGTTTCGATGAAATTTTGGGCTGAACCCGACACCACATCGGTGGTCCGGCCCACATCTAATATACCAGACCCTGCTTCTGCACCTCATCGGCTTCTATATATGCCGTTCGGAGCAGACGATGTAGGTTCGAACCCTATTCCCACGCCGCCGCATCGCCTCCCCTCCCGACGCACCGCCACGAGCAATTCATAACCTCCACCGCAGATCCGTAGCCTCCGCACCACCATGTCATCGAGTGAAGGTCGATTTGGCCGCGGGGGTGGCCAAATTGGCGAAGGATCCTCCGCCCACGAGCTCATCGTCGACGAGAAGGAGGAGAGGCGCCGGAGGATCTCAGACGCGGGGCGCATCCGTGGCTCGTACCGCTAAAACAACCCGCCGGCCACGTTCGTTCGTCAGGAATCCCGCTACTGGGAGGCCTGCACCCCGTCTTCGTCAAGCTCCCGCCGCCCGCGGTCCTCGTCCCCGGCCTCGTCAAGCTCCCGCTCCTGCTACCTGTGAAGACGGAGGTCGCCGACAACGAGGAGGTGCCGGTGTTCGCACCGGGCAACTACCTCTACGAAGAGGACATCGGTAAGGTCTCCGCGATGCTTGAGGGAGGTACTCCCACACGACGACTTTGTCGACGACGACCCCTCGGCACCGTCATCAAGCTGGTGTCGGAGAGCAGCCGCAAAGACATCAATAATAAGGCGGAGGAGTGGCACCGGGAGGCGGAGGCGCAAGCCAACGCCTTCGTTGAACTCGACCCCGACGAGGGAGCCGCCGCCCGCATCACTATCACGGTAAATAGGCTCCGGTGATAATCAAGGGCCACATTTTGGTAGTAGTTGTCATGGCTGCGAAAATCAAGTATTTTGGCAATGTACTACCTCCGTTTCAAGGCATAAGGCGCACACGCTTTTCAAAACAAAGTTTGACCGAAAGAATTAAACAACAAAATCTTGATTATATTGTACATAATTAGTACCGTTGGATTCGTATTGAAAAATACATTCCAGTGGTACCAGTTTTATATCAATTTTTTTTACGTATTTAGAATAATTCTTGGTCAAAGAAAAAACACGCAAAATGAGGACGCCTTAAGCCCTGAAACGGAGGGAGTATATGCTACCGTGATCTTTGTAAATGCAACTGTCCCTAGTTCTTGTGCTTAAATTCTCTCGCGAAGTTTTTTAAAAATATGCAGCATCTACTCTGGCACGCAATCGACCGAACCCCAAATTCGGTTTGCAGTGCACCGCATGCTGGTTTTTGCAGCCGTCGAGATGCGGAGTCTTCTAGAGTTGGTATAATCTCTCTAAAAATGTAGGCACATGATTGTAAGGGGTAGTTTTGAGAGAATCGGGATAAATAACACCTTGTCCTTTTTTTACAAAATTTTGGAACAGTGTTTATGCTTTAAGCTTTGAAATAGAGGGAGTATATTTTAGGGCTAGGAAAACGGGGATAGAGCACACATTTTATAGTTTTAGGGTACGAAATATAGGGCAACCGCTCTAGATGATATGTATGTCGGGCCTTTGATACAGGGGGTATCACGTCCCACTAGGCTGCTGGTCTCCCACCATGCATATCCCAGCGACCTAAAGAGGTAGACATCCCTCGCGAGGCTATGCGAAGGCTCGAGGCTATGCGAAGGCTCAACAAAGGCGCGAGTACCAGTGCCAAAACCTGATAAGGATATGACCTCTCGGCGAAACCCCGCTAGGGGAACAACCGTAACTCTGTTCCATCAACAAGACGACAACCCAATGGGTGGTCTGGCAGCGCTTCCGTTCGTGCTACACTCGGTAAAAGGAAGATGTTGCCTGGCCACTTCTATGCTAAAGTGAGGCTGACGGCATCGGCGTGCCTCAGAGCTCAACACTACCACTTTGGTGCAAGGAGACCGAAGATGACGTGATGTCGCAGGAAGGGCATCACCAGCGACCACAGCTTTGGACCGGAGCACCACGACTTCCATAGACCTAGTTCATGTAGGGCGAATGCGTGCACCGACGCTCCTTAGGTGGGAATGTGGTGACCCTTCCCGCCCAAAAATATTGGGGACAAGGCTCAACGCCACTATAAAAGGAGAGCCACCCGTACCTTAGAAGGGGATTGATCCTTGTGATATAAAACCCTAAGTTTACATCCACCATTGTACCCCCGCTAAGCACCGCGACCAATACAATAAAGCAGGAGTAGAGACTTTACCTCCTCACGAGGGTCATGAACCTGGGTAAAAAACCATCGTGTCCACTCTATATTGTGTGCGAGCTCCATTGCATCTATCACAACCAAGAAGATATTTCATCCCCCTCACGAACTTAGGTCTTGTTGGACCGCTCGTTCCTTCATGGGTCGCAAGTCTCCGACATTTGGCACGCCAGGTGATAACCCCCAAGTGCTGGGGATCACCGTAGTACCTCTCGATGTGGAAGTAGGGTATCGATCCGCATGAGCAAGAAGGAAAATCTATCTATTATTCACAACTAAAGTGTCACAAGTTTTAGTTGATTACGCACTAAACAAGTTAAGGAACAAGATGGTTAATTTTAATAGATGCAAATTTAATGTAACAAAACAAGAATGTAAAAGTGTCCCAATCCTATTAAATGCAAGAGGACAAGACAAGGATTTTCTATTATGGGAACAATGGACATGGGTTCACTTAATCCTCTCTTCTCCATCTATGGTGATATCATGTTATAGATAGTAAAGGTACACACAATTGCAATGTTTTAATTGGTGCTTTTATGGTGACTATTAATGAGTGCATATCTGCATCATGTTTTATATTATTATTTTGCATTGTAGTGGTAGTATCTTGGTATTTTGCGGCGTTCGTGTGCATCTTTTATGTCTATTTTCATCAGGATCAGGACAGATGATGGATACGATGGACATAATTCTTGGACCAGTTGTATTGGAGTGAAAAGGAGGCAAAAACAACGTAAATCGTTAAATTGGGAAATATCAATAACACTAGAAGAAAACCTGAAGTGATCGCAGGAGGAAGAAAGTTTAATGACCAACTATACGGCGGGAATAAATTCTCCGGCTGTATAGTTGGCGCCGCCACCGCCTCCTCAAATAGTTTCACCCCGTGCAACTGTATCAGGGAGACGACATACATAACAACCAGAAATCGCCGAAACCTCACCTCTAGAAGGGACCTGGAGGGGGAACTCATCCACCGGGGATCCATCTTCACCCTACGTAGATCCAAGAGGCTAAGGCATCGATCTTCATCATCAACCGTTGTATCACCACCATCTCCATCCATCCCATCTACATCTTGTCTAGATATTGTTGTAATTACCATACTCATTGTGGATTTATACAAGTACTATTCATCTATGATAGATTCCATTGTTTTTTCCATGATGTTAATTGCCTCCATGTTTGAGTAGATCATTAGTTTTTGGGGAGATGGAGAACCCCTAGCATGAGATTGAAATAAGATAAAGTTTATTATGATATTCATCGCTATGACCATGTGTTAGATTGTCTTCATCTTGATGTTGGGAGAAGTCGACCTCTCAATATTTGCCTCTTGTGGGGACTTGATGGAGGGAACTACTTGTTGGTAGACGAATGTGTGCTACACTTACAATGACTATAAAGCTGTTGGCACTCCTTACGTATCAACTTGGGAACCGAGGAAACCCACGGAATACTTTCCATGCCATGGGATACATCCTACAGCGTAAAGTCCCTTAATAGCGCAGTAATTTGATTGATGTCGATTGCTTGTCTGTTGTGGTTATGAGGATGATGTGAGCAGTGGTTGCTGCCTATCCGTCCAAATACGGAGTTCCTACCACATATACATAGTTGAAAATGTTCATGATAATAACCTTTACCTTAGACTCTTTATAAATGCTAGAGGTGTATCCATTACTCCCTAAGAACTCTTTTCTCCATTACAGTTTCACATCTTTTTTCTATACGCGATAATTATTTTCTGTATTCAGTTTGTTTTACTTTACTTATTGTTCTCTTATACAAAAACTCCAAAACACCTTTTTACACAACACTCACATTTTATCTTGTTACTTAGAACGTTATTTAGCATTACTATTTCAGTATTTAATTCAAGAGTTATTAGACTTTGGACTCCTGCTCCCTGTGGGATCGATATCTTTATTTCAAAATTAGCTACAAATGATCCATGCACTTGCAGTCATCAAGCTATTTTCCGGCGCCGTTGCCGGGGAGCTAAGCGTTGTAGGTATTTTAGTTTTTTGCTTATTTATTTTAGTCTTGCTAAGTTTTTTTTGAGTTATAGGTTTCCACCAACATGATGGAGTTTGAGCATTTGACTAGTGCTAACCTACTCAGCCATTTTGGGAAGCCCTATGATATTAATAAAAGAGACAACTCCAACGAGAAGACAAGGGGGTTTGAAATAAATCCTCTACTACTTGGTATTCTACACAAGAAGCAATTTACTGGAGATGAAGAAGATCCTGATCCATATGAGCATATTGCATGTTTTAAGGATATATGTGGAACTTTCCAATTACCGGGGTATTATTCTAATGAGGCAAGGCTAAAAATCTTTAGTCAGACTTTGACTAGCACAACTCTCTCATGGTATAGATCTTTATCCCCATAAGCCACTACTACATGGGATAATTTAGCTTGTGAGTTTCTATCCAAGTATTATGGGAATCAGGCGTCTTATAATGACTTGGAGGAACCATCCTAATGAAGGACTAGTAAGAGCTTATATAAGATCTAAAGATTTACTTAATCAATGTCCTCATCATGATTTGCCTGAATGGTATTTATTGCATATCTTTTATGGCGGTTTAATTGAACCTAATAAAATTGAACTAGACTCTTGCACGAGACGATCTTTTATGAATCTTCCCATAAAAAAAGCTTGGGCCTTACTAAATAGAATTCGCGGTCATAGAGTTTCATGGAATTTTGGTCTAGGAAGCGAAGGAGGCATATAAATAGATTATGATTGTATTCATGACTATAATAAAAAGGTCCATGTTAATGAATTATCTAAAGAACTTTATTTGGATTCAGATCTTGTGTTGCATGTTGTTAAAGCTTTTATAGAACATATCAAAGCTCCAAAAGAGGGCTCGGTCAACTATGATCCACCACCTGAACCTGAGAAGAAAAGAGAAGTTAAAGCAACACTGGCCTCCCTAGAACCAATGTATGAGATACCTTTCCCTAACACTGCGCCGAGGCATATTTTGGAATATGAACATGTGAAAGTAGTACATCAAAAGAAAGAAGAGGAAAGTTTACCAAAAGTTGAAGAACATTTGGATGAAACTAAAGATGAAGAGGTAACCAAGGAAACAATTATGGCTATGTATGCACATTACAACATAGTTGAGATTGATAAAGAGACTTTTGTATTGGTTGAAGGTAAAAGATGTGGGTAAGCCTATTCGTCCCTGCATATTTAAAGAAACGTCACATTATGGTGTAGCATCCCAGTTGTCTAACACCTGTAATGCTACATGTGATAATAATAAAATGGGCCACTTCCAACATATAATTGTTGCATCATCATCATATCATGCTCATGTCATCATGTCCCCTTGCATTTGAGCATCATATAAAACCCTTTCTTGTTTGGTTCTTATCTCATGTGCATGATTAATTGTATTTTGCCTCTTGATATTGTATTTGGGTCTTAATAAATTGTTAAATGCCCAAGTTGAGTTGGGGGCATCTCTCTTTTTGACTCCACCACCTTTTCTATCACCACCTTATAATTCCACCATCCAACTATTCTGAGCTTGGCATTTTGTTGATTTATCTCTGGCTCATGATAAGTTGGTTGGAACCCACCCATAATCTTTGCTTGGCCTTTGCCCACCTTTTGGGAATGCAAGGATTAAAGCCACATGAAATAATGTTGTTTTCACAATATAACCATTTGGCATTAATTATGTTGCATGGGCCATGCAAGTGCCACCTTTTCTAGTATTTGGTTTTTGTTTGTTTTCTCAGTGGATCACCTCTCCCTTGGTTTAAATCTTGTGTTGGCTAGTAGCTTTTCTTCACCCAAATCATCTAAACCTCTATCCCTTGCTCCATGCACACACATGTGCTAATGTGGCATACACCAACCAAACCACCCTTGCTTGGATTTTGCTTGTTCTTTGAATGGAACATGCATGATTCAAATCCACATCATCACATGGCCATCTCTCTCTCCCTCACCCTCTTTTTCTTGCTTGATCTTGCTTAGGGCTTGCTTGGAGTTTGCTTGATCAACCTAGTACCACCTCCTTCTTACCCTCTTAGCAAACTCTAAAACCACCCCATGCTATCTCTCCTTTCTACCCTAAACCAAAACCCTAATCTACATCTACCCTAAACAAAACCCTATCTACCCTCTCTCCACAACAAAGAACCCCCCTCCTATCTAACCCTAGCCCGAGCCGGCCCCTCTCCCCTCCTCTCTTTTTCTCTCCCTCTAGCCCCACCTGCCAGGCACGTCCCCACCAGCGGCCACTTTCCCTCTCCCTTCCTCTGCCCCACCTGCAGCCTCCCTGTCCCTGTTTCTCTTCTCTCTCTCGCTCACGTGCCCTGCCTCCTAGCTCCCTCGCGTGGCCGGCATAAAGCAGCAGCAGCAGAGCCGTTCCCCCCTCCCCTACCATGCCACCTACCCCTCCCCAACCATCTGGATCGAGATCCTCCTCCCCCTCCATCTCCTACCTAGACCACCATGGCCGTGGCCGCTAGACCCTAACCGCCGCCTGCCGTCGTCCTGCCGTGACGCTACCCAGCCTGCTCGTCCGCGTGGTGAGTCTGGTGCTGCCTGCGCTGCGAAAGGTCAAGGACACCAGGAGGAGCACCGCACCCCGCCCCGTCGCCGAACCGGACATACCGAGTGCGCCACGCCGTCGCTCGCGTTTATCGCCGTGCACCATCCCTTCGCCGTCGTCTCGTCGCTCCCCGGCACATCGCCACCGTCGCCGGCACCCTCTCGGTGAGCTCCACCTCCCCTCTTACCGCCGGCACCGCGCGCAGGCCACCCTTGCACGTTGCACGCCGCGCGCATGCAGGCAGCGCTCGCCGCGCGCGCGAACGGCAGCGGCAGCAGGACAACAGTCGTTCGCCTGCCGAGCACGCCCTCTGCTTCACCTTGCCCCGACCGCTGCAGTTACCCTTCGCAAAACCCCCAAACATCGAAGTTGTAGCCCTTGGCTTGCTCTGCATCTTTTCTTTTTGCGCCGTCGCCAGATCTGCCCTCGTTTGCTCGCCTTCATCCTCGCAAGATCGATCGATCTAGCAGTTTGGGTGCAACAAAAGTTTCAGCCTCGACAGTGGATGCAGCCTCTGTTCCCCATCAGTTTCCGGCTCTTGCAGACCTCCGATGAAGAAAACCTCAACACGAAACCTGTAGCCTGTACATCCCTCTTCACTTTTGGTTTTTACGGTTTTGCGGAACTCGCAGCCGTTTGTTCGCCATCTTCATCCAAACTTTGGGTTCAGCTAGCTGTTTTCACGTCATTTTCAGTTCGTCAGACAAACCATCCCAGACACTTTCCTGTTTAGGCCCCTCCTTCTTCCGGCAGCTCAACCCGCGGTCCCCTGAGTTCTGGCTTTTTGCAAAAACGCACCTCCAATCGGTCTGCCCTCAACCCGCGGCCCCCAACCACCTGCCTGCCCAGTCAGCACTCTGGCCCCACCTGTCAATGATGGTGGCTAGCAATGCCTGAGTACAAAGAGTCTTTTATGTATTTGTTTTGAATTCAATTCAAATTTAAAAATACAAATCTGTTTAAAACTAAATAGAATCATAACTTATTCCTGGATTAAAATTTGAATTCAAACCTTATATGAAAAATGAATTGTTTTTGAATGTTAATTCAAATCTTTATTCAAATATTTTCAAAAATTAATATAATTATTTAACCTTTGACTTTGACCCATTTTGACTAAATTTTGACTAGAAATAAAATTAAATTCATAATTCCAAATAATACAAATAATATATGTTTTTGGATCAGAAAAATGTGAGGAATTCAAATATGCCATTCAAAATATTAATTGAACATTTTAAAATTCCAAGTTGAGTTAATTACACAAATGCCACTGGAATTTAAATAATTAATAACTTTTGATTCCTAAATCCAAATTTAGCAAATGATGTGTCTAAAATGATCAGCTCGGCGAGACCTTTCTGTTTATGCTATCCATGACTTTAATTGCAGCATGCATCATATAAATATATAGCGAACAACAACTGTTATGGCAACAAATGTGATTCCAAAACCCCATTAAAAATGTTATTACTTGTCTTCCACACCTCATCATGCCATGCTACCTTACTTGCCATGTAAAATGTGCATCATTCATCATGGCATGATTGTTTGCTTGACGCATCTTATTCATATGCTTGTGCTCTATATTCATGTTGGCCTTGTTTGTTTGGTTTTTCTCGGATAGACACTGAGCAGGGGTTGTATCAAGAGAACCAGGAGCACTACCCAGATCCGTCCCTTGCTTCAACTGAGATACCAGGCAAGCACTTCCACATGCTTGCATACATACAGTACCTATTGCCTCTATCTTATTCTTGCATCATTGAGTCGCGATTGCATTAAATTGAATCCCAAGTATGCATAGCCTTTACTTTTAAAACCCCACCAAGCTTGTTCCCCATCCCATGAGCCATTACTATAGGAGTTGTTTGAGCCATGCGAGTCGTAGAACAACATGTGTAGGGTATGTGAGCGTCTGTTGGATAATGAGGTACCTAAACAACTTAACCTGAGTAGTTCTGGGATAACTAAAGAAAGTGGCACCGGTGAGCAACATCTGCTATTTGGTTTTTCCTGCTCACTTGTGTCCCGTAAGACCCCGAGTACTTGATTCCTGTTCCTTGATTTATCGCGCTATCCACATCCGGGAGGTATATGGGACCCCCCTGAGCCAGAGCTTGATTCCGTCTTATTTCTTGGGGCCACGAACTAGTTTGAGGTTTTATTTACTATCATGTACTTATGCCATGCTACTGCTTTATTTATGATTGTGCGAGGAGCACACTGTACTGTTTAGGTAAGCGGAGTGTTTTCGCGGTATCGACAAGCCCAGCCACACTTTCGGGTTCCCAGTCGTTTACAGCCACTGACGCAAACCTTGAGCCCGTCTCGGAGTCAGCTATCTCCGTTGCGGGATCTACTTAAGGGGTGGCCCCCTGAAATATTTCTGAATCCTGTGATTGTTCAGTCGTGAAAGCCTCGTTGGGTTTTGATTTGGTTTTTCCGAGGTTGATCGAGCGTGTGTTGCTATTGGTGCACCCCGGCCGGGTAAAACTTTCTGAAAGCCGTGTCCGCGGATATGGACGACTTGGAGCACAGTTTCTCGATCATAGACAAGCATAACTAAAGTACCGCCTTAATCTGACTAAGTGACTTGACTAGTAAATAGTGCAACACTCATGGAATGGTTAATAAAATTGCCAACGGATGGGGGTTGTTCGTCCGCTTCCTTGTTGGTAAGCAGGGAGGAGGATGGATCGGATGAGATTACCATTATAACTGTTGTTCTTAATTCACGGACATCCGTCTATCATTGGTTAGGCGGATGGTTAGCGTTTATCTGTAGAATTGCTAGGGTTTATCTTTCGCTGCAATTGCGTCACCCCAGGTTGTGTCCCCTTTAGAGGCATTAAGACTTGCTGAGTACCCTTAGGGTCTCACACGATAAATTATTGGTTCAGATGGACAGGTACCCCCGCAGGACGGATACTGGGTGGAAGAAGCCGAAGATGTGGGCAACGATCGTTCGGTGTAGAGATTCCGGGCACGGGGATCCGTGAGACCTGTAGTGGGGATGTGCTTATTTCTATGGCATCTTATGCCGATTTGCTTCTTATCCGTACTCGGATTTTGTTTGCCGCTTCCGCATGATACTCTGATGTGTGTTGTATGAGGAAGTATCCTAAAATATAGATCTATCTAGGTCATTTGAATCTTGCCGTATGGCGTTGCTATATTTCCTTTCTTTCTAGATGGTATGGCTCTGATGTACTCTTGTATGGTGGCTTGCGTACATACCCACTTGTGTACGTAGTTGATCCCTTCGCCTGCCGACTACGCCGCCCATACAGGTCCCGTTGAGAGGGTAGTGGTTGGGACGTCTGAAAGGACTACCAGTGAGTGGATTTTGGGGCCCCACCGTACTATTTCAACCACTACCACTCATCCAGGCTTGTATCTAGGAGCGTAGTTCACCGAGGTAGTTACATATGGTTTATGTGATCTTGGCACCCAAGTTAATGTTATATCTTATGATTCTTATTTAGAAATAAAAGAAGACATAATATCGGCTACAATAGAGAATACTGATATGACAATCATGTTAGCCAATAAAACTCTTAGAATTCCAATGGGAGTAGTTGAAGATGAAACTGTCACAATTGGCAATAAAAATTTCCCTATCGATTTTGTAGTTGTTGATATGCCAGCTGACACTCTTTGCCCAATTATATTTGGAAGAAACTTTTTGAGCGATTTAGGTGCCAAAGTTGATTTCAAAAAGGAGATTGTGTCTCGTAAGCTCGGGGAAGCGGAAAAAGAATTCCACTTTTCCAAATTTAAACACGGACCTCTACAGATACAAGAAGAAGAGAAAGGAAAAACTATTGAGGAGATGGCAACTCTATTCTTTAGTAATCAAGTAGAAGAAGCAAATGAAGACTCAAATTATGAAAAAATAATTATGGAGGACAAGTCCCTAGAAGAACTAGAAAGTGAATTTGATTCGCTTCCCATTTTAGGGCCTTCAACTGTTGAGGATTTTGAAGAGCTAGAAAAGAGAGGGTACGAGGAATTACCACCCCCTAAATTAAAAACTTTACCAGATATTCTTAAATATAGATTTTTGGACAATACAAATAAATTCCCTGTTATTATTAGTGCTAAAATTTGAGGGGATGAAGAAGAGGAACTCATGAAAGTACTTAAGGAGCATCGCAAGGCCTTTGGGTACTCGATGGATGATTTGAAGGGCATTAGTCCCATGATAACCGTCCATCAAATATTCATGGAGGAAGGTGCTAAACCACTTGCAGAATTTAATAGATGGCTAAAGCCCGAAATGAAGGAAGCGGTAAGAAAGGAAATAGTACGCCTACTGGATGCAGGTATAATCTATCCTGTAAAAGAAAGTGAATGAGTAAGTCATGTTCATTGTGTTCCTAAGAAGGGCGGTTTTACAGTTGTTCCTAATGAAAACAATGAATTGATGCTTACTAGAACTATTGTTGGACATAGGATGTGTATAGATTTCAGGAAACTGAATAAAGAAATAGGAAAGATTACTATCCTTTACCGTTCATAGATCAAACTTTAGAGAGGTTAGCAAACCACACTCATTTTTGTTACTTAGACGGATACTCTGGTTTTTCCCAAATAGCTGTTCATCCTGATGACCAACTTAAAACAACTTTCATTAGTCCTTATAGTTTACATGCTTACCGACACATGCCTTTTGGTTTATGTAATGCTCCAGCTACTTTTCAAAGATGCATGACTACTATTTTTTCAGATTTTATAGAATTAATAATGGAAGTATTTATGGATGACTTTTCTGTCTATGGATCTTTGTTTACTAGTTGCTTGGATAATCTCAAAAGGGTTTTGCAGCGTTGCAAAGAAACCAATCTTGTTATGAAATGGGAGAAGTGCCATTTCATGGTCAAAGAAGGTATAGTCCTTGGACATAAGGTATCAGGTAAGGGTATTGAAGTAGATAGAGCTAAAGTCGAAGAAATAGAGAGAATGCCACAACCAAGGGATATAAAAGGTATAGGAAGTTTTCTTGGTCATGTGGGTTTTTATAGAAGGTTCATTAGGAATATCTCTGGAATTCTAAACCTTTAACTAGCTTGTTGCAAAAGGGAGTGAGATATAATTTTCATGATAAATGCCTTTTTGCCTTTGATAAACCTAAATATGCTTTATCCCATGCTCCCATCATTAAACCACCTATATGTTTAATATGTGAAGCTAGTGATGATGCTATAGGAGTAACTCTGGGACAACATGTAGGTCACAAATTTAATATTATACATCATGCTAGTAGAACTCTTAATAGTGCTCAAAAAAATTATCCTAAGGAAGAGAGATAACTTCTTGTTGTATTTTTATCTTGCGATAAATTTCGTTCTTATATATTTGATGCAAAAGTAAGAGTTCATACGGATCGTGATGGTTTAAAAAAATCATTGAGAGGAAAAATCATAAGCCAAGACTGATCCGTTGGATCCTTTTACTTCAAGAATTTGAGTTGCAGATTATGCAGCGGCAAGAAACAAAGATAATGGATGCAGCATCTATATGTGCTCAGCAAGGCACCAATCTTATTGAGAGGAACTTTAGTCCTGGTGATTTTTGTTTACAACAATTATTAGATGAACTAAGGCCAGTTCCTCCAAAAGAGAAGAAGTCCTTGTTTTTGGAGGAGCTATGTTGGGACACGTAGAGATAAAACAAAAAAATTCCCTTTAACATGGTGATCCCAAGATCTAGCTGAGATAGAAGACCACGGGGATTACCACTAGATGCGCAACTGCGGAATTGATGAAGCACGTTTGTTGAATGCAGTGCTGTCCTTGTGATCTCGATCCAATCAACGATCGTCCAAGTGCTGATGGTACAACGCCTCTGCTGGTGTCAACACGTACAAGGAGGAGCACCGGCGGTGAACTGCCAGGTTCAGTACGGCGACAGGACTGCTGTGAAGCTAGGGTTTCCAACTCATGGAATGGCCTAAACGATCAACCCTCCTGGGTTTCTGCACCCCACTATATATAGGGAGTGAACATGGGCTCCACTCACTCGTGGCCCATTCACTAAAGCCTATATAATATTAGTCACCGTGAGTCCAACTCACTGACTTAGTCCAAATCCGGCTCGGTTCCAACCCAACCAGATTTCTGGTTCAGATCCAATCCGAACTTGCTCCCGCTCTTAAGTGTGTGGCTCTGCAGGCTCATGGCTACTTGGACACGATTGGAGTCCGACTCTCAATTGATTAGTCGGTAGAGGCTCCTAGTAGAACGTGCCGACTCCCAAGTACAAAAGAGTCATGACGACTTGCCTTTCCAATACGACTTACGTTCGAGTTCCTTTTGCCTCACGATATACCTTGTCAAACTATAGGCGAATATTTTCCATCCCTTAAATAGTCTGACTCTCTTCTAGATCTGAGATAAGTGATTCATCCGACTAACTCTTAGTCGATCGTCTCGGTTAACACTTAATTGAGTTGTTCATGGCCATGCTTTCCGAATCATATCATCCGAGAGGGCCCAGAGAATATCTCTCCAAGTGGAGGGGGGAAATCTCATCTTGATTATTCACATCACGCAGCTTGATTCTCAGTCGACCCGAACTCTGCCTTTATAACTGCCCAGTTACGGTTCAACGTTTGAAAGAACCTAAGTCGGTGATCCTCAACTCGAATTGTGCAATAACCTCAGGTCTAAGGATTAAATTGATTGAGATATACAAATGACGACTTGTTTGTTGTACCTCAATATGGGTCAATCCGACTCGCTAAACTCTTTAGCCGAATCTTGTGTAAGTCGGAATAGCATCTCCATGCCATGACAAGTGGAACTGAGTCATCAGCCGACTTTCACATTGGTCTAAGTTGCGTGTCCAGCACAACCTTGATGACCAAGGATATTTAGTACAAACAACATGAATGTATAGTTCCACAACCAAATCACATATTCAATGATATACATCAGATGGTCATACAAGGACAACTTAATAACTTTATGAATACAATGGGAAATATCATCATACATGATTGCCTCTAGGGCATATTCCCAATAGTCTCCCACTTGCACTAGAGTCAATCTTCCGACATCACATGTCTAAGCATCTAATGCCCATAGTTCTTAGGTGCGCCTCATGATTTGGCTATGGTAGCGGCTTTGTCAACGGATCCGCAATTTTTGCATCTGTGTGTACCTTGCATAACTTGATATCACCCTGATCGATGAACTGATGAATCAGGTGGTACCGCATGAGTATGTGCTTGTTCTTCTGGTGTTGTCTAGGTTCCTTGGCTTGTGCAATAGCACCATTATTGTCACAATACACGCCTAACGGATTTGACAAGCCCTGAACCACACCAAGATCCATGAGGAAATTCCTCATCCAAACATCTTCCTTTGCTGCCTCCGAGGCGGCAATATACTCAGCCTCTGTTGTAGATGCAGACACAGTCTCTTGCTTGGAACTCTTACAACTCACATCACCTCCGTTTATTACAAACACATACTCGGATTGTGAACGAGAATCATCAAAGTCGGTAAGATAACTCGCATCCGTGTAACCCTTTACACCGAGTTGATCTTCACCTCCATAAACCGAAAACATATCCTTAGTCCTTCTCAAGTACTTTAGGATATTTTTAGCCGCTGTCCAGTGGATTTATCCAGGATCAGCCTGGTATCTGCTCACAACACTTAGAGCATAGGAAACATCCGACCTAGTACAAATCATGGCATACATGATGGATCTGACTATGGAAGCATACAGAATCGCACTCATCCGACTTTGCTCATCAGTTGTCGAAGGACACTGGGTCTTGCTAAGTTTTACAACATGGGACATCAGTAAGAACCCCTTCTTAGACGATTCCATGTTGAACTTCTTCAAAACTTTGTCCAAATAAGTACTCTGACTCAATCCAATGAGCCGTCTTGATCTATCTCAATAGATCCGGATTTCGATAATATATGTTGCCTCACCCAAGTCTTTCCTTGAGAAACTCCTTTCCAATGATTCCTTGGTTTCTTGCAACATCTGGACATCATTTCCAATCAATAATATGTCATCCACATATAATATTAGAAAGTTTACTTTGCTCCCACTAAACTTCTTGTATAAACAAGAATCATGATCACTCTTGATGAAGGCAAATGATTTGACTTACCTCATCAAAGCGAATATTCCAACTCCGAGATGCTTGCTTCAACCCATAAATGGATTTCTGAAGTTTGCACACCTTGTCAGCGTTAGCCGGATCGACAAAGCCCACGGGCTGTATCACATACACGTCCTTGGTTAAATTTCTGTTAAGGAAAGCCGTTTTGACATCCATCTGCCATATCTCATAGTCAAAATATGCTTCTATAGCTAACATGATCCTAAGAGATTTAAGCATCGCTACGGGCAAGAAAGTCTCGTCGTAATCAACTCCTTGAACTTGTCGGAACCCCTTCGCGACAAGACGTGCTTTATAGGCAGAAACATTTCCATCCATATCGGTTTTCTTCTTAAAGACCCATTTGCACTCAACGGGTCTTGCACTGTCTGGCAGATCAACCATGTTCCAAACTTGATTTTCATCCATGAACTTTAACTTGGATCTCATGGATCCAAGCCATGACTCGGAATCAGATCCCACCATCGCTTCCGAATAATTTGCCGGCTCATCACTATCTAACAGTAACACATCACGAACATTTTGCAATCTTGCCGATCTTCGTAGTATAGGTGCTGCTGACGGCTCAGCTACCACAACCGGCTCAACCTCCAAGGTTTTTGCCGACTCGCTCCTAGCCGGTTCCACTCGAATTTCTTCGAGCTGCACTGTGCTCCCACCGACTCCCCGACTGAGAAACTCTTTCTCTAGGAAGACACCGTTCCGAGCGACAAACAATTTGCCCTCTTCTCGGTTATATAAGTAGTATCCCAAAGTTTCCCTTGGATACCCCATGAAAATACACTTATCGGACTTGGTCGTAAGCTTGCCCGATTGAAGTCGCTTGACAAATGCTTCACAACCCCAAATCTTAAGAAAAGACAAACTCGGCTTTTTGCCTGTCCACATCTCATGCGGTGTCTTCTCTACCGACTTTGATGGTACTCTGTTTAGTGTGAACGCCGATGTTTTTAGGCAATAACCCCAAAATGATAAAGGTAGATCTGTTTGACTCATCATCGATCGTACCATGTCCAATAAGGTCCGATTCCGCCTTTCCAGACACCGTTCCTTTGCGGCATTCCTAGCGGAGTAAGTTGAGGAATTATTCCATAACTTTTTAGATGGCCATCAAACTCATGGCTCATGTACTCGCCTCTTCGGTCCGACCGAAGAAACTTTATTTTCTTGTCGAGTTGATTCTGTACTTCATTCTAGAATTCTTTGAACTTTTCAAAGGCTTCCGACTTATGTTTCATCAAGTAGATATATCCATACTGACTCAAATCATCAGTGAAGGTAATGAAGTACTCATAACCACCCCTGGCTGTCATGCTCATTGGTCCATAGACATCACTATGTATTAGTCCCAACAAGTCAGACGTCCTTTCGCAACTCTTTGCAAAAGGTTTCTTGGTCATTTTGCCGAGTAGGAAAGATTCACATGTCTCGAATGACTCCAGGTCGAATGAAGTTAGGAGTCCATCATCATGGAGCTTCTTCATGTGTTTCCAACTTATATGACCAAGCCGACAGTGCCAAAAGTAAGTCATATTCACATTATTTGGTTTCAACCTTTTAACATTTATGTTATAAACCGACTCACCATCAAGATTCATAATAAATAACCCGTCCTGGACGGGTCCAAAGCCGTCAAACATATCTTTCAAGTATAAAGGACAACCGTTATTCGTGATATTCGACTCATAACCTTGCCTCATCAAACATGAAGCAGAAATAATGTTTTGACTGAGCACTGGAACATAATAACAATTATTCAGTTCCATAATGAATCCGGAAGGTAAATGAAGTTACATCGTGCCGAGTTCCAACGCAGCGACTCTTGCTTTGTTGCCGACTCTAATATCAACCTCGCCTCTTGCTACGCTCCTAGTTCTTACCAGTCCCTGCAACGAGTTGCATATGTGAATAACTGGTCTGTATCATATACCCAAGAACTATTAGGTGCATCAGCAAGATAAATGTCTATAACATTGCATACAAGTGTACTTGAGTCGGAAGTCATACCTCCACTCTTAGCTTTGTCGGCCAAGTACTTGCTACAATTCCTCTTCCAGTGGCCATCCGCCTTGCAATAGAAGCAAGTGGATCCGGCTGAAGGAGATGGATTAGTCCCTGAGGAAGTGCTTGGGACCGGGTCCTGAGCCTGCTTACCTCCCGACTTAGCCTTCTTCTTAGTCCAAGAACTCTTCTTGAACTTAGCCTTATTTTGCACCATCAACACTTGACTGGCGCCCTTCTTGAGATCCACCTCTGCCTGCTTGAGCATCCCATGCAATTCAATCAGCTTCATATCCATACCATGCATGTGGTAGTTCAAAATGAACTAACCATACGCACTAGGAAGAGAGTTCAGAATTATATCTGTAGCGAACTCTTCGCTAATGGGGTAGACAAGCCTCTCTAGAGACTGCACGTAACCAACCATTTTGATCACATGCGGACTCAGTGGATCACCATCCTTAAGCTTGCAACTCAGCAAATCCTAAGAGACTTGATACCTCCCAGTCCTCGCCTGAGCCTGGAACATACTTTTGGGGCTTTCGATCATATCATAGGCCTCAAAATTCTCAAACTGCTTTTGCAAGTCCGGTTCCATGTGAGCAAGCATAATACAACTCCGTGGACTCATCCTTAGCCCGACGGTAGGCATTGGTGGCAGCGACAGTCGCATTCTCATTCGGCTCATCTAGAAGTGGGTTGTTGAAAGAACATTTTATAATCCCTAGTGTTTTGTGTGTTAGATAATAATATCAAGGATTATTTAATGTGTGTTGAAGTGTTGCAGCCACCTATGAGAAAAAGGGAAAGGATTCTGTTTTTGGGGGCCAGATAATCCGCCCCTCCCTCTTCCCAAGTTGGCGCAAGCCCCAGAAGGGGGGCGGAATTTTGGCCGGATTTTCTGGCCCCGTCGGATAATCCGCCCCCCCTGCTCATCGCCAAGGCGCAAGCCCCAGAGAGGGGGCGGAGTATTGGCCAGACTTTCCGGCCTGGCCGGATAATCCGCCCCTCAGGGGGGCCGGATTATCCGCCCCCAAGATCTTCACCAAGCTTCACCATGGCGCAAGCCCCAGAGACGGGGCGGAGTTTTCCCCGGATAATCCGCCCTTGGGGCGGAGTTTTCCCAGGGGGCGGATAATCCGCCCCAAGTGGGGGGCAGATAATCCGCCCCCAAAGTTGTGCAACGGCCAGATCTGGGGAGGGGGTATTTAAGCCAGCCTTCCTCCTCCTGCCAGAACTCTTGATTCATCTCGAAAAAGACCAGATCAGATCTGAAAGCTTCATCCAAGAGTTCTCCACCTAGATCCACCCAAAGGCTCCATCCCTTGGGGAATCGAAGGAGGAGAACTCGATCTTCATCATCAGCAATCAAGCGCTTCATCTCCTCTCCATTCATTTGGAGAACCCCCGATCTACTTGTTGTCATCTCGGTAGCCCCCAATTCGGTTGTGCGTGTGTGCCCCGATAGTGTTGTAAAAGGCACCAGTTCCCGCCTCGAAGGGATCCAATAGTGGAGAAGGTGGATCAGGCCTCTCGTGGCGAGATCCATCAGAGAATAGGGTGAGGCCTATTGTGGCGTGGTGGTCTTAGAACGGCCTACCCATCTAACGCAGATGTACTTCCCTTAACAAGGAAGGAACTGTGGTAAAACAAATCCCTGTGTATCCGCGTGCTCCACTACGGTTTCCTTGCTCCTCTTTTACGTGCTTAGTAGTTAGGGTTACATATAGGGAAATTCTCGTAGTTGCATACCTAGAGAATTTACTTTGTGTCAAGCCTAAAATTGAAAAAGTATTAAAAATTGGTTAGCACCTATTCACCCCCCCTCTAGGTGCCCATACGATCCATTTCAATTGGTATCAGAGCCTCGGCTCTTATTTTGGGCTTAACCGCCTAAGAGTAGTATGGGTTCCAAGGTAGATGGGAGTGATGCTCCAGAGGTAGTCACCATGAACGATGTCAAGACGTTGGAAACAACCTCGGTGAGTTCAATGGAGGCTAAGATGGAAGAGATGCGTCAATTGATAATGCGTCTCTCCACATTCGCAACATCACCTCCATCTAACTCTGAGGACACCACTCCGCAATCCAAGGAAACGGGTAAAACTGTTTCCAAAGATAACGAAGTGGTTGGTGATGATACTAGCAAGAGCTCCTCCTCGAAAAAGGATAGCGGTAAGGATGGATACAATGAGGTTTCTCATGTGTATTCCCCTGATCCGCCTATCCCTCACCCACATATACATAATAGGGGTAATCCACCCAAACTTGCTGCATCTACTTTCTCTGAATGGCAATTTTTGATGAAATCTCATGTGTGCAGTTCCTCCATAGAGTTGTGGAAGATCATCAAAAATGGTCTTCATGTTGGAAACCCCAACAATCTCACAAGAAGAGAAGTGGTCGATAGCCAACTCAACGCTACAACTCTACACATGATACAGCTTGGTGTGGGTGACAAAGACATGCCACACATTCAGCATCTTAGCACAGCTAAAGAAGCTTGGGATGCCCTCACCGAGCTCTTCATCGGAAATGAAAGTATGAGAAGGAATAGATATGATGCCTTGAGCAATGAAGCTGAAGGATTCTATATGCTGGATGGAGAAGACCACGAGGACATGTATAGGAGGCTCAAGGCAATAGCCACAACCTTTAGAAACCACGGTGCAGCTCATGTTGATGATGCTTGGATCAAACGCAAGTATGTCAGTGCTCTTATGCCATTTGAGCCCACAGATTTGAAAAGTATCCAAGGTAGGCATAACTATCACCTCATGTCATCCAATGAGGTAATGCAAGAAATGGCCGCTTTCAAAGTGGCGGCCAAGAATGCCGAAGATGCTCGTGCTCGAGCTACGGGGATGCAAAAGGGGGTCAACATGGCCTTGAAGACTAGTGTGATTGATCATGATGAATATGCGGTAGAAGGTCTGGACTGTCCCGAGGATATAAAAAGGATCCACGGACAATACTTGGCTCTTTATGCAAGAAACTTTTGGAAAGATCCAGCCAAGGCTAAAGCTGAACTAGATCGCAAGAGTGGAGCCTATGGAAGAAAGGAAAATGGTCCCAAGCTGAGAACATGCTTCAATTGTGGTGACCGGCTGCACTTCGTAGTTGGGTGTCCATATCAAAGTAGAGAGGATAATGGAGGAAGACTCATTTTCAAGTACAAATCAAAATCTCCATGTAAGAAACAGTTTGTAAAGAAGAATGCTCCTTTCAAGAAGCAACCAAAGATTGTTCTAGTGGCTCAAGAAGAATATTCATCGGGGAGTGAAGATGAGGACGAGGACGATAGCTCTCAAGAGGTGGCTGCTATAGCCACCACATCTACATCAACTTCTCTCTTCGACTCTCCGAACGAAAACATCATCAACAAGAATGCTACTTGTCTCATGGCAAGAAGCTCCGAGGTAACTTCTTCTAACTCTTCTTTCCCCAAGGCTATGATAGACATGGATGATCCTACTAGTCTTAAGGTTAAAGAAGGGATTATTGCTTTGGATTATTTCTACACTAACTTGCAAGGTGAGCACAAAGTTCGTTTTGAAGCTCTTATGGATCAGCTGGCCCAAAACGAAGCACTCCTCGAAGAAAAGGGCAGAATTGAAAGGGAGGATGCAATGGAAATTGCATCCCTAAAAAATGCTCTTGAAGAAGAAGAAGCTCGGGTCTCTCTTGAAGAGAGGATCGAGTCTGTGGAAGAGACACATGAAGAAATTGTGACTAAACTTGTTAAGGAACGTGACAATGCTGTCATCAAAGCAAAGAAGTTAAAGAAGGAAAGGATTGACTTTGGGGCTGCTCATGATAGACTCTCCGAGGAATTGGAAAAACTTGACAATGCTCACAAGGCGTTGAAAAACGAGTTCTCTATTCTCAATGAGTCACATGATCAGCTTCAAAGTCGATTGGCCAAATATGACACTCCTAGCTCGTCCAACTCAACATGTAGTAACAAAGAAAATACTAGTGTGGAAAAAGAAGTGATCAAGGACATCACTACCAAGGACAAAGGTGTGCTTGATGAAGTCCTTGGTAAGCAAAGGTCAAATCATGGTAAAGAGGGACTTGGGTATGTCACCAAGTCCAAGAAGAAGAAAACCAAGAAGAACAAGACCAAGAATGTGAAATCAAAGATAAGCACCGCTGAGAAGAATGTCACAAAAGACAAGACTAATAATATTGGTTTTGCAGGGGCTCACAATCCGAATTATGAACTCTTTTGTGATGACTATGGCGATGTTTATGCTTATTATGTTGGTCCTTTTGATGAATATATTTCTTGGTCTATTTGGGTCCCAAAGACCCTTGTTACTAACATGAAAGGACCCATTGAAAAATGGGTACCTAAAACCAAGAACTAATTTTCTTGCAGGGCTATGCTTCCGGTGGGTCAAAATGGGTGCTGGATAGTGGCTGCACTAGTCATATGACCGGAAGCAAGGAGATCATCACGGAGATGCATCCAAATCATGATAATATCACAGTCTCGTATGGTTATAAGTCAAAATCTCAGGTATTGGGTCTTGGCAAGGTTGTGATTGCCCACAATATCTCTCTCGTGGACGTCATGCTTGTTGAGACCCTCGGTTACAACCTTCTTTCTGTTCGTTCCCTTGGCAAGATGGGTTTTGCTGTTTTTATCGATGATGATTTGGTGGTACTCTTGTGGAGCAAGTCTCTAAAGGTCGCTTTCGTTGGATACGTCGAAAATGACCTGTATGTGGTGGACTTCTCGGGGAAAACCACTTCGGGTCCGATGTGTCTATTCGGAAAGGCCGACGTGGGCTGGCTATGGCATCGCCGTTTAGCCCATGTCAACATGAGAACTTTGCAAAGTATCCAGAAGGGTGGCCACATCCTTGGACTAAAAGACAATGTCTCTTTTGCCAAAGATCGTGTTTGCAGGGCTTGTGTAGGAGCAAAAATGCATGACTCTCCCCACAAGAGGAAGACTATTGTGTCATCAAAGAGGATCTTGGAATTACTTCATGTGGATTTATTTGGTCCTCCTTCTCATGCAAGTCTCGGTGGGAAGAAATATTGCTTGGTCATTGTCGATGATTACTCAAGATATACATGGGTCTATTTCTTCAAGCTGAAAAGTGAGACTCAACAAACTGTCATCGACTTTGCCAATGAAGTTCAACGTCAACACAATGTTCCTATCTTGGCAATTAGAAGTGACAACGGCTCCGAATTCAAGAACTACACTTTAAATGAGTTTCTTAGCGAAGAGGGGATTAGACATCAATATTCCGCTGCGTACACCCCTCAACAAAATGGTGTAGCCGAGAGGAAGAACCGGACTTTGATGGATATGGCAAGATCTATGCTAGCTGAATTCAAGTCTCCTTATAATTTTTGGGCTGAAGCCATATCCACTGCTTGTCACTCATCTAACCGGCTCTACCTTCGAAATATTTTGGACAAGACTCCATATGAAATACTTACCGGTAACAAGCCCAACATCTCATACTTCAGGGTATTCGGGTGTAAGTGTTTCTTTCTTATTAAAGGTTTCCGTTTGTCAAAATTTGAGTCCAAGGCTTTAGAAGGTATTTTTGTTGGTTACGGTGCCGAATCCCACACTTATAGAGTCTACAACAAGCTCACTGGGACTGTTGTAGAATATTGTAGTGTTGGTCATCAAAGAAACAGAATTGTATTTCACTCTCAACCGCTGAAGCTGAATATGTTGCTGCTGCAAGTGCTTGTACACAATTGTTATGGATGAGGCAAACTTTAATGGAATATGGTGTCAATTGTGACAAAGTGCCTCTATTATGCGAGAATGAAAGTGCTATCAAAATTGCTTACAATCCCGTGCAGCATACAAGAACAAAACATATAGAGATTCGCAACCACTTTATTCGGGATCATGTTGCTCGTGGTGATATTGCTCTATCCTTTGTGAGCACGGAGAACCAACTTGCTGATATTTTCACGAAGCCTCTTGATGAAGCAAGATTTTGTTATTTGAGGAATGAGCTAAATATCATAGATTCAAGGAGCTTGGCTTGACTACCCTTGCACACTCACTTGCTCTTATTCATGTATTTGGTTTAGATGCGGGCATAGACATAGGGGGAGTGTGGTCCTAATTGATTGGGACAACCCTCCCCCCATAATGCCGAAAGCAAGTAAAATCATTTCCCTTAATATCATTTTGTGATATGTGGGTCATCGATGAGCATTGGTTTTGAACTCAAGATACATCTTCGCGGTGTCATGCCATGCGCTCCAACATGGTGGCTTCGGCCACCGCCCTCTTCCTCGAGAAGAGTTGGTTTTTAATGGGTCTCGTTGGATTTTCTTGCACATCTCATGTTCTTATGGAAAACACACTCAAATTTGGCTTTTGATTGCTTTGATTCTTGCAAATTTGGGTGTGTAGTACCATCTCAGTTTGACTACGAAGAGGATGAGGAGGAGTGATCTCCAGGGGCGTTAGCATCGCTCTTCTTCCTTTTTGGCGTTTCGATGCCAAAGGGGGAGAAGTAGTTCTATTAGGTCTCGTGGATTTGCAAGGGTCGGGCACAAGCTTTTCTCTTTTAATTGTTTTTATTTGCTTGCTTGTGCCTCATGGAATTCTGGAATTATGGAGCATATTTGATGGCATATGGATTCATGGGATTATCTATGTATGCCTTGGCTATATTCTCATCCCGGAAGTAGTGTTCTCCCTAGTGTGTGTATTTGTATTCAAATGCAAATCTTAAATATGCACACATCTAGGGGGAGCGTCTTTCATTATTTAAGGTGGCATTTGCCGGTTTTATTGCAAATCCTAATATTGTTATCTAACACCAAAAAGGGGGAGATTGAAAGAACATTTTATAATCCCTAGTGTTTTGTGTGTTAGATAACAATATCAAGGATTATTTAATGTGTGTTGAAGTGTTGCATCCACCTATGAGAAAAAGGGAAAGGATTCTGTTTTTTTTGGGGGGGGGGGGCGGAAAATCCGCCCCCACCAGGGGCGGAAAATCCGCCCCTCCCTTTTCCCAAGTTGGCGCAAGCCCCAGAAGGGGGAGGAATTTTGGCCGGATAATCCGCCCCGCAAGGGGGCCGGATAATCCGCCCCCTGCTCATCGCCAAGGCGCAAGCCCTAGAGAGGGGGCGTAGTATTGGCCGGACTTTCCGGCCTGGCCGGATAATCCGCCCCTCAGGGGGGCCAGATTATCCGCCCCCCAAGATATTCACCAAGCTTCACCATGGCGCAAGCCCCAGAGAGGGGGCGGAGTTTTCCCCGGATAATCCGCCCTTGGGGTGGAGTTTTCCCAGGGGGCGAATTATCCGCCCCCAAAGTTGTGCAACGGCCAGATCTGGGGAGGGGGTATTTAAGCCAGCCTTCCCCCTCCTGCCAGAACTCTTGATTCATCTCGAAAAAGACCAAATCAGATCTAAAAGCTTCATCCAAGAGTGCTCCACCTAGATCCACCCAAAGGCTCCATCCCTTGGGGAATCGAAGGAGGAGAACTCGATCTTCATCATCAGCAATCAAGCGCTTCATCTCCTCTCCATTCATTTGGAGAACCCCCGATCTACTTGTTGTCATCTCGGGAGCCCCCAATTCGGTTGTGGGTGTGTGCCCCGATAGTGTTGTAAAAGGCACCGGTTCCCGCCTCGAAGGGATCCAATAGTGGAGAAGGTGGATCAGGCCTCTCGTGGCGAGATCCATCAGAGAATAGGGTGAGGCCTATTGTGGCGTGGTGGTCTTAGAACCGCCCACCCCTCCAACGCAGATGTACTTCCCTTAACAAGGAAGGAACTGCGGTAAAACAAATCCTTGTGTCTCCGCGTGCTCCACTACGGTTTCCTCGCTCCTCTTTTATGTGCTTAGTAGTTAGGGTTACATAGGGAAATTCTCGTAGTTGCATACCTAGATAATTTACTTTATGTCAAGCCTAAAATTGAAAAAGTATTAAAAATTGGTTAGCACCTATTCACCCCCCCTCTAGGTGCCCATACGATCCATTTCAGTTGTCTAGGACATGGTCCTGCTTTACTTGTTTGAGAACAATACTCAGATTTCGATACCAGTTGGTAAAATTAGTGTCGTTTAGTTATCTTTCTCAAGAATGGTTCTCAAAGAAAAATCGGATATCTAAGAGTGGTTGTTACTTGGTGCCATGATCTACAACAGAAAATATGCAAAACACTTAAGACTTGTATTTATAAAAGAGCAAGCATATTAAACACTTTAATATTTTATGCTCCCACAAGAACCAACACCCCTCTGATGGTTGCTTAGTGATTCAGGATCCTAAATAAGCAAGTCGGCTAGTGAGATTTAGCATCACCGCTAGCCGCCAAGTGATCTAGATAGATAACTCCTTGTCAATCGCATCTCATACGACTCCCGTTGGTCGGGTGGAATCACATGCCCCAGTGATACGTTGAAAACGTATCTATAATTTTTGATGTTCCATGCTTGTTTAGTACTACTTTGCTTTGCTTTGTCTACACTTTGAGGTGTTTTTATATGTTTTTCTGGACTAACCTATTAACAAGATGCCACAGTGCCAGTTGTATGTTTTCTTCTGTTTTTGGATCCAGAAAAAGCAGAAAATCAATATTCTTGGAATTGGACGAGACAAAAGCCAAAGTCAATATTTTACCGTGGGGAACATGGAGCCAGAGTACGAGACGGAGGGGAACCACCAGGGAGCCACACCCCCTGGCTGCGCGGCTAACCCTTGCCCGCGCCTGGGGAGGGGGGGTGCAGCCGCCCTGGCTGCCCCCTGCCTCGCCTCTTCGCCTATAAAGATCCCCCGATACCAAAACCCTAAGTACCCGATCAATATTCCACGAAACCTTCTATAGCCGCCGCCATCATCGTCCCTAGATCGGGGGATCTGAAACTCTTCCCGGCACCCTGCCGGAGGGGAGATAATCCTGGAGGCCTTCTTCTTCATCATGCCAGCCTCTGGTATGAAATGTGAGTAGTTCCACCTTGGACTACTAGTCCACGTAGTTGCTAGATGGTTGTATCTCCTCCTTTGTGCTACCATGTTTAGATCTTGTGAGCTCCGTTCATGATCAAGATCATCTATTTGTAATCATGCATGTTGTGTTTGAGGGGATCCGATGGATATTGAAATTACTAGATTGATTCATGGTTTTGTCTTATTGATGCTATCATGTCTGTGTTGTTTGAGATCTTGCATGCTCTCCGTTTCTAGTAGCTATCTTGGCCAAGTAGATGCTAGTGACTCCAAGAGGGAGTATTTGTGCTCGATAGTGGGTTCATGCCTCTATTTAATCTAAGGGAAGTGACATAAATCTCTAAGGTTGTAGATGTGTTGTTGCTACTAGGGAGAAAACAACGGTCTCTTGTTCATGGAACAAGTGGATTGTTTACCTTACACACTTTGCTTAAAGCAATTATTCGTTGCTTGCAACTTAATACTGGAGGGGGTTCAGATGATAACCTGAAGGTGGATTACTAGTCATAGATGCAGTTGGATGGCGGTCTATATATCTTGTTGTATTGCCCAATCGAATCTCATAGGGTCATGAATGTATAGTATTGCATTATTATGCCTTGCTCAGTCCTATCAATTGCCATGCTGTAATTTGTTTACCCTGCATGCCATGTTTGTTTATCTTAAGGAGAACACCTCTAGTGAACTATGGACCCTGGTCCAATCTTTACCATTGATACATCTTCCACTATTACTGTTTACTTTCTGCAAACCACTATTACCTTCCACACCATACAGTTAACCCTTTGTTTTCAGCAAACCGGTGAGATTGACAACCTCACTGTTAGTTGGGGAAAAGTCTTGAGTTTGTGTTGTGAAGGTTTCCAAGTTACTAGCAACACCTTTGAGTCGTTTCCTTCCTCCTACTGGTTCGATAACCTTGGTTTCTTACTGAGGGAAAACGTGATGCTGTGCTCATCACACCTTCCTCTTGGGGTCTCCCAACGAAGCTCTGTAATCAACTGAGCCATCATCAAAGACTTTTCTGGCGCCGTTGCCGGGGAGGCTAAGGACGTCTTCACAAGGGTAGTCCTTCACAACCTTTCTCTTTACTTTGTTTTTTTTGCTTAGTTTCTTTTGCTTGGTTTTGTTTGCCTCTTTTTATCAAAAACTCCAAAAAAAATAGTTTAGTTTGGTTTGCTTTCTCTTATCAAAAACACAAAAAAATTAGTTCCCACTCTAGTTGCTAGTCTGTTATTGCCTTGCTTGGTCATGCTTTCTATCAATGGATGGTTACTTTAAAACTAGTTCTTATTGGCAAGGTGGGTTCACGGAAGAACAAAAGTACTGTTATAAGGAACACCTTTTGTCAAAAAAAGCGAAACACTTATGGGCACAAATTGGTAAATTGAATACTATTGCTAGAGAGGTGTGCTCTACTTATAATGTCACTTATTGCTTTGATAAAGCTTGTTACTGTAGGAGGTATAAACACCTCCATTTTCAATGTGAGTATAATGATAATGTTACCATATCCTCTTATGTTAAAGGAAATTATGACCTTTATGATGTGGAACAAATTGAAAAATTTATTATTTTCAAGGGTGCATTTGAACTTGCCAGTTTGCTTGAAAATACTGATGATGCACCTTATGAATATGAGGTTTATGAGATGGTTAAATTTTTCTTTGATAATTACAAGGAAGAAAATGTTTGTTATTACAACAGACTCTTAAATAGGATGTATAAGCCCATAGTCATAAGCCGACAGGTAATTTGTTTTACTTTATGAACCTCCAAGTTTTTCTACTTTTATTGTGGTTACATGGCTGTCATAATATCTATCCTATCATGTGATTTAGATTGTCAAACACATCTCACAAGTTGACATTTGGTTTGATTTGAATGAATCTGTTGGAGAATGAAATGTATTGTGTATGTGACGCTCAATACTTATTGACAATAGGTTGGTCCAGTGGAGTGAAACTTGGAAAAGAGCGACCATGTTTCTACTTCACATATAAATCGACAAATGCAAAAGCTTGCAATCTCTTAAATCTTAGCGTATGTGTAGTGCAGTTATATCTATCTTTGATATTTATGAACTTGTCAAGTGACATAAGGTGAAAAACAAATTTTATTATGAGAAAATGAAGAAAATCAAATTACTCCACCCATACAATACATTAAATGGCGGTGATAGTGAGGCATTGTTTCCTTACGGCCTCTACGAGTTACAAGTGAATGAGGGCAGTGCTTAAGTAATATTTTCTACTTATGTTCCACTTCCTTATTATATTACTTACTATTTATATGTTCTATATTTCTAAAACCTAACAAACATTAAAAAAAATAAAGAACATGTATTTCATATGTTGTTTAAGGCTATTTTGTAATACATGATATTAAAAGTAATAAGTAAAATGATGGTTGCACGAATGGGCGGGCCATTGTGCTAGTTAGATGAAAAAAAATTAGTAGTGTTGCAAGGCTAGGTAAATCTTATAAGTATGCAATAGATTGAAGTGTCTTCGTGTAGCTAAGGACATATATGATAGTGAGAAGATAAATTAAAGACATTGCATCTATATCTATTTCCATCTCATTTCCCTCATTTTAGTCTGACTTCCTCCCCAATCTTCACCACAGTGAATAAGATCATCATGTATAGCACCATCATGCCAAAGAGTATAACAATGTCCACCCATTTGGAGTACCCCATGCATTTTTTTCTATGCCCTACTTCCGTTATTTGCGAAGTGCATTCTTCCCCTAGTCCTACACTTCTCGTTTCATCTGATTTGAAGTATTTCATCCGTCCCATATTAAATGTCACGGTTTTGTCTATATTTATATGTATGTACATATTAAAACGCGTCTAGATATGTGTGTATGTAAATGAAGTAGTGACACTTATTTTGGAACGGAGCTACTATATAACGAGGTCGTTTTAATGGCCCTCTTTAATATATACATATTGAGCAGGCTTGAGATAAAATTTGAGGCACATGGACACTAGTGATCCCTTTTTAATATCAAAATTATATATTTGAGTTAATCTAAAAAAATATTTTGTGATCAATGATGTATCACACAAACATGGTCGATCCATAGGCTGGGCAAACGGTGCGCCCGCACTGGGCCCACCCAAGCCAGGGGCCCCAGTCCAGGTAGTAGTTCTACTACTAGTAGTTGAAGTTTATGGATTTTAGGCATTAAAAGGGGTAAAAGCCCATGTGCAGTCCACCTAAATTAGCATGTACGAGACGGGAGCTGGAAGCACACAATCGATCCATTGCTCAGAAAAAACACCAATCGTTCCTATGTGCGTTATCAATCTCTTCTCTAATCTCTTGATTCTTGTTCTAAAAATATCTCTCTCTCGAGTCTCGACCTCTCCACTATGCCTCATCTCCTCGACTCCTTCTCATGCAGGAAGCTTTGGAAATTTTGAGTTATTATTATGGTGAAGTATATGGAGTTTGATACTCATCTCTGGCCAATGGGCATGGTCTAAATAAATTCTTCGTGTACATTTTTGTCATCACAACTAAACATGTTGGTTTACATTTATTGTCCGTTCATGGCCACTAGACGATTGTCTAATATTTTTATTATGCTATCTGGTTCTCTCTCGAGTATGATTGCGGTGAATTAATCACTTTGATCTAGATAAGGTGGATTACAAATTGGCGAGGACACGGAACAAATGCAAGTCAATGCAGTAACAATATACGCACAACACAAGAACTTCACGCAATCATCAATTTTGACAAGCATTATTCCTTTTGCAGAAGAACTACGATGTTCTCTCTTGTCAAGCCTAGCAAATCGATCTTTTGTAGAACCATTATGGTTCCTTCCTTCCATGATTAGTCCGCTTGATCGAGATAAATAATGTTAGTTTTAGAGTCAAAAGATTAGTATGTATTGTCATATTTGAGAGTCAAAAGATTGTGGATCTATGATATGTACTAAATATTACTTTGTTAATGAAATATGAAGGTTTTTTAGCTTACAATATATTGGTTTGATAGTTTTGTGTGTGAATAAGGGTCCTTGCTGTGATTTTGCACCTGGACCCTGTAACAGTATGGGCCAGCCCTGCACACTGTCGGATACAACATTGACTATGGACATAATTTTTTTAATATTATTTTGATAATTGTAAATATGTTTTTTAAATGCGGGAGTACTAGTTCTTAGGAGTCAAAGAAACTTTCCGGACCAAGGTTTCTATTTACAGAAGTGATATATGTTCTCTTTCATTACATGAAAAGTGTTACTAGTAGTGTTGCACGGCTAGGTAAATCTTATAAGTATGCCATAGATTGAAGTGTCTTCGTGTAGCTAAGGGCATGTTCAAAAGGTAGAGTACATGATAGTGGGAAGATAAACTGAAGACATTGCAGCAGCTATATCTATCTCCATCTCATTTTCCTCATTTTTGGCCTGACTTCCTCCCCAATCTTCACAACAGCGAAGAAGATCAACCTGTATAGCACCATCATGCCAAAGAGTATAACAATGTCCACCCATTTGGAGTACCCCATCTCGACCTCCAGGTTCTCCCGCAGCACCTGAATGCCACTAATGGTCGTGTTGGCCTGAACCAGCTGGTCGCTCGGGAAGGTGAGCCCCATGAACTCGTTCTTGTACAACCCCTGCACCGCGTACTTGTGGAAGGAGATGTAGTAGAAAGGGTACTTCCACACCGGCTTCGGGAGCTCATTGGGGAGGCGGAAGAAGCCGCCGTTGAGCATCAACACACCTTGCACCCCAGCCCCGACGATGATGCCCATCAGGAAGTCCGGAACAAGGGCGGCGATGATCATCATGAGGCTCTCGACTAGCAACGTGCACATGCACAGCGTGATGACGAAGTAGAGGAAGTGGTCAGCCCCTTTGGTTAACCCCGTCAGGTAGTAGAGCATTGCACCGGGGATCACGGCGATGATCGCCAGGTATGGAGTGGCTGAAAGGGTATTTGAGATCACGAAACCTGCTACGCCGTAGTGGCCACTCAGCCGCTCCCTTTTGAATACCTGGGTGGGGTATAAAAATAAACAGGGCAACAAGATGAGAGTTAATTTGGGAGCAAATTCTAAGTACGCTATTCAAACTTAGCACCAAAATTCTAAGTATATTTTGGATTCCAAATATACCACCAAGATTTTTCACCGGGTACAAATATTACACTAATTCCATCATTCACTGTTTTAGTCGACCATCAAGTGATATAGTAAAGAAGTCGAATTTTCCATTAGTCTTTTTTGCACTAGTTTACTTCGAAGGTACACTGAACCATAATCCATTGCTGACTTGTGAGACATACATGAATGACTATTTCAAGTTCAGTAAGTGGGGCATGCATGTCATGCTGTTACTCTAACTTATGTTAAAAATTAAATAATGTAATACACTAACTAGACATCTTAGCCACTAGGAGTAAAAAGTGGTTGTGGATAATCTGAAATATCCAATATTTGTACTCAAAAGTTGAAATGGATACGAAAATATTCGCACCTAACAAAAAAAATTAAACTGGTGTGGTAAATATCTAGATTTATTTACAAATACAAATATCCTATTGGATTTTGAAAACAAATATGGAGTGGATTTGTTAGTATTCAAATAATAAAATATGTTTGCCAACTCATTATTGATAATAAAATATTTGCTTTGATTGAAATGAAATAACCTTTATATCCTCTACGAAAGAGGGGAATCCTCCAATTGCCATGAAAGTTAGAAGCGCAGTCGTATACATTATTACTGAACATCTTGTCTAAGAAAATATGAAAAAATGATCAGAATTTTCAGTATATATAAATCTTATGTGTGTAAATAGATCTTCTGCGTGGTAAATACTTACCTGGATAGAACTGTAACTATTCCCAACTTGGTAGAAAATAGTGCCAAGACAAAGGCCAATGCCGACGTAAACACCCAAACGCATCCAGTAGTATCCTATGTCCCTATGCATATTTACAAATGACCTACGAGTAAGCACAAGGAGCTTCGTAGAGAAGCTGGCTTCTTCCCTCCTTCTGAAGGAAGCTCCTCCCTACGATATAGCACACATCAGAATAAAAACAATGTTAGAGAACCTCGTTGATAGATATGCAGATTAATGCGAGTCTCCAGTCTCCACAAATGGGACACCGATACTTGTGTTGGCGACATCCACTGTTTGCCGGCTAAATTCCTTAGGTATCGGTGGCAGAGTTAGGATTTTCTACATATATATGAGATGATAACTTTTTCCATCATAATACTGAATTTGAAAGTTTACAAACAACAAATTAAATTACTCCCTTTACCCTGAATTAGATGTCACGGATCTATCTAGATTCATACATACCGAGTCACATTTTAGTGTAAAGATAGATGAAAATCTAGATAAAATTGTGACATCTAATTCGGTACAGGGAGAATACTTATTAAATGACTACTGAGTTTGTTGGAATTACTCCATATAAGGGGGCACATGAGATCCTATGTGACAATAGATCAAGTAGGGAAAATCAGCGTGTCAAGAAGTCAAAAGGCAGGTCAAAGTACCTGGAGAAAACTATGTGTGATAAAGCCCTAGGAAGAAAAAAAAAAGGTCCTTAACGGATGGGCTACTGCTCAATACTATTCCACCAATTATATATCACTAACTAGCCACAGTAGAGAGATAACTTATGTGTACATGCTACTGGTCTAAGTTACTATCTAATGAAAAATTAATACGTTATCGTAACATCACACTATGGATTCACCAAAATGGAAAATCTCAGATAATTTTTAGATTGGACTTTGCCTCATAGTTACTCCTATATTTTGCTTTTAATACAATATGTGTTTTCCCTCACACAAAATTTAAGACAAACTAATCAAATCTCTACTCTCCATGCAAAGGAATGTAAAAAAAATTGTAGGCAATGTGAGTAAGCTACTTACATTAATCTGCTTCATCTCAGCTATTTGGCTCATTGTTTTTTCTGAATAAGCAGGTGACTGGTATGCATGTACCAGGATTTCAATTGCTTGAGCGGCGGTCTTTCTTCTAGATCTAGACCTTTTCACAATTTTCTACATATAGGATCATATTAACTAATACAACATTAATTTCACAACATCATATGAAACTTTTAAAAGGAGGTACCTCATCAAAATCTTTGTTGATTGTTCTCAAGAAGTGGTCAGATGGATTCCTCATGTTCGGACAAGGGAAGCCACTTTGAGTAAAGAACTGCAATCAAAAGTATGACAACAACAGAAATGCTCAAAATTTTATAGGATCTATTTGTAAACAAAATGTAGGCTGCATATGCTTGCATTGGCAAAGACTTCGATACTTGAACCTAATTATGTGTGCTTATAAACTTTGTTTATAAGTATTAAGTCACCAAGAAATAATACATTAGTTGCCATCATATACTGTAACAGGTTACTTGTGGTAAATTTACTACAAATACTAGGCAACTTTATGAGTGATTGGATGACAATTCTGAAGGTGAATAAAAATTCTTCAAAATATATCAGCATGTGATCTAGTTTTGAATAATCGTCATTACAAACTCGACACAAATCAATATTGAAGGCAAAGCGTAAATCATCTTCACCATTCTAATAAATAAATCATAGCATTTTAGGCATGATGTCATAACATGTGTTAATTATGCATGCATGCATTCATGCACTCTCCATGCCATTGTATTTGCTTAACACACAAGCACAAGCACGCTCACGTGCACGTGTGCACGCACGCACACACATATTTTTTATATTTTTTTTGGCCCATGTGTGGCATTGTTAAATACAAAAGTTATGTATTTTGTTGGCTTCGTTCTGTCCAAAGATTTTTAGTGTGAAACTATGGATAATTAATTTCACACCAAGTTACACAATTCATGGTTTTTGTTTGCTTCATTATTTGTTGTGCCATACACATGTTGTTTTCTCCTTTGTATGTTGCACCAAGTTATTTTTGTTGTCTCCATTTGCATTTATGACATGTCGCACCAAGTTACTTCCCATTAGGCAGCTTCTTATGCTTCATCTTTCATAGATTTTAAGAAACAACTACATAATACATTGCATCTTAGATATATTTTGCATTTATTATTCAAGCGCGCTAGAGAAATGACGTCCTGCACCCAGAGCAAAAAAACATTGTTTTTCTTATTGTATTTCGTCCAAACAATTGTACCGAGGAATCACCTCGATGTGATTGAGTCAAGTAGTGGCAAGTGGCCAAAATGTTTAGCTGGTTTTTCCGAATGGCCCAACAGGGATGATCGTGAGCATGAGGGTGAGGCACGTGCATTGCACGAATAAAAGGAGCATTCTCTACTCGTAGTGTGCGAAACAAGAGTGCGATGAGAGACGATAGACTATCAAAGGTGTCAAAGTTTTGATCCATTGGCCGTCGTCCAACTTAATTATGTGTAGGATTGGTCGTTTGAGGCCTAGAGAATATTGTTTGTTCTGCTATTTTATCCAATGTATAAGAGAAACGCTAGTGCACTCTGTCAAACACCACGTCCTCTCTTTTTCTATAACAAAGGATGAGGGGAAAACCCGTTGTAACTAATAAATCATCTATCTCATATTTTATATTATCAAACACCAATTTTAACTTTTTTATATGCTAGTTATGCATTTTTTACATTTATTACACATCATGTGAAAGTTCATCTAGATTACCACTTTTAGAAGATTTGAATCCTCTAAACTTTTTTAAAGATTTTCTAGTCATCATCCTAAGCATCTTCTAAGGGTGATGATTAGAAAAATAAATTGGTTAGCAACGATATTTATTTATACTAGGTAGATGTCTAACTAGAATCTCTAAAGGACCCGTACGAACCGGTATGCAAGCAAAACAACAGAGGTGATCGGGGCGGCGGCTCCAAACCCATCTAGGGTTTCCATCCTCTCGTCGGCGATGTCGTTGGTCTGCTCCATTTTCGTTGGCCTTAGGGCCATGGAGGCGTGACGGATCACGACCTCTCGTCGACGGGAGGCTTATCGTTCCCTTTTTAGGTATTTGCTCATTGTCTTCTTCGAGATATTGAGTCGATGGCTACATATGGAAGTCATAATAATGTCCTTCCCGCATTATCCTCGTTTTGGTGGTGCGTCTAGTGCCATTGGAGGGCGCGTGAAGTCATGTGTCCGATAATCACTTGAGATCCTGTCATTTTTCGTGTTCCTTGGTGTGATTTGAGACCAGTTTCTTCAGATCTACGGTTTTCAACTTCGGCGATGGTTACCGCTCTAGTATGTTGGTCCTTTGGGTCCTAGCACGACGATATCCTCTCTGTCTACTATAACAAGCTCTACTAGTTTTGTCCAGTTTCAGTGATGGAGGGGCGAGGACGGTGGCGCGCATTTGGCTCTTGCTAGTGTCAGTAGTCGTCGTTATGTGGTTCAATGGCCTATTTTTAATTTTTATTATTTTTAAAACTTTTTATACTGTTGTTGATGATTATTAATATATCTATGAAATTTCACAAAAAATATGTCTAACTATGCAACTCTTCTATTATAATAAGCACCGACGCTTAGAAAAATATTGATTTATTTTTGTAAGCACTGCTCTGAGCAGCTTCCATCATACATAGCCTAATAATATAATTCTAATGTTCTATATGATGGACTTTAGATGACACACTGGTGGAAAAAATGGTCTCTAGTTTCAGGCCATAATAGGCTCTAGTCCTGGACCAGAACAGGCTCTAGTCTTGATTTTGGACCCGGGACTGTCAAATCAGGACTACAGGCCCCTATCTCTAGTCCCGGTTGCTACCCTTTTAAAACCTTGGATTTAGGGGTTGCAACCAAATCTTAATAAATCTTGAGAAAAAAAGGCATGATTTTGTCTTACTTGGAAGGAAAAATGGAAGCGGCTACATTATATAGGGAACTAACTAGTCGGGATACAGACCGGGACTAGTTTTCCACGCACAGTACAGCTCGTTGGCTCGAGGTCTCTTGTCCCAGCCATATTACGAACCGGAACTAGAGATCTGGTCCAGCCCGGGACTAGTATTTACCCCGGTTTGTAGCCGTTGAAGACATTACAGACCGAAACTAGTGCCAGGATTTGGTTCGAACCAAAGGCGTTTTTCCCACTAGTGACAAGTCGGGAGCTCATATATAACGCTGAGCGCATTGCTTTGCGCGGCGACGCTGAAGCGTGAACCCAGGTGGGCTGGCCCATATTAGCTCTCGGTCACTAAGGCCCTCTATAGTGTAGCCGATGCCAAATATATGAAAAATCAGCCACATCATCGCGGATGCCCAGATCATACAACGTAGGGCATCGACAGAAAAAAAATCTAGACCCATATAATAAATAATTTGGCAAGCTTCTCTTTAAAGAGAAAAGAGAGAGGACATGTTTGCTGTTAGAAATAGAGAGTAAGCAATATTTTATTGGCTAGAGGAATTGAGCACAGGTGTTCCTACTTACTTTGATGCCTCAAAAAATTTGTTTGGGCACCAGGGCAGTGTGCGAGCACCAGAAACCAATTTGCCACCCTGTTTTGCAACGCTGTGGAGGGCCCGATTGCTTCGCTCGATGTTGTTTAGATTTTTTCCTTCGCTCGGTCACTTGTCTTTGTTCCTTATTTTAAATTTTTTGATCAAATTGAAAATGATTCAAATATGAAAATGGCTCAAAACTGAAATGGTTTAAAGTTAAAAATTATACTCCCTCCTATCCATATTAGTTGACTCAAGTTTATCCAGATACAGATATATCTAGTACTAAAACTTGACTAGATACATTCATATCTATGTGAATTTAAAATATTGAAATTTTAAAATGTTCAGATATCAAAATTTAAAAGTGTTTAGGTGTAAAAAAGTTAAAATTGTAAATGTTCAGATATAAAAAAGGTTCAAAGTTTAAAAATTTGTTCTAATTTTAAAATTGTTCAAAAATTTCATATTTGCTGAAAGGAAAAAAATGGAATAAAAACAGAAAAAAGAAAACATAAAATAACCTAGAAGAACTCAATCGGAGAAGCTTCCTAAAACCAAAAAAAAAAAGGTAATTCGGAAAGTGTGGTATTGGGCCGGCCTAGAATGAGGAAAATCATGGATCTTGTAGGCGTTGAGTCAGGTGTCGATGTCGAAAATTTATTTAAATTTCAATGAATCTAGATAAAAAAGATTTTGACATTTATATTGAGAAGGAGGGAGTAATAAAACTTACGAGGAAACAAGAATTCGAAAATGACCACAAGATCGAGAACAAACGGAGCAAAGGCGGTCACCTCGTTGGCACGAGCCGCTTCTCCAAAGAAGACGGTCCTGCCGTAGGCGAGCAGGCATAGGCTGTGGAAGAGCTCGAATACGTCCCCGCTGGGCTGGTGCACGGCGGCGACGACGGTCATGCCCTCCCTGGCGGCGATCCTGGCGATGTGGCTCATGACGTGGTAGGATGCGGCGCTGTCGAGCCCGCTGGTGGGCTCGTCCAGGAAGAGCAGCCTTGGGCGCGTGAGCATCTCGATGCAGATGGTGAGCCGCTTCCGCTGCCCGCCGCTGATCCCCTTGGTGATCCGCCCGCCGATGCGCGTGTCCATGGCGTCGCCCAGGCCCATCTCGCGGATCACCCGCTCCGCGTGCGCGCGCTTCTTCGCCAGCGGCGTCGTGTCCGGCAGCTGCAGCTGCGCCGAGTAGTACACCGCCTCCCGGACAGACAGGGTCGACATCAGCACGATGTCTTGGGTCACGTATGCCTGATGAAGTTCAGGTGTAAGTTTGGACATCGATCTGATCATACTGTACCACTCAAGAATGATCTTACTTACCGAGGTTCCGAAGGCAAGTTTCTCCCGGCGGCCATTGATCAGAATCACCCCATCTTCATTAATGTCGGGACCTAATCTTCCTGTGAGTGATCCGGCGGCGGGAAACATTCTGACGGTCAGAAACAGGGGAGAACGAAAGGAAGTTATTCTGATTGTGTACAACCTGCAAGGGTATCAAGAAGCGTGGTCTTGCCGCAGCCGGACGGCCCCATGATGGCGAGCACCTCCCCCGGCCCGGCGTGCCCGCTGACCCCTTTCAGGATACTCACCGGCTCTCGCCCGTAGGAGCCGGCCACCGTGACGCACACGTCCTCCCATGTCAGGAACACGCCGGGATCGTCTTCCGTGCCTGGCGACGGCAGCGGCGCCGGCGCCACGTTCAGGCCGTCGAACGCAGCCGGCGCAGGCGCCCACAGCGGCAGCGTGGACGGCGGGAGCACCATGACACAATGATGGGTCGCTCAGTCAACAACAATCTTCTTGCTTGTTTCCGTCGCGCGATATCGACGATACTGATCGGCTCGACACAGCATGCATGCTTTGGGGGGGGATGCTCGCGAGTAGATTAATAGACAGCGCCCCCACTCGGTCGGGCACTCCAAGCGTGAGCAGGCGACAGGAACACCGCAGGGTCTCCTCGTTTTCCTAGTCCAGTTTTAACTAGCGACGTACGTCACCTGTGATGGCTTCCTCCCTCTGCCACCGCATCTCCTTCTCACCCCTGCGCCGCAAACGGCTAGCTCTCCTTTTTTTTCCTTAATAAATTGGGGAATCCAGGTCAGCGGTGATGTAATAAAGAAGACAAAGACACATCTGCTGTCAAAAAAAATTACTATGTCCAAGAGTCAAAACGTGGCGAACGTAGCGCCTCTCCGAAGGAGAGGGTTAGTGTTAGGTACCAAGCGTTGCCGGTGACTTTAGTCCCACCTCACTAGCGGGAGGAGGCCACGACCAGTTTATAAGGGAGAGATTCCTTCCTCCCATCAGTCCGGGCTTTTGGGATGGAGTGGGCTCTCTTCTTATTGTTGGGCTGTGAGCACATGAACGTCCAGAACGTGGGCCGAGTGCTGGGCTGGCCAAGTGGACGCTAACATCTGGTATCAGAGCTAGCGATCGCCATGCCTTCCTGAGGGGCTTCTCAGGGGGATGGGATGTTAGGCTGCTGTTGACTGGTGAGGCTACACGAAGTTTAGTCCCACCTCGCTTACGGGAGGAGGCCACACCCAGTTTATAAGGGAGAGATTCCTTCCTCCCATCAGTCCGGGCTTTTGGGATGGAGTGGGCTCTCTTCTTATTGTTGGGCTGTGAGCACATGAACGTCCAGAACGTGGGCCGAGTGCTGGGCTGGCCAAGTGGACGCTAACAGTTAGGGCACCTCCAACGGGCGGCCTGCTAACGCACCATCCGCGTCCAATTATGTCCATCCGGACAGAGGCCAATGTCCAACGCCAATCTGTAACAGAGAAGACTTTTCGGATCGGTCCATTTCGACGCATTTCCGAACCAAAAGTGGGTCAGGTTTGCGGCGGACGACGGAAAGCCCCACGCGTCTGACCATGTCCTCTCTAGCCCTTTAATACCTCTTGAAGCAGCTCCGGTTGTTGTGTCGTCGGCCCGCAGTTCTTGGTCCCGAGAAAGTTGTCGAAAACGGGGCGACCGTCGTGAAGGTCAAGAAGTAGTTGACGCACAAGCATGGGAAGGAGGAGACGAGGAAGAGGGCCGTCCGGAGGGACAAGGCTAGGAGTCGGTGCAGGAAAGAGCCGCCTCCCTAGAGCACGCCACGACCATTCAGGCCAAGGCCAATGCTGAGGCCCTCAAGTCGCAGGCCGCCAACTTGCTCATTATTAAAGAACAGAATGTCCTCGCCTTCGGCGCGGCCATGACGAGATCCAACTCGTCCGCGAACAAGCCACCGCGTGTTCACACGGCCTTCTATGGGCTTGCGGCGTGCGGCATAGCGCCACCCTCGCCGAAGGTTGGCTAGTCGTTCCCGACAATGCTGGTCATCCCTGGCTTTGATATGAACTCGGAACTGGTGGGGGTCGGCTCCTCATCTAGCTGCAAAACCATGCGGACCATGCATGCCGACAGCATGCCCGTTCCCCATAATCTGTTTAGTGATATGCCTACCCCAACTCCGGCCTTGATATGACTCAAGTCTTGTCCCTGCTCATGCTCTGCACCGACAGTGTGTGTCAAAAAACTTTGCATTTGTCCCCTAAGATGGTAGCCAACATGGTCCTGACCAAGGTACCCAACAATGCTATATTTATCGATGAAGGGCCTTTGTTTGAAAATTAATTGCTACAGCAAACTACACAAGGCCATAACAAAGCGACCGGAGCTTACACACACCTCAAGGACGAGATGCTCTGTGAGGCATGGATGAAAATTGGGCAAGATACAATAACCGGTGTTGAGCAAAAGGGATAGGCATTTTGGAACCGAATATGGAACTTCTTCCATATGCATAGACATTTCGGTGAACATCCACTTGAGAGCGATCGTAATTAGGACCGGCCCTGAAGGTGGGCAGGGTGTGCGGCCACCTAGGGCCCCACAAATCCAGGGCCCCATCCATATGCTATACTACTACGTATATGTATACGTGACATGCTAGAGACAATGAAAAAAGGCCTATGGGCCACGATCGTTAACGAAAGTACATGAAAAAGAGCAGGCCGTAGGAAATTAACGATCAACTGGCCCTGGCTATCGATGACCCCAGCGATGGTGTGACCTCGTCGTCTACTCGACTACCTGTATACCATCTACCTCGCCTGCGCCAGGCGCCCATGCCGGCACCGACTGTCCGGCACCGACGAACCAATCCCAGCGAGTCAGCGACCTCCTCTTCTTACTGTGTGTCCGTGCCAGTGAGTTCTTCGGTGTTTCGTCAACTTAGCAAGCCGATCAGTAGAGATCTCTAGAGCCGCACGGTAACAGTTCATCACGAATTAGGAAATTAGGGTTCCTGTTTACTCCTATTTTTTTTTTTAAATATCTCCTAATACTGATTTCTGATTATCAGTTCATCACCTCGTCGATTTCAGTTTTCAGGCCCTCCATTACATACATGGTCACATAATTTCTCTTTCACGTCTGAAAATTCAGTACACACATGTCATCAATTTGACCAATATTAGATATATTAAATATTATACTCCCTCCGATCCATATTAGTTGACTTGGATTTATCTAGATTCGAATATATACAACATGTCTAGATATACATCCGAATCTAGACAAATCCAAGTCAACTAATATGGGCCAGAGGGAGTATTATTATTTCCTAATATCCACCTTCACATACATGATATATAGTTTATACCATTCAATATTTGATGTAAATTGTTTTTATCATTGTGTGTCATCATGTCGTCCTTATCCAGAAAGGCGTCCATCCTTCGTGCTAAAAGGAAAAGATCAAAAGAGGTAGCTGCCTTGGTACAATAACATAGAAAGGATATTCACAAAATTTTCAAGGCTAATATTGGTGCTACAACCTCATCATAAGTGACTTTGCATTGAGAAATGCTACAAGGAAGTTTTAAGGTAATATGTATAAATTGTTTGATATGCGTACTGCTTTTTGACACATTTAAGTGTTATTTGTGACACATGATTTACATTTATAATATTCATTAGTACAATTGTGATGTCTATAATAAGGGCCTCAAGTTTTAGTCTCGCCCTGGGCCCCCGAAATTTTAGGACTGGCCCTGATCGTAATGAGAACTCTCTGACGAAGAGGTGGGCATTTATCTCCGAACAATGCACCAAGTTTTATTTTTTGCGTCATATGACCATGTGAAGGGAATCCTCATGAGTGGCATTGGTGTTGGAGACTTGGTATGTTAACATCGACACCGTCTTTGCATTTTCATTGATACGTGCATGCATTTTGTACCATTCAAACATTGAACTTGTTGTGTAGGTGTGGCAAGCTTTGGAGCATTTCAAGACATGCCACGATAAAAACTTTCATAATGTCACTTTGTTGGACAAAGCTGAGAGATTACGAGAAATGGAAGGAACTCTATGCGAGAAGTGCAAAGGGAGGATGCTCCGGAATCATCATTGGTGTTGAAGCCCCGAGCCAAAGCGGGGCTGCCATAATGGCAAGGCTGAGAGGGAGGACGAACTACAAGCTAGATGCCAAGAGAGAAGCTTCATCACTTGCTATCCAAGAGACAATCAAAGAGTTGATAGCCGAGAAGGAGGTGTCCTCGGACAAGAGGGAAGAGAGGGAACACAAGAAAAGGGAGGATGAAGCCAAGAACTATTGGAAATATGCCCTAGAGGCAATAATAAAGTGGTTATTATTCATAGTTTCTTGTTCATGATTAATTTTTATTCTCTATGCTATAATTGTATTGATTGAAATCATAATACATGTGCAGATTTATAAACAACGTTGTGTCCCTAGTGGGCCTCTACTTAACTAGGTCGTGGATTACATGATGGTTAAGGATTCCTAACCATGAACATGTGATGTTAATTAATAATAAGATCATATCATTAGGAGAATGATGTGGTGGACATACCTAATAATAAGCATAGCTTCTGATCATATCATTTATTTTGATTGCTATTGCTTTCTATATATGTCAAGTATTGTTTCCTTAGACCATGAGATTGTGTAACTCCCTAGCATCCGTGGAATATTTTGTGGACATCAAGCGTCACTTCGTAACTAAGTGATTATAAAGATGGCTTTTAGGTATCTCCATTAATGGTTCTTGTTGGGCTACATGAATCAAGATTGAGAGTTGTTCCTTCGTGTGATGGAGAGAGAGATATATATCTCCTGTCCCTCTCGGCAATATAGCATCCTAGAGCTTGCAAGCATGTAACTAATGTGTTTAGTCACAGTGATTCTATACCACGGTATAAGTAAATAGAACTTGATGGTAACGAGGTTGAACTAGGTATGTCGATACCGACAATTGAATCTCGAGCAAGTAATATATCACGGGACAAAGGAAATCCAACACCAGACTGATTGAACCCTCAACATCTTTGTTCAACCAATAAAAGAACTTTGTTGAATATGTAGGAACCACTATAGACGTCCTCGGTCCCGCTAATGGTTATTGATCGGAGAGGTGTCTCGATCATGTCTGCATGTTCTTAAACCCGTAGGGTCACACACTTAACGCTTTAGTGTCACTAGGTTTCGTCGAGATAAGTAATGGTGTTATCGGATAGTGATTCAGAGTCCTAGATAGGATCTAGAATATCACGAGGAGTTCCGGAATTGTCCGAAGGTAATGAAAAGTATATGGGAAGTCATGTTTAGGGTTTCAAGAAAAGTTAGGAATATTTTTGAATGAGAATACAATTTTCTAGAATGTTCCTAGGGGGTCCAATGTAGGTTCCACCTCATGGTGGAACCCCATGGGCCTGAGAAGGGGCACCCCGGCCATAGTAGGCCAGGATGCCATAGCCTCCCAAGGCCCATGCGGACAAGGAGAGCAAACCCTAAAAGGGGTGTAGGGAAAGGGAGGAGTTTCCCTCTCCCCTTGTACCGCTGGACCTTGGGCTTGGAGGGGGACAATGCACCTCCCCTCCCACGCTTATATAAAGGGACAACCACCTCCTTCATCCTCCCTTCTCTCATGCGTAGCTGCTTAGGCGAAGCCCTGCTACAATTCTCCACCATAGTCCAAGTGTTGTCGTTGTGCTGTCGGGATCTACTAGCAGAGCTCTTATCTCTCTCTTGCAAGATCAAGAAGGAGGATACGCCACCAAGCCGGATCATGTGGATACCACGGAGGTGCTACCAGATCACAGGAGTTTATCGGTTTGAACTAATGCAAGTGAACGACTACATTATCCATGATCTCTAAATCATTAACCACTTGTGATCTTTGAGGGTACGTAGATTAGATATATCTTCTTGTTACATACATATCATAGATCCAATCTTGCTAGGTTTTCTCCTTGCTATTTTGTAGGAATTTTTTTGTTTTTCCATGCAACGAACCCATCAACAACTACTATGAGATATAAGCGAATCACCTCATGATAGAAGAGATCAATGCCCAATCAAGAGCAAGGAAACTAGATCTCAAGCAAAAGGAGGTCAATCTCTCCATACTCATGAAGAAAATTGGATCATGACACGGATCTCACCGACAAGGACCCAATTCAGTAGGCTTGGTTCTACAAGAAGAGGAAGGTGATCTATGATCGAGATGCATGACCACTCGATCTTCATTTATTTAAGTGTGTACGTATGAACTATGTGTAGTGTCATTTTGGGTATGTGGGACAAGGGTCGCTGGACTGGTATCAAGTGGTCCTAATTGGGTGCAAATTTGATGTCAAATTGGACCCTATATTCATTGAATTGTTCCAAACTTGAAAAACAAATGTTGTTCGGACAAATGAGGGTCACTGTTTTGTGTGTCAGCCTGGCCTGCATTAACAACAGGCCATGGTATGTCCTCCTCGACCCGCAAATGGACCAAACCGGACTGATCTGATGTCCAGAATGTGTTCGGCCGTTGGAGATGCCCTTAAGCAGCGTGAGCCGGTGTAACATCCCAGCATTAGAGCTTAGAAATAAGCTGAACACAGATGTGTGCATTGCATTCATACATAGAAAATCCGAATAATTTTCGCGCTTTTGAACAAAACTTGTCAAAGTGATTGAAGCTTCTCTCAACTTGATGGAATTGAAGTATATCATCAAGTTGGCTGCGATAAGTTTCAGTATGACGTTTGCTAAAACATTATTTTGGGTAAGGGAGATTTGATCTAAGGGTAGATCAAATGAAATAAAAGTTAAACCCTAATACATGACTTAATGGATTATATTTGATCCTTAAGTAATCATATCCCCAGTATTCATTACACAACCCATGAATACCAAGATATAAATATAACTTAAGTAATAAGAATGTAACAACTAATTCTTGATCTATCTTAATCTCATCTACTTGTACCATGAGTATCATGGTAATACCTAACCTTAACTCTTTAGTGAGATTGAGTAGGAAAGAATACAAGTTAAGATCATTCACCATATATCTTTCTTTCCATATCAATCCTTAGGGAATCCTATACTTATATCTGTTGTTCATCAATGTTGAGTAATCAACTATTGATTCACCAATTCTTAACCTATCAATTTTTGATCTATCAACTCTTGTCTTTATCATAACAATCACTCTAAGTCCTTAGAGAATGAAGTAAGAAGAGGTAGATGGTAATGTTAGTTTTAAATATCATCCATAGGATGGGAGTGTTGGAAGATAATAAGATCATTGTGATACTTGATGGAGTTAACTCACTCCTGAATATATAGAAGAGTTATGTAGAAGATATAATTATATGTTAACAAATAGGATTATAAGGATGAACATTGAAGATAGTTATCAATGAGTAATCCTATTGGATTAAGTAGGCATAGTCCATGAATAACATCCCTTAATCCAATAGAGATGCTAAGAAGATACTTTTAATACAAATGTAAGGTTGTATTGATGAGACCTTGATTAGCCAACTGGAAACCTAAGCCACAAATGATCAAAGGATTCTAATGATCATGCTTTTGTCACCAAGATTTAATGCTTATATCATGTATAAGTGACATTGGTGGATAGAACATGATTGAACCCTAGTATAGATATGTTATCCTAGGTTATCCATGACAAGTCACATTAATATAATGTGAGGTTGGAGTGTTAGATACTGGAGTTAAGTAAAGATAAGATATGATGATTAAGATGATGCTAGAGTAACACTAGATTATAGAAGTAGTATTTTCCTCTTGGGAAATACTAAACACTTGAGGTGAAGTAGGATTTGATGTATACATCTATTGAAGTAATATTAGTGAAGGGTGATTAAGGAAGAGCATGAAAGTATTTAGAAGTAACTACTTGTTAGATTGGAGATTGTTAGAGGTAGAATAGTTGGATAACCAAATATAGTTATGAGAAGATTATGAAAAGCTTTAATGTCAAGCTCATTGCATTTATAAATGGATTTAGAAGAATAAAAGGTGGATAAGAGATTCTTGTGAAGTAAAGCTCATCATGTTAACACATGATGATGGATAGGAAGAAGTAGTATATCTAGGAAAGGAATTCTTTAAGTAGAAGTCAAGAATTGTGAATTATGGAAGATAGGAATTCTTGGTAAACACTAAACCCTAAATCTTTAACCAAACATAATATCCATTTCATCTGATTGATTCATCATCTTATCTCCATACAACTTTATAGGAATATTTCCCTATAGCAAATCACATAAGCACATCTTTATCATTTCCAATTATCATAATCATATGTTCTTAAGAATTATCTTTATAAATTATTTTCAATAAGACCTTTCAGAAAATAACTTTCTATTTTAAAAGGGATATCATTAAAGATCACAAACATAAAGGGCTAGTGCTACAAACCATTATACTCTAATATTATCTCCATGTTTTAACCACACTTAAGAAAGTAGTGAATAACTAGTTCAACAAATCATCTATGGATATTCTTAAATAAGTAGGGTGATTAGGATCCCCCTATTAGTGAATTGTGAGTAAAAGAATTTACCATTTTAAGAACCTTAATAATCAAACCATCTTATATAATGATTTCTATATAATAAATATGGTTATACTCTATGCATATCCTTAGCTATATTAAACCATTACCATTACACTCATAAAGAGGAAATTAAAAAAATCCTTCTATAAGGGTATAATATAATTAACAAAACCCTAAAACCCTAATTCTTATTTATTCTACTCAATAAATAATTTTTGATATAATTTTGAGCATTGGAAAATATCAACATGATTAGAGTAATCAATTAGTATAGTTATCTTTGGAATATTTAAAATATTATACAAAAATATGGTATTTAAAACCTTGAAGAAATTTGAATTGAAAACAAATTATTAAAAACAGAAAACAGAAAAGATAAAGAAAAGGAGTAGCAGCCAGCAATGGCCCACAACCCATCTCCTCACTAACATATTCGTCATCGCAAGCAGCTAGTAGCAGCCCACCTGACCCAGCATCAGCCCGCTAGGAGCCCGTACCCCTTCGGCCTCTATTCTTCGTCGTCTTCCTCGCGTCATCGTCGACCTCCCGATCGAGCAAGCAGCTCGCTTGCGTTCACACCACCGTCGCACCGCGCCAAGATCCATGCCGCCTTTGTGTGATGCCTATAAGAAGCCCTCTGCCGCACCGGCGAACCCTAGCTTCCTCTTTTCCTCGAAAACCTTCTCTGGACGAAACCGTAGATCGGCCAGAGAACTCCGGCGATGCCATTCGGGGTTCCCCTTTGCTCTCTGAGCAGGCTACGAGCTCCTCCATGTCTTCCTCAATCTCTGTGACAAAGAACGCAAGCCAAAGCGGCCCTAAGCCCCCCAATCGACATCTCCTGCCCGAAGTCCAGCCGTCGCGGTTCCCATTGATTCCGGTCATGATTCGCTTCGTCGAGCCCTTCTTCGCGTTCCTGGTGAGCTTCTGAGTATTCTAGCATCCTTAAATTCGTCGCTCGCTCATCATAGTTACCTACCCGCGCGAGGCAGTGCCGTGTCGCCGTGCAAGCTCGTCGCCGACCAACTTCCGATGACCAAAAACTAGTTGCGCCGCCACTATTAGGTTCGCCATCGCAGCCCCTTTCCAAGGCACCTAGCCACAGCCCCGCGCACGCACCTGATTCACGGATTCAACCATGATCTGAGGATGATCCAGGGATGATGTCAGCGTGACATCACGATGATGTCATATTTCTATTTTTCTTTTATCATTTTAGAAATTGTGATAAGTTTTCTGTAATAAAAAAACACTAGTGATGACATGGCAAAGGTCCCACCAGTCAGTGACTGGGGTAGGATCAAATATGGTGAGAAAAACCCCTCACCTCATGCTGACAGCAGCATTACCTAATAAACACATTTAGTTATTTAATTAAAAACTTCATAAAATGATTAAACCTTATAAATTAATCTCTTTTGTTTTATAATTCAGAAAAATATGTACAATATATGAAAATGTTTAGAAAGATAAAATCTATAACATTAAACTATTATAAAACATTATTTTGTTAACAATTTAATTTATTACTATTTAATAAATATTTTATAACTAATAAAACTTTGATAATTCATATTTTAATATTGGTAAATGTTAAAAATATAAATAAAATACCAAATATCTTAGAAAAATAAGAACTATAATTAAAAAATATAATCATACATTATTATTTCACTTAAATAAGTATTTATTATTTATAAATCACAAAAATAAATGTAATATACCAAAATGATCAAAAAAATAATACCTACATGTTAAAAATGTGATATTCCACTTTTGAGATAAATAAACATTTGAACAACTTAATAACTTGAATTTAAACCTATTTCCTTAATTAATAATTAAGATATGGGTAAATAAAAAATGCTAATATTTCTAAAATTAGTCAATTGAGTCTAATAAATAGTATTTGTCTTAAATATTGATGTATAAAGTCAAAAATGGTTTAACACATTTTAAATGTAATTTTTTTGAATTATCTTTCAACCATGCATATGTGTAGTTTAATTTCTAAAAAGGATCTTTAACCAATATAAAATCTTCAAGAATGATCTTTTCAACCAAATAAAACCTTTTTACCATTGTTTCACTCATATCTTTATAATGGACTAAATCTAGAGATAAATTCATAAGTAGTAAATAACATTATTTACTTATTCACAAACCATAACCATACCCTTATAAGGAGATAAATCCTTTTATACATATATAAGGTTAGGAAACCACTACTCAAATAGAAGTAATGCCATTCTTAAGTAACTTTAAGGAAACAATATAAAGTGAACAAGATACGAGTATCATAAGCATTACACCCCAAGGTCCATCTATGTTTTATTTAAAGTTAACTTTAGTCTACAAGACTTTAAATATTACGCTAAAGATATTATTATGTGTTTTATAGTTAACCTTGGTCTATTATAATTAAGTCATAAAGCATCTCAAGTCCAAACTATTCAAGCAAGCACAAACAACATCGACCACATTCGATTAACCACAAAGATTGTGTAAACCTCAATAAAGAAATCTTTTCTTCAAATGTTATTCTTTTTGCCACTTCAATCAACAAATGACAACTAATCACAATCACATTACTTTATACTTTACTTATATATTGAGATTATTAATACTTAAATTACTTATAAAATGTCATAACTTGTAAGGTAAACTTAGAAGATAAGACCATTCTTATATAAGTAGTCTTTGAGTAGCATTCCACATTTGTGAACATGATTATTGTATGATATTGTAATTACATATTGTTTCACACACACTCACAAGCCTTAATAAGAAGCACAAGTGTGAAACTTATCTAAAAGGACAACACATTCTAAAAGAAACCATTTCTAGTATTCAAACCCTAGAACAACGTTATCCCCGGGATTCGCGTTTACCAAGTGCATTACATTACTTATGCATAAAAGCATCTTGATTCTTTAAACATTAGTCCTTACCGGACCAATGATGCTGATTTCAGATATTGGATCTTATATTATCTCGAAGACCGTGAGTGCATAATCTTGCAATCACACAAGGAAAGTTCACACTTGCTCATGTCCTTTGATTATTTTCTGTAAAGTATTTTGCAAATACATTGTTGTCATCACCTGCATTAGAAAGGGGTCAAACACTATTTTTGATAGTAATGTGAACTATTGGTTACTGATCCAGGGTGATCAGCTAATCTATTAAATCCGGCAGTTGGAATACCACTGTTCAGGACTATATCACCTAGGATTTAACAACCAATGTCGCTAGTGATTCTTGCATCGTATATTACGCGTTGAACATGAGATTTGGAATGGGACGAAGAAGTCAGCTGTATCTTTTCCGTGTCGCATGGAGCCGGATGTGCGGGTCGTGGCTGTTATCACTCGTAGCGTGCATATTAATTGGTAATTCTAGAGGATATGCAGCATATGAGTGGGAGCCCTCAACGTCCCATGATAGTTCCGGCATATGAACGGTCTGTAGTTCCAATTTCCGTAATTCAATAGGTGGGCAGGCGTACACCAAGCAGACATGCGGGGTCACGGAGAAAGCAATGATTGGCTTGGATCTTAGTCTGGGATGTTGGAATTATGCCCTAGAGGCAATAATAAAGATGTTATTATTATAATTCTTGTTCATGATAAAGTTTATATTCCATGCTAGAATTGTATTGAGCGGAAACTTTAATACTTGTGTGGTTTGTGAACAACACCGTGTCCCTAGTATGCCTCTATGGACTAGCTCATTGATTAATGATGGTTGAGGTTTCCTAACCATAGACATGAGTTGTCGATTAATAATGAGATCATATCATTGGGAGAATGATATGATGGACAGGCCCAAACTAAGCGGAGCAATTAGATCGTGTCATCGTGTTCATCTTTGCGAAGCTTTTCTTATGTCAAATATTGTATTCCTTAGACCATGAGATAATACAACTCCCTGGTATCGTAAGAAAGCTTTGAGGTCATCAAACGTCATCCTATGAGAGGGTGATCATAAAGGTGTCTTTCAGGTGATCGGAAAGTACCTGTTGGGTTGTATGTATCGAGATGGGATTTGTCCCTCCCAAGTCGGAGAGATATACTTCGGGCCCACTCGGTAATCGATATCAACACCGCTTGCAAGCATGTGGTTAAGGAGTTAATCACAAAGTGATATCGGATTACGGAACGAGTAAAGTACTTGATGTGAACGAGATTGAACTAGGTATGACGGTACCGATGATCAAATCTCGGGCAAGTAAAATATCGCGAGACGAAGGGAATATATATATGGGATTGATTGAATCCTGGCATCGTGGTTCATCCGATATTATCATCGATGAATGTGTGGGAGTCAATATGGGTTTCCAGACCCCGCTGTTGATTATTGATAGAAGATCATGTCTGCATATTCTCGAACCCGAAGGGTCACACACTTAACGTGTCTCGACGCTAGTATAGATTGGATAATTGGTTTATGAGGTTTTGTTCAGAGTCTCGGATGGGATCCGGGACATCACGAGAGGTTCCGGAATGGTCCGGAGAATAAGATTCATATAAGGCAATGTAGTTTTTGGAGTTCGAAATTGTTTTGGGTTAATCGGTATTGTACCGGAAGCTTCTAGAACCTTCCGGAGGGGTACCAACGTGGCCCCACCTGCCGGGAGGGGGCATGGGCCTATGAGGGAGTGCCCTGGCCGCATTGGGCTAGGGGCACAAGGCCCCATAGGGCCCAGCCGGCCAACCTCGGGCAAAACCCTATGGGAGCTTCTAGAAGGGGGGGACTTGCCCCCACTCCTCCCTCCTTGGCCGCCGGCCCTAGTGCTTGAGGGAGGGGCAAGGGCTGGCCGCCCACCCCTCTATATAAAGAGGGATAGGGGAGCGCCCCTCCCACACCTCCTTCTCAAGCCCTAGCCGCCCTGCTGCCCTCCTCTCTCTCTTCCTCCAAACTGCGCATAGGCGAAGCCCTGCTGCAGAAACTCTCCACCAATTGCACCACGCCGTTGTGTTGTAGATCCAATCCATCTCTCCACCATACTTGTTGGACCGAGTAAGGAGGAGGCGTCGAGCTGCTGCACGTGTGCATCTCTCGGAGGCATCGCCACTTGCGGTGTTAGATCGGATCGGATCGCGAGGAGGAGAAGCGAGTACGCCTACATCACCCATGTTCCGTCGAACGTTCCGCTGTGCGAATCTTCAAGGGTATGAAGATCTCATCTATTCCCTCTCGTTGTTTGCATCTCCTAGATTAGATCTTGGCTTTCCCGTTCGCATCCGTAGAATTTTTTTGATTTACTATGCTGCGAAACCCTTCAGTGGTATCAGAGCTAGATCTATGCGTAGATGTGTTTCACGAGTAGAACGCAACATGGTTGTTGCGGGCGTTGATGTTTTCTGTTGCAAGCCTCTTGTTTGTGTACTTCTTATGATGCGGGATAGTGAGATCGAAGCGGTCCAGGCCAACCTTATGCGACGTGTTCGCGAGACCGGCTCCGCACTTGACGTGTGGCTTGTTCCACACATGCGGCTGGTGGATGCCAGTTTCTCTCACTATAGTTGTCATGGGATTTACACCGGAGTTTGGCAACCGTAATATCACCGTTGTGGCTTTCCGTAGGTAAGAATCGTTCTTAGCTTGCTACTCCCATAAGTCACGTAAAACATGCAACAACAAAGTAGAGGCGTCTAACTTGTTTTT